>JAANYP010000447.1:0-333403 GCA_020465985.1 Centrapalus pauciflorus | reverse complement strand
GCTGCTGGTATAAACCAATCAGCAGCTCAGCCTCAAACTTCTGCTCCCCATGATACAGCTGTTCTACACCAAACAGCTGCTGAGGGACCAACAACCCAAGCTGATGAACCTCAGGGATCACACCATCCCTCTGGTGAGGCTGCTCCCTCCATGCAAACTCCATCAGCAGGTTTCACCACTGCTGATGTTGAGATGCATATCCCATCTCCCAATGATGAGGTGCTTTTCCACCAAGGCACTGCAGAGGGAACCACCACTGGCCTTCATGAGGATGTTGCAGCACAAGCAGCATCTGAAAGGCCCTCAACACCAACCCCTTCTCCTGGTGATGCAGCTACAGCCGCTGCTGAAGGACCCCTTGACCCCTCCACCCTGGGCCATCTAACTTTTGCCCAGGCTATGGAGCTTCTTTCAAAAGTTTCTCTTCCATCTCCATCTCATCCTCAAACACCAGCCTCATCATCATCTTCTCTATCTACCACTTCAACACTGTTACCCATACCCCTCCATCTCCTAAAGACCTGCCTTTGAAGGATCAGCTTTCATTGCTGACCAACAAAGTTAGTTCTATAGAATCCTCTATGTCTTCTCTCCCCTCCATCATATCAGACTCTGTGTCTGCACAGCTTCAGGGGTTCTTTGATTCGTTCAAAGCCTCTTTCCCTACCACTCCACAGCCTGATCACTCTCCACAGCTGTTAGCACTCACTGCTCAGCTGCAAGATGTGTCCACCTCCCTCTCCTCTATTCTTTCCATACAGCAGGACTCTGTGTCCTCAATGACAGCAATTTCCCAACAGCTGTCATCACTTCTCACTTCTTGCACCTCTACTCTTCCAGCCACTCTGGCTAGCTTACAAACTCTAATTGGCTCCCTTTCAAACTCTGTGTCATCAGATCTTGCTGATGTGCAAGATTCTCTAGAACTTCATCTTGCACAGCTGCAAACTCTGCTGTTCACAGCGTCTGACAGGGAAAATATTGTTAAGCTTACAACCCTTGCTGATTCCCACTCCTCTTCTCTTCAGACCTGTCTTTCCCAGCTTACAGAGGTGAATGATAACTTGGCTTTCTTAGTGACTAGCCTTGTTGGTCCTAAACCTTCTACTAAACCTGCTGGCAAGCCTGCTGACTTTGTGTCTTCAGGCAGACCAGGTGTTGAAGTCGCTGCTTCATCTCCTTCAAAGGGGGAGAAGTCATCTGCCTCGAAGACTAAGTCTAAGGGGGAGAAAACTTCTTCTCCTAAGGAGATACCAGTGTCTGCAACTCACACTGGTCAGCCAGCAGATGTCTTTGAAACAGGTACAGCTGAAGGTGCCTCTCAAGCTACTATGCCTACTCAGGCTGTCTCTCCAAACCCTGCTCAGTCTAAGGGGGAGGAAGTCATTCCTGAGGACAGGCCTAGCAGTAAAAGAAGGCACTTAATTCTAACTGAAGAAGAAGAAGAAGAAGAAGAGGAAATTCCTGAGGCTGCTGTCACTACAGCAGCAGCTAAAGGAAAAGAAAAGGCAGCTGATGATTCCATGCAGCAGAAAGAAACTGAAATCAGATTCCACAAGGCCAGGGCCAAAGAGATGGGTCTTCCTATGCACAAATATTTTGAGTTTAGAGAAGAACAGCTTCAAGCCCTGGAGGTTATGAGAAAAGAAGAGGAATCTGCCAAAGCTGCTAAATCTTTTGCTCTCCAAGAAGCAAAGAAAATTAAAATGTCTACCTTTGAGGTGCAAAAGAAAATAATGGAAGCTGCTAGACAATCAGCAGGCGAGAAAGAGAAGGAAGTAGAGAAAGGTACTCAGGTCTCTGTGACCAAATCAACAGTACCTCATGCAAGAGCTCAATACCACTTTGACAACTTGGCTAGGAAAAAGTTTCATGATGTTGCTGAAAGAAGGCTAGCCAAGGAAGCAATTGTCAAAGTTGTCCCTGTATCAAGGAAAGGCAGTCAGTGGAAGCTTAAAATAACAAGGATGGGTGCAACAGGCCCAGAATTGGAAACTTATGACCACACTGATGTAGCACAGATGGGATACAGGGAGTGGATTGAGCTGGCAGTTGCCCTGAGTGAATCAAAGTCTGAAACTGCTAAAGAAATCAGGGCATATGTCAAGAAGTTGATGGAAAGAGTAAAGGATCTTGGCCTGATATCTAAGGAAGTTAGTGAAGGTGTCTTTGTGACACATCCAAAAACAAAGGCCAGGAGGACAAGGAAGGACACAGAGATGGAGCTACTCCTTACACTGATTGAACAGGGCGACTATGCCATTGAAATGAAAGGAGTTGATCATAGCTTGCCTAAAGGAATAGAGTTTGAGGATGGCAAGATTATTGAAGAACCTGAGCTGTGGGCATTTTTTGTAGATCCCCTAACTCAGAAGAAGTGCTTCCAAAGAGCCTCAGAGCTGTACAAAGTTGATCTGAGACAACTTGCCGCCTTCAGACTTGCAATTTCATTTAGGCAGTCTAGCAAATGGAGAGCAGCCGTCTGGGATCAGCTCAGAGGCTTCTATGAAAGAGGTGAGCTCAATGATCCCAAGTTCATGGTCATCAGAAGTGAAGTTGAGGAAGTTGAGGATACAAGAGATGAGCTGGAAAAGATGTTCCAGGGTCCCCCTCCAATGGAGTGAAGTCCATCTACCGTCTGGGTAGGTGAAGAATGGAAGCTGTCCATCAGTTGGACAGGCTTGCCATTATCTGCTCCCAACACAAACAGTCCAAATACTTTTGTACATTAGTTGTACATCTTGTACATTAGTTGTACATCATTAGATAAGTTGTAATCTTTTCTTTTACATTAGTTGTACATCATTAGATAAGTTGTAATCTTTTCTTTTACATTAGTTGTAAAATACTTTAGTACATTAGTTGTACTCTTGTAAAAACATGTGTTGTTGTATGTAATCAAGAATCAGTGTATATATAAACTGATCTTTTACTTTACTGTGATGTTGTAATTTCAATTCAGCAAAAAAATGTACTGTAAAAATATATAGTGATTTTTGATAAGACCAGCTTAGACTGGTTATTGCAAATAGGGGGAGATTGTTAAGCACAAAAAGGCCTCAGTCAAACCTGTTCTACATCTGAGGGGGAGATTTCTGATCAAACCTGTTGATGCATTTGAAGGTTGAAATTAAGGCCTGTTATATGCCTTATTGAAACCTGAAAATGATTTGCAATATCAGTCTAAAGCTGTTCTACATGTTGCATGTGTTGCAACTAAGACAGTTTGTCCAAGCTGCTCTGTCTGCTGAACAGGCTGGACATCAACTGTCTACGCTGCTCTACACTGGTGAGCAGCTTGGGCACTTTTCAAGTGTTCTGTTCTTTGTGAACAGAACCTGTTCTTTGTGAACAGGCTAAACACTTTATGGAATACGTTTCCAAGTCATCATGTATTGTTTTTGGCTACAAGATCAGTTTACAAAGTCGAAGACAAAGTGGAAAACAGAACTCCTCAACCTGCCCACGCTGTTCTGCAACATGAAGACAAAAGGATATTTGAAAAAGGGTGACAGACCTTTTTCTTATATCAAAGTAGGCCTTTACAAGGAAGAAAGACGCAAAGTTGACATTCCTATATTAGTTAAACGCAATGCAACAGTAGACAAAGTGAAAAGACAAAAATTCTGCACATATGAAGACAAGTCTGCTTTTCAGAAAAGTGCAGAAAAGTTATGTTGTCTTTTCAAACAAGACTTCTCCTTTTTCATTCTGTCCAATGAAGAAGTTTCTCTTAGATCCTCTGAGAGAGTATAAAAGGAAGCATCTAAGGTCAGAAAGAATAAGCAAGCCAAAATAAGCTAAGTGCTGAAACCAAGAGTGAACATGCAAGTGTGTTTTTCATGCATGCAAGTCTGATTGTGTAATACAGTTTCTGTGTGTCTAAGATGTTCTACATAAGCTATTCCTCTGAGTCTTGTAAACACAGTGAGTGCTTCTTAGTGAGAGTATTCATTGTTATCTAGTTTGAGTCTGTCTTAGACTAGTGAATATACTGTTGTATCTGTCATCTCAGCTTGAACATTTCCGCATTCAAGCTTGTTTGTAATTAACAATTTGTTGATAATACATACAAACATTGAGAAAATAGTGTGTAGTTTTTAAATAGCTGTATTCACCCCCCCTCTACCGCTTAAAGCTATATACTTTGGGAACCTCTCGGGACCTACAGTATTTTAAGATCTCATCAACAAGCTCTTCTTCGTCTACTATCTTTTCACCCATCGTCGACGTTTCAGAAAATTCGAATGATATTGGTTTAGTCTCAGGCAAACTAGCGTCTTTCTCAGCATCCATTATTCTGAAAACTTCTTCTTCTTCATCTGAATCCCCATATTGTACACAGAAATCAATACCAGACTGCATACTCAATGTATTTGAAACATCTTTATGAAGAATCAATTCCATTTCACATTGAGCAGCAGATGGATCATTTGTTTTAGCTCTTCCTGCCTCAGAACCTCCGACCTCTGAATCTTTAGGTTCATATATGACTATTTTTTTATCAGAATCACCAAGCTTTCTCCTCTTCTCCCCCTCACGAGGAGCATCATCGGAGTCATGATCCTCATGTTTACGTTTGGAGCCCAAACATTCACGACTGTATTCTCTAAACCAGTCATTCTTTCATTCATAAGCTCAAACTGCTCAAAACACAAATCCCTCAGCTCATTGTTTGAAATTTCTTTTTCTTCTTCAACATCTGTTGTACCCTTCCCTTTTAATAGTTGTTGAATATTCAGTATCTGGGACATCATGGATTCAAACTGAGACGACATTTGTTGTGTCACACCATGAATTTCAGAATCCAGTCTCTCTTCAGTAACAAAGGGTAAAGAGCTAACACCTTAGTCACATAGACTTATAGTTGACACAACAGTGGAACTTCTGAAAAGAACCTCTGTGTGGACTACGCTAAGAGTTGGCATTGATTAAGCTCTGGCATGACTTCCAACCATCTCAAGTGATGGTGCAACACATGCAACCGACACAATAGTTGTTCTAACAGGGACACTAAGTCCTTCTGTACATGTCTCAACGAATGAGACCAACTCGATTGTCCTAGATGTATGTACAATCGACTCTATGACATGTGGTAGAAGAAATGTATACTGGGGCAGCTGTGTACACATTTCAATATCTATAGGATCTGAATGATCCCTAGATAGCATTTGTGATATATTCCCGTGATCAAGTGAAACATCTCCTTGTTGTTGGGAAATAGTTTAAGTACATTCAAGCTGTTAGTTTAGACTTCTCAGACTGTTAGTAGATTTTACGTGTAAATACAAAGTTCATGCTGCTAGTTGAAGAAACTCGAGCTGCCAGTGTAAAATTTCAAGCTGCCAGAGCAAAACAACTCAAGCTGCTCAGTTCATGCTGTCAAGAGATTCAAGCTGCTCAACAGTTTCAGAAACAGAAAGTGCTGATTTTCAGGAAACGATATCTACATGAAGATTCCAGCATATCTACTATCAGAGAAGTCATAGTTCGTCAAGGAAACATATCAAGAAGCAATATAAATACAGAGAATAGGTCGTTCTATTGTGTAGGAGTTTTCTGCATATTTTGAGTCTGTAATTGCTTTGTTGATTAAGTTTTCTTAAGCCTCTAAGGTTGTAAAACCCTAAGAACAGTCTGTGTTCTTCGTCTAATTAAACAGATTAGAGGTGATTGTAATTGATGAATTCAGCAATACAAACAGTCTTGATTAATTCCTGTGTGTTTATTTATTATTGATTCTGAAAGTTTTTGTTAAAATAATTAAGTGTTATTCCGCAAACTTCTTGATTAAACTTTGATTCAAAGCAAGATTATTGATTTATACTCTGATAAATTCAAATCAGTTAGTCTTGGTAATTCATATTTTAGATCCTGACAAGTGGTATCAGAGCCAGGTTTGTCAAACCAGATTATTCAAATCAGGTTTTTCAAACCAGGTTACTCTTTGTTTTTTTTTCAAAGTCAAAAACTTTTTTTTTATCTTTTTACAATGGAATTTGAAAATAGTAGCAGTGGATCTGGGCAAGGACTCAAAGTGCCTATGCTCAAGCCCACTGAGTTTGAGATGTGGAAACTCAGGATTCAACAGCATATTCAATTCATTGATTATGCCATATGGGAAGCTGTTGAATTCCCTCATGTAGTTGATCCAGAACTTGATGATGAGGGAAAACCAGTCAAAACTCCTCCAAAAACTGAACTTGAAAGGAAGGCTAGAATGAATGAAGTGAAAGCACTCACACTATTACAAATAGCCATTCCTAATGCTTATCAACATCAGTTCACAAAGTTTTATACTGCTCACTCTCTTTGGAATGCCTTAGAGAAGAGGTTTGCTGGTAATGCCAGTACCAAGAGAAATCAAAAAGACCTCTTGAAACAGCAGTATGAAAACTTTTCTGGTGGCAAGAATGAAAACCTCACTCAAATCTTTGACAAGTTCAACAAACTGATAAGTGAACTGGAAAGTGCAAAGGTCAATCTGGATCAAGATGAAGTCAACAGAAATTTTCTCAGATCTCTTGGAGAAGAATGGACAGTCTATGCTGCACAATGGAGAACAAAAGACACTCTTGATGAGATAGAATTGGATGATCTGTATAACAGTTTAAGAGTGTTTGAGACTGAGATTGATGCTAAAAAGAAATCTTTTTCTTATAATCACAATACTGCTCTTCTATCTTCTGAAAAATCTAATAACTGTGATTCTTTCTCAGGTGGTGATGGCAACTCTGCTGAAATTCACTATGAGGCCTTTGTTGCCAATGATGGATTATTTGCTCTAAATGTTGAAGACTTGGAACAAATTCATCCAGATGATCTTGAAGAGATGGATTTAAAGTGGCAACATGCAATGCTAACCATGAGGGCCAAAAGATTTCTGAAAAGAACTGGTAGGGCCAACTTTCAAGCCAAGACAGAAGGCAAACCATCTTTTGATAAATCAAAAGTGGAATGCTATAAATGCCATAAGCTTGGTCACTTTGCCAGAGAATGTAGATCTCAAGGTCAACAGCCATCAAGGACTTCACAGCCCATCCAAGCGTCATCATCAACAGCACTTGTCTCTCAAGAAGACAATGTGTTTGACTGGAGTGATCAGACAGAGGAAGAATTTCAAAATCAAGCACTTATGGCAGAAACATCAAATGTCTCCTCCACTGAACTACCATCTGAGGTAAATTCTAAGCTCTGCTCTCAATCATGCAAAAATATGGTTAAAAAGTACAGAATTCATAATGAGAGCATTTGCAAAACTCTAGCTAAGATGGAAGAAAGGAGATATGAATACATGCAAGCCATAGAAGATCTAGAAAAACAGATCAATGATTATAAGGACAATGAGATTCAAATGGGTTATGATAGAACCTATCATGAGTGGGAGAAAAAGGAGCTAAATAAGAAAATAGAATCTCTAAATAAAAAGGTAGAAGAGACTGAACAAAAGGTGTTTGAGGCTAATAAGAAGCTAGAATCTGTTAACATAGATCTAGGAAACTTCAAGTTAGCAAATCAAAAGCTAGAACACTTAATGGAAGTTCAATTCAAAGATAGAGTGAAATCTCAGGTCAATCCCAAAGAAGGAATAGGATATAAAGCTACTCCACCTCCATACAATAACAAGTACATTCATCCAATGAGTGAGGTTGCTGATAGACTTGTCAATGAACCACTAGATGAGTCTATGACTATTGTAGATCCTATCTCTGATAACAGTCCTGAATTAAAAGAAGATAAGAGTCAAAATAGAGACTGTGACACAAAGAGTGCACCCATAGAAGTCCAAGCTCCCAGTAAGAAAGGAAAAGAGAAGATGAGTGTATGCAATGCTACTCCACAAGTTTCTGTACATTCTAACTGTAACACTGCATCTTCATCAAAAGGAACTAAAAGAGGTAAAACTTTTTCTATCTGCACATGCCAAAAGCATGGTGTTCAAAAGTTTCCTAAACAACAGCAGGTAAGAGGAAACCAGAGAAACAAGAACCAGAAATTGACAGAAAAGTCTGGTGTTCCAATTCAAACTGTCAAAAGATGCTTTCACTGTGGAAGGAAGAATCACTTAGCCAAGGATTGTTTTTACAAACCAGCTGTTGCAAAACAGACTGTGCATCACACAAAATCAAATCCTAATCAGGCAAAGCACTCAAAAGTGAAACCTCCCACAGCAGCTCCAAAGAAAACAGTTGATCACAGATTCTCAAAAGTTAATAAAAAACAGTCCACACATCAAAAACAAGTTTTGGCAAAGCCTAAATCAAGTTTTAAACAAATGTGGTGTGTCAAGGACAAATCTGTTGCTCAAACTGCTAATGCAAAAGATCAGACTGCTAAGTCAAAATCTGATGCTGTTAGTGCAAAAACTGAAACTGTTAGCACTACAAACACAGCTCAAGCTGCTGGGCATCAATCTGGAGCTGCTAGTGAATTATCTGAGATTGTCAGAAGAAAAGATGATCAAAATAGTTGGATACCTCATATTATCACTAAATACTCTCCAAAGACTCCATCAGTTGATCTCACTAAATATAAGAAGTCAAAAACAGTTTTTAGTTATGTCAATGTACAAGGCCAACCCAAAACCAATTTTGTTTGGGTTTACTCCACTACTAACTAAGCTGTTATTTGTGCAGGGCAACCACAGGTCTCCTCATAGATCAAGATGGCATCTGGACAGTGGATGCTCTAGGCACATGACAGGCAATTCTGAATGCTTGTCAAATTTCAAAGGTTTTGATGGAGGTTTTGTTGCATTTGGAGGCAACTCAAAGGGAGGTAAGGTTACAGGTAAAGGTACTGCTAATGCAGGCAACATGACATTCCATGATGTTCTGTATGTTGAACAGCTTAAGTACAATTTATTGAGTGTCTCTCAAATCTGTGACAAACAAAACATTGTTCTGTTCACAGATTCTGAGTGCATTGTTCTTTCAAAGGATTTCGAAGTTCCTGAAAATCTTGTTTTACTTAGAACACCAAGAAAGGACAATGTTTTCTGCCTGGACACAGATCTTTTACCTAAGTCAAATACTTTAGCTGTTTAATATCCAGAGCATCATCAAATGAGTCTGCTCTTTGGCATAGAAGGATGTGTCACATGAACTTCAAGTCCATGAATGCTTTAGTTAAAAAGAATCTGGTAAGAGGATTACCACAAAAGGAGATCATTTGTGATGATCATTGTGTAGCATGTCTTAAAGGTAAGCAACACAAAACTTCTCATAAGACCAAAGAAGTAAATTCAATTTCATCTGTTCTTCAGTTGCTACATATGGATCTATTTGGTCCAACATCTGTTTTGAGTTTGAATAAAAGGGCATACTGTTTAGTCATTGTTGATGATTTTACCAGATTTACTTGGGTATACTTTCTTAGGTCCAAAGATGAAACTGTTGAGCTAGTTAAGTCTTTTGTCCTTAAGATAGAAAAACAATCCAATTCCAAAGTTAAGGTGATAAGATCAGACAATGGAACTGAATTTAAAATCACATTCTAAACAGTTTTTGTGAGTCCAAAGGCATTGCTAGACAATATAGTGCACCAAGAACACCACAGCAAAATGGTGTAGCTGAAAGAAAGAACAGAACATTAATTGAGGCTGCTAGAACAATGCTAGCTGATTCAAATCTGCCAATGACTTTCTGGGCAGAAGCTGTTAATACAGCCTGTTATGTTCTAAATAGGGTTCAAGTAGTTCAATTACAAGGGAAAACTCCCTATGAGTTATTCCATAACAGAAGTCCCCTAATAGCTTTCTTCAAGCCCTTTGGATGCCCATGTACTATCATTCACACTAAGACTCACTTAGGGAAGTTTGAAAGTAAGGCAGAAGAAGGATTCTTTGTAGGATACTCAACTCAAAGCAAAGCCTATAGAGTATACAACAGTGTGTCTAAAACAATTAAAGAAAGTGCCAATGTTGAGTTTAATGAAAATACTGCTAATATCAAAGGCACTGGTCTTGATTGGTTGTTTGATTTAGATTCACTAACAAATTCCCTGAGCTTTGTTGAGTATACTGCAGAAGCTGATGCATACAGGGTTGAAGCTGCTAACACGAATTCTCATGCTGCCAATACAATTTCTCATGCTGTTGGCACAAAGTTTCAGACTGCTGCAGATTCAACAAGTTGGGATGATTTCACCACTCTACCACTTCTGTCATGTGATCCTCCAGGGGTCCTGAATGCTCCACTTAATGCAAATCCAGACACTGAAGTGCCATTCCCAAGTCCTGACAGTACAGCTCCAACACAAAAGGAAACAGTCCCAGTTTCTAGGCTAGCAGTCCCAACAGCTTCTCAAGCTGTTAGCCTAGAAACTCAAGCTGTTCCAGAAACTGAACCATTCACTGGTTCTGATGGAGATGATACAAACCTTGGAACTTCTTTTCAAACAGAGAGAGAGCCCACACTAAGAGTTCACAAGTATCACCCTCTCAATCAAATACTGGGTGATCCAAGCACTCCTGTTCAAACAAGGAAAATGGTTCACAATGAGACTGCTGCTGCTGAACAAGCAGTTTCTGAATTCAGTCTAGCTGCTTTTGAACATGCCTGTTTTATGTCTCAACTAGAACCCAAAAAGGCATCAGAAGCACTAAAAGATTCATCCTGGATTGAAGCCATGCAAGAAGAGCTTTTACAGTTCAAAATTCAGAATGTATGGACTCTGGTGGATCTTCCTAAAGGAAAAAGAGCAATAGGTACAAGATGGGTGTTCAGAAACAAGAAGGATGAGAGAGGGATAGTCATCAAGAACAAAGCAAGACTAGTAGCACAAGGGTACACTCAAGAAGAGGGAATAGATTATGATGATGTCTTTGCTCCAGTAGCAAGAATTGAAGCCATCAGACTATTTCTAGCATATGCAAGTTTCAAAGGATTTAAAGTGTATCAAATGGATGTTAAGTCTGCTTTCCTGTATGGAACAATTGAAGAGGAAGTATATGTGTGTCAACCTCCTGGTTTTGAAGACTACAAGTATCCAGACAAGGTGTACAAGCTAGACAAAGCTCTCTATGGTCTTCACCAAGCCCCCAGAGCATGGTATGACACACTGTCATCATATCTTCTACAGAATGGATTCAAGAGAGGCACTCTGGACAAAACACTCTTCACTAAATCCATCAAAGCTGAGATTCTACTTGTCCAAATCTATGTTGATGACATCATCTTTGGCTCAACTAATGATAGTTTGTGCAAAGAATTTGAGGCCCTAATGCACAAAAAGTTTCAAATGAGTTCAATGGGGGAACTCACATTCTTTCTAGGGCTGCAGGTTAAACAGAAGCCTACTGGTCTATTCATAAGTCAATCAAAGTATGTCAAAGACATATTGGAAAAGTTTGGCTATCAAGACACAAAGGTTGCAAGCACTCCAATGGATCCTCATAAACAGCTCCATACAGACAAAGATGGCATAGATGTGGATATTCATCTATACAGATCCCTTATAGGATCTCTCATGTATCTAACATCTTCAAGACCTGATATTATGTTTGCTGTCTGTGTGTGTGCTAGGTTTCAATGCTCTCCAAAGGATTCTCACTTGGTTGCTGTTAAGAGAATCTTTAGATATCTTAAAGGCCAACCACATTTAGGTCTATGGTATCCTGAAGACTCTCCTTTTGAACTAACTGCTTATTCTGACAGTGACTATGGTGGATGCAACATTGACAGAAAATCCACAACTGGTGGATGTCAATACTTAGGAGCAAGACTGGTCTCTTGGCAATGCAAAAAGCAAACAACTGTCTCCACATCATCCACTGAAGCAGAATACGTAGCAGCCGCAAGCTGCTGCTCCCAGGTAATGTGGATTCAAAATCAACTAAGAGACTATGGTATGAATTTCTTATCCACTCCTATTTATATTGACCATTCAAGTGCAATTAGCATTGTGCAAAACCCAGTAAAATTCCCAAAAACCAAGCATATAGAAATCAGGTTTCACTTCATCAGAGATTGTAATGAAAAGAAGTTAATCCAAGTTACCAAAATACATACAGATGATCAGCTAGCTGATCTATTTACAAAACCTTTTGATGTGGGAAGGTTCACTTTCCTAATATCAAATATTGGTATGGTAAACATGGATTAATTGGTTTTCATTATTATCGACTCAGTATACTAATTTAAGGGGGAGACACTGTTCCATTGAAAAGTTGCACAATTTTCCACTAACAACATGAGTATTTTCTCATGCTGCTAGTTCATTTTCTCGGACTGCTAGTTATTTTCACTTGATCTGTCAAAGTGTGCAGGGTATTTGGGTAATCTTCAAAATGTGTGCGCGGGACCCAACCTTTCAAAACCTTTAAAGGTCCCGGTTTCGTTCAGTTGTAACTACCAGTTACATATTCTTCTTCCACGGACTTCTGCTTTCTCTCTGAACGAATCACACATTCTTCTTTCAAACCCTAAAACCATCGTTTGTTCATCCATGGAGTTCGTAAAAGAACACAACTGCCTCCCATACACTCTGAAACACGCTGAACTCCAACCGTTCCATGCAATGATGGATTTTCTCAGGCACTCCCATATCCATCATGCACTATCCATAAACCCTACTATATACATCTCCCATATAGAACAGTTTTTGAACCATGCATATGTTCAAACCATCAATGGAGTGCCTACCCTCCTTTCCAAGATTGATGGAACTGATATCCATATCACTGAGGAATCCATCCGACATCACTTGCATCTTCAAGATGCCACAGGTATAACTGACCTAACCCTTGATGCTTTACATACAGGTCTTTTTAATATCGGTTATAGGCGTCCTGCTGATTCTTTTACTTTCTTAAAAGCCCATTTCTCTCCTAAATGGAAATTTCTTGTACATATCCTTCAGCAGTGCATAAGCACAGTCCAAGCTACAACATCTGCTACAAAAGACAAGGGCAAGGGCATTCTCATTGAGTCTCCAAAGCATAAATTTTCCTCAAAAGAAGCCCAAATTGCCTTTGATGCTGAAGTTGCCAGAAAAATAGCAGAAGAACAAGACAAAGAATTAGAGCAGCAAGCCCAAACCCCAATGGATGATGATGAGACTTTAGGTGATTACTTAAAGGGGTTTGTGGTCAAGCAAGGAGCAAGGAAAAGAAAGATGCCAACAGGGCACTCCAAGGCTGAGCATAGAAGATTTCTTATCAATTTTGCCTTTGCAGCAGGTATTCCAAAGAAAATGGCTCAGTCCATGTCTACTGAAAGGCTGCAGGAGATTCATGATAAGGAGATGGACAAAAGACAGAGAACAACAGTCTCTCCAGAAGCTCAACCATCCCAAGAAGTCCAACCAACAACCCAATCAGTCCAAACTGAAGCTGGTGCCAGTGCACCTACTCCCACTGATCAAGCAGCTGTCCCTATTCCTTCATCGGTTAAGAGAGTGCTCTTTGAGCAACAACTACAAAAGGCTATGGAGATAGAGAAGCTGATTGATCAGCATGATTTTACAAAGCCTCAAATTAACTACTGGTTTGCTAAGTCACTGGATGACCGTGACTTGAGAGTAAAGTTTGTAATCAGAAGAGAGTCCGGACCTGAAGAAGAGTATGACACTTTTTGGCAGATAGTACAGAAGCTGACCAAAGATGAATTAATAAAGATGTACAATATAGGGTCAGTTACACAAGTAAGGTCTGCTCTTCCACAAGTCAAGCAACTCATCAAAGATCTAAGTACAGTGGTTGATTCTGAGTTTGCAAGACAAGAGATAGAAGATGCTGAAAAGAAAGGGAAAAAGATCAAGCATTGATCTGTTTGTCAAATCAAAGACATTCAGAATCAAATTCACAGATGGGTCTGGTATTTTCTTCAATCTTGAGTATTTCAATTTTTCAAAAGATATGCTGCTGAAAATCAAATCAGCTAGAATATCTTGTGATAAAGAAGAGATGAAGAGAGAATTTTTGAAGGCTATAGATCATAAGCTTGCACAGTTGTGAGTTTTTGAAAGCCTTGGTTTGTAAATAACAGTTTACTTATTTATTTCCATGTTTTTATAGAACTTAAAGTGTCAGGATCTAAAACTGAATAACCAAGATTAACTGATTTGAAATTTATCAGAGTATAAATCAATAATCTTGCTTTGAATCAAAGTTTAATTAAGAAGTTTGCGGAATAACACTTAATTATTTTAACAAAAACTTTCAGAACCAATGAAGCATAAAACATAAGAAGTAATCAAGACTGTTTGTATTGCTGAATTCAATGATTACAATCACCTCTAATCTGTTTTGATTAGACGAAGAACACAGACTGTTCTTAGGGTTTTACAACCTTAGAGGCTTATGAAAACTTAATCAACAAAGCAATTACAGACTCAAAAATATGCAGAAAACTTCTATAACTTCTATGAACTGTTATTCAATAGAAAAACTATTCTGTCTATTTATATTGCTTTTTGGACTTGTTTCCTTGAAGGACTATGACTTCTCTGATAGTAGATATGCTGGAATCTTCGTGTAGATATCTTTCCTGAAAATCAGCACTTTCTGTTTATGAAACTGTTGAGCAGCTTGAATCTCTTGACAGCATGAACTGAGCAGCTTGAGTTGTTTTGCTCTGGCAGCTTGAACTTTTACACTGGCAGCTCGAGTTTCTTCAACTAGCAGCATGAACTTTGTATTTACATGAAAAATCTACTAACAGTCTGAGAAGTCTAACTAACAGTTTGAATGTACTTAAACTATTTCCCAACAATCTCCCACTAACTTAAATTCTTTACACAAGACTTTAAGTTCTATACAAAAATGGAAATGAAAAAGTAAACTGTTATTCACAAACCAAGGCTTTCAAAAACTTACAACTGTGCAAGTTTCTGATCTACAGCCTTCAAAAATTCTTTCTTCATCTCATCTCTATCACAAGATACCCTAACAGATTTTATCTGAAGTAGCATATCTTTTGGTAAATCATAAAATTCGAGATTGAAGAATATACCAGGTCCATCTGAAAATTTGATTCTGTATGTCCTTGACTTGACAAACAGATCAACTTGCTTGACCTTCTTCCCCTTCTTCACAGCATCCTCTATTTCTTTCCTTGCAGATTCAGGGTCAACAATTGATTTTAGATCTTTAATTACTTGCTTCACTTGTGGTAGAGAAGATCTAACTTGTGATACAGACCCAATGTTATGCATTCTGATAAGCTCATCTCTGGTCAACTTCTGAACCATTTGCCAAAAAGTATCATATTCTTCTTCTGGTCCAGACTCTCTTCTTATCACAAACTTAATTTTCAAATCACGGTCATCCAGTGACTTAGCAAACCAGTAGTTGATTTGAGGCTTTGTAAAATCATGTTGATCAATCAACTTCTCTATCTCCATGGCCTTTTGTAGTTGTTGCTCAAAGAGCACCCTTTTAACCGATGAAGGAATAGAAAGAGCAGCTTGATCAGTGGGAACAGGTGTACTGGCAGCAGCTTGAATATGACTTGTAGTAGGTTCAGCTGGTTCTTGTGATGATTGGACTTCTTGGGAGGTTTTTGCTTTCTTTCTTTTCTCCATTTCTTTATCATGTATTTCCTGCAGCCTTTCAGTAGTCATGGACTGAGCCATTTTCTTTGGAATACCTGCTGCAAAGGCAAAATTGATTAAGAATCTTCTGTGCTCAGCCTTGGTGTGCCCTGTTGGCATCTTTCTCTTCTTTTCACCTTGTTTGCCCACAAACCCCTTTAGGTAATCACCTAATGTCTCATCATCATCTATTGGGGGCTGGGCTTGCTGATCTAATTCTTTGTCCATTTCTTCTGCCAATTTCTTGGCAACTTCAGCATCAAAGGCAATCTGGGCTTCTTTGGAGGAGAATTTGTGCTTTGGAGACTCAATGAGAATGCCCTTGCCCTTGTCTTTTACAGAAGAGGATGTTGCTTGGACTGTACTTGATGGAGCTTGAATGCCTTCCCTGATCACAACTCCAGTGACTTTTGAAGGAGCAGCTTGAGTTTCTAGGCTAACAGCTTGAGAAGCTGTTGGGACTGCTAGCCTAGAAACTGGGACTGTTGGTGCTACTTGGACTGTTGTTGTTGTTGGAGCTGCTTGGACTGATTTAGGAACCTCCTGATTCTCCCCCTTTTTGGAAGCATTGGTTTGGTCAGAAGGACCTACAACCTTTGCCCCTTGGGTTTGAATCAAACGCTCTAATTGAATGAGCTTATTTCCACAAAGGGTAAACCCCTTATGAAGATAATCCATCCTCTGATTTTGAGTCATTTCTGATTGCTTTTAGGGCCATTATTTGTGCACCCTGTGCAGCAATGATGGACATTTGGTATTCCAACATAGCTACAACAGGTTTCAGCTTGGGATCCGTCAAAAGCATGAGTTGCAGACTAGTCTCAAGATCAGAAAACACCTGTGGTGCTTGTGATCTATCACTGACATTAATACCAGAAGTAGAAACCTCTGGGCCCCTCTGTTCTTGGTTCTGGGGACTTCCAGCTTGTGTTTGCACACTTGCTGTTGCCATGGGCGTGGTCTTAGCTATGTTGGCACTGTCCTGTGCCTCTTGTGCAGAGACATCAGTAGTGCCAGCCACAGAACCCATATGAACCATCTCTGAAGAGATGTTCACCTCCTGAGTGAGGATGGGAGTTTCCTCTAGTGGTTCCCTTTGGATATGCTGTGCAGGAGTATCCTCCTGCACAGGGATATATGGCTCTTGCTGATGGGAGGAGGAGGAAGGAGCTCCTGGTCCCCTTTTTCTTTTGTATATGTTTCTGAGTGGGCGTGTTGGCTGTACAAAAGGATCAGTGGGAGTTTGTGTATCATGAGGAGTGGGTTGGGGTCTTGGGGGTGTAGCAGTGATGTTAGGCTGAGCCTGCTCAAGACCCTCTCCTCTGTTTCCTGAAATGATGTTCATCATTGCAGAGGGCAATGGAACATCTACACTGACAAAATTGGCACTTGGCTTTATCAGCCTTTTGATAGAAGATAGTGAGTGCCTATGGGAAATATGTATCCTCTTATGTAAATGAGAAGTAGTGCAGGTGTGTGCAATGATTTCTGCCAAAAATCTTGGATACATTAAAAACTTCCCATTCTTTAGGGAATGATGCCTTAACATCCCCTGAAAAATCATGTTTGAAAAATTGAACCGTTGGCCTGTTGAAAAGCACACTAAGGCAGTGGCAATGTTAGAAGAAAATTCTGACCAACCAGTTCTTTTGGGGCTCATACACTGCTGAAGAATATGTACAAGAAATTTCCATTTAGGAGAAAAATGGGCTTTTAAGAAAGTAAAAGAATCAGCAGGGCCCCTATAACCAATGTTTTGAAGACCAAAATGTAAAGCTTGAAGGGATAGGTCTGTTATACCTGAGGCATCTTGAAGATGCAAATGGTGCCGAATGGATTCCTCAGTGATGGTGATGGGAGTGCCATCAATTTTGGATAGAAGGGTAGGCACTCCATTGATGGTTTTAACAGATGCATGGTTCCAAAACTGTTCTATATGGGAGATGTATATAGTGGGGTTTATGGTTAGGGCATAATGAATATGGGAGTGCCTGAGGAAATCCATCATTGTATGGAACGGTTGGAGTTCAGCATGTTTCAGAGTGTATGGGAGAGAGTTGTGTTCTTTTACGAACTCCATGGATGAACAAACGATGGTTTTAGGGTTTGAAAGAAGAATGTGTGATTCGTTCAGAGAGAAAGTAGAAGGTCGTGGAAGAAAAATATGTAACTGGTAGTTACAACTGAACGAAACTGGGACCTATAAAGGTTTCGAAAAGGTTGGGTCCCGCGCACACATTTGAAAAATTACCTAAATACCCTGCACACTTTGACAGATCAAGTGAAAATAACTAGCAGTCCGAGAAAATGAACTAGCAGCATGAGAAAATACTCATGCTGTTAGTGTAAAATTGTGCAACTTTTCAATGTAACAGTGTCTCCCCCTTAAATTAGCATACTGAGTCGATAATAATGAAATCCAATTAATCCATGTTTACCATACCAATATTTGATATTAGGAAAGTGAACCTTCCCACATCAAAAGGTTTTGTAAATAGATCAGCTAGCTGATCATCTGTATGTATTTTGGTAACTTGGATTAACTTCTTTTCATTACAATCTCTGATGAAGTGAAATCTGATTTCTATATGCTTGGTTTTTGGGAATTTCACTGGGTTTTGCACAATGCTAATTGCACTTGAATTGTCAATATAAATAGGAGTGGATAAGAAATTCATACCATAGTCTCTTAGCTGATTTTGAATCCACATTACCTGGGAGCAGCAGCTTGCAGCTGCTACGTATTCTGCTTCAGTGGATGATGTGGAGACAGTTGTTTGCTTTTTGCATTGCCAAGAGACCAGTCTTGCTCCTAAGTATTGACATCCACCAGTTGTGGATTTTCTGTCAATGTCGCATCCACCATAGTCACTGTCAGAATAAGCAGTTAGTTCAAAAGGAGAGTCTTTAGGATACCATAGACCTAAATGTGGTTGGCCTTTAAGATATCTAAAGATTCGTTTAACAGGAACCAAGTGAGAATCCTTTGGAGAGCATTGAAATCTAGCACACACACAGACAGCAAACATAATATCAGGTCTTGAAGATGTTAGATACATGAGAGATCCTATAAGGGATCTGTATAGATGAATATCCACATCTATGCCATCTTTGTCTGTATGGAGCTGTTTATGAGGATCCATTGGAGTGCTTGCAACCTTTGTGTCTTGATAGCCAAACTTTTCCAATATGTCTTTGACATACTTTGATTGACTTATGAATAGACCAGTAGGCTTCTGTTTAACCTGCAGCCCTAGAAAGAATGTGAGTTCCCCCATTGAACTCATTTGAAACTTTTTGTGCATTAGGGCCTCAAATTCTTTGCACAAACTATCATTAGTTGAGCCAAAGATGATGTCATCAACATAGATTTGGACAAGTAGAATCTCAGCTTTGATGGATTTAGTGAAGAGTGTTTTGTCCAGAGTGCCTCTCTTGAATCCATTCTGTAGAAGATATGATGACAGTGTGTCATACCATGCTCTGGGGGCTTGGTGAAGACCATAGAGAGCTTTGTCTAGCTTGTACACCCTGTCTGGATACTTGTAGTCTTCAAAACCAGGAGGTTGACACACATACACTTCCTCTTCAATTGTCCCATACAGGAAAGCAGACTTAACATCCATTTGATACACTTTAAAGCCTTTGAAACTTGCATATGCTAGAAATAGTCTGATGGCTTCAATTCTTGCTACTGGAGCAAAGACATCATCATAATCTATTCCTTCTTCTTGAGTGTACCCTTGTGCTACTAGTCTTGCTTTGTTCTTGATGACTATCCCTCTCTCATCCTTCTTGTTTCTGAACACCCATCTTGTACCTATTGCTCTCTTACCTTTAGGAAGATCCACCAGAGTCCACAGATTCTGAATTTTGAACTATAAAGCTCTTCTTGCATAGCTTCAATCCAGGATGAATCTTTTAATGCTTCTAATGCCTTTTTAGGTTCCAATTGAGACATGAAACAGGCATGTTCAAAAGCAGCTAGACTGAATTCAGGAACTGCTAGTTCAGCAGCAGCAGTCTCATTTTGAACCATTTTCCTTGTTTGAACAGGAGTGCTTGGATCACCCAGTATTTTATTGAGAGGGTGATACTTGTGAACTCTTAGTGTGGGCTCTCTCTCTGTTTGAAAAGAAGTTCCAAGGTTGGTATCATCTCCATCAGAACCAGTGAATGGTTCAGTTTCTGAAACAGCTTGACTTGAATCTGGGACTGTTTCCTGTTGTGTTGGAGCTGTTCTTTCAGAACTTTGGAGTGGCACTTCAGTGTCTGGATTTGTATCATTCAGGACCCCTGGAGGATCACAAGACAGAAGTGGTAGAGTGATGAAATCATCCCAACTTGTTGAATCTGCAGCAGTCTGAGGCTTTGTGCCAACAGCATGAGAAATTGTATTGGCAGCATGAGAATTCGTGTTAGCAGCTTCAACCCTGTATGCATCAGCTTCTGCAGTATACTCAACAAAGCTCAGAGAATTTGTTAGTGAATCTAAATCAAACAACCAATCAGGACCAGTGCCTTTGATATTAGCAGTATTTTCATTAAATTCAACATTGGCACTTTCTTCAATTGTTTTAGACACACTGTTGTATACTCTATAGGCTTTGCTTTGAGTTGAGTATCCTACAAAGAATCCTTCTTCAGCTTTACTCTCAAACTTCCCTAAGTGAGTCTTGGTGTGAAGAATAGTACATGGGCATCCAAAAGACTTGAAGAAAGCTATTAGGGGACTTCTGTTATGGAATAACTCATAGGGAGTTTTTCCTTGAGATTGGACAACTTGAACCCTATTTAGAACATAACAGGCTGTATTAACAGCTTCTGCCCAGAAAGTCATTGGCAGATTTGAATCAGCTAGCATTGTTCTAGCAGCCTCAATTAATGTTCTATTCTTTCTTTCAGCTACACCATTTTGCTGTGGTGTTCTTGGTGCACTATATTGTCTAGCAATGCCTTTGGACTCACAGAAACTGTTTAGAATTTGATTTTTAAATTCAGTTCCATTGTCTGATCTTATCACCTTAACTTTGGAATTGGATTGGTTTTCTATCTTAAGGATAAAAGACTTAACTAGCTCAGCAGTTTCATCTTTGGACCTAAGAAAGTAAACCCAAGTAAATCTGGTGAAATCATCAACAATGACTAAACAGTATGCCCTTTTATTCAAACTCAAAACAGATGTTGGACCAAATAGATCCATATGTAACAACTGAAGAACAGATGATCATCACAAATGAACTCCTTTTGTGGTAATCCTCTTACCAGATTCTTTTTAACTAAATCATTCATGGACTTGAAGTTCATGTGACACGTCCTTCTATGCCAGAGAGCAGACTCATTTGATGATGCTTTGGATATTAAACAGCTTAAAGTATTTGATTTAGTCAAGAGAGCTGTGTCCAGGCAGTAAACATTGTCCTTTCTTGGTGTTCTAAGTAAAACAAGATTTTCAGGAATTTTGAAATCCTTTGAAAGAATAATGCACTCAGAATCTGTGAACAGAACAATGTTTTGTTTGTCACAGATTTGAGAGACACTCAATAGATTGTACTTAAGCTGTTCAACATACAGAACATCATGGAATGTCATGTTGCCTGCATTAACAGTACCTTTACCTGTAACCTTACCTCCTTTTGAGTTGCCTCCAAATGCAACAAAACCTCCATCAAAACCTTTGAAATTTGACAAGCATTCAGAATTTGACTAGCAGCTCCAGTTTGATGCCCAGCAGCTTGAGCTGTGTTTGTAGTGCTAACAGTTTCAGTTTTTGCACTAACAGCATCAGATTTTGACTTAGCAGTCTGATCTTTTGCATTAGAAGTTTGAGCAACAGATTTGTCCTTGACACACCACATTTGTTTAAAACTTGATTTAGGCTTTGCCAAAACTTGTTTTTGATGTGTGGACTGTTTTTTATTAACTTTTGAGAATCTGTGATCAACTGTTCTCTTTGGAGCTGCTGTGGAAGATTTCACTTTTGAGTGCTTTGCCTGATTAAGATTTGATTTTGTGTGATGCACAGTCTGTTTTGCAACAGCTGGTTTGTAAAAACAATCCTTGGCTAAGTGATTCTTCCTTCCACAGTGAAAGCATCTTTTGACAGTTTGAATTGGAACACCAGACTTTTCTGTCAATTTCTGGTTCTTGTTTCTCTGGTTTCCTCTTACCTGCTGTTGTTTAGGAAACTTTTGAACACCATGCTTTTGGCATGTGCAGATAGAAACAGTTTTACCTCTTTTAGTTCCTTTTGATGAAGATGCAGTATTACAGTTAGAATGTACAGAAACTTGTGGAGTAGCATTGCATACACTCATCTTCTCTTTTCCTTTCTTACTGGGAACTTGGACTTCTATGGGTGCACTCTTTGTGTCACAGTCTCTATTTTGACTCTTATCTTCTTTTAATTCAGGACTGTTACCAAGGATAGGATCTACAATAGTCATAGACTCATCTAGTGGTTCATTGACAAGTCTATCAGCAACTTCACTCATTGGATGAATGTACTTGTTATTATATGGAGGTGGAGTAGCTCTGTATCCTATTCCTTCTTTGGGATTGACTTGAGATTTCACTCTATCTTTGAATTGAACTTCCATTAGATGTTCTAGCTTTTGATTTGCTAACTTGAAGTTTCCTAGATCTATGTTAACAGATTCTAGTTTCTTATTAGCCTCTAACACCTTCTGTTCAGTCTCTTCTACCTTTTTATTCAGAGATTCTATTTTCTTATTGAGTTCCTTTTTCTCCCATTCATGATAGGTTCTATCATACCCCATTTGAATCTCATTATCCTTATAATCATTGATCTGTTTTTCCAGATCTTCTATGGCTTGCATATATTCATATCTCCTTTCTTCCATCTTAGCTAGAGTTTTGCACATGCTCTCATTATGATCTCTGTACTTTTTAACCATATTTTTGCATGATTGAGAGCAGAGTTTAGAATTTACCTCAGATGGTAGTTCAGTGGAGGAGACATTTGATGTTTCTGCCATAAGTGCTTGATTTTGGAATTCTTCCTCTGTCTGATCACTCCAGTCAAACACATTGTCTTCTTGAGAGACAAGTGCTGTTGATGAGGAAGCTTGGATGGGCTGTGAAGTCCTTGATGGCTGTTGACCTTGAGATCTACATTCTCTGGCAAAGTGACCAAGCTTATGGCATTTATAGCATTCCACTTTTGATTTATCAAAAGATGGTTTGCCTTCTGTTTTGGCTTGAAAGTTGGTCCTACCAGTTCTTTTCAGAAATCTTTTGGCTCTCATGGTCAGCATTGCATGTTGCCACTTTAAATCCATCTCTTCAAGATCATCTGGATGAATTTGTTCCAAGTCTTCAACATTTAGAGCAAATAATCCATCATTGGCAACAAAAGCTTCATAATGAGTTTCAGCAGAATTGTCATCACCACCTGAAAAAGAATCACAGTTATTAGATTTTTCAGAGGACAGAAGAGCAGTGTTGTGATTATAAGAAAAGGATTTCTTTTTAGCATCAATCTCAGTCTCAAACACTCTTAAACTGTTATACAGATCATCCAATTCTATCTCATCAAGTGTCTCTTTTGTTCTCCACTGTGCAGCATAGACTGTCCATTCTTCTCCAAGAGATCTGAGAAACTTTCTGTTGACTTCATCTTGATCCAGGTTGACCTTTGCACTTTCCAGTTCACTTATCAGTTTGTTGAACCTGTCAAAGATTTGAGTGAGGTTTTCATTCTTGCCACCAGAAAAGTTTTCATACTGCTGTTTCAAGAGGTGGCATTACCAGCAAACCTCTTCTCTAAGGCATTCCAAAGAGAGTGAGCAGTATAAAACTTTTTGAACTGATGTTGATAAGCATTAGGAATGGCTATTTGTAATAATGTGAGTGCTTTCACTTCATTCATTCTAGCCTTCCTTTCAAGTTCAGTTTTTGGAGGAGTTTTGACTGGTTTTCCCTCATCATCAAGTTCTGGATCAACTACAGGAGGAAATTCAACAGCTTCCCATATGGCATAATCAATGAATTGAATATGCTGTTGAATCCTGAGTTTCCACATCTCAAACTCAGTGGGCTTGAGCATAGGCACTTTGAGTCCTTGCCCAGATCCACTGCTGCTATTTTCAAATTCCATTGTAAAAGATTAAAAATTTGAAAGAAAGTTTTCGACTTTGAAAAACAAAGAACGACCTGTGGCTCTGATACCACTTGTCAGGATCTAAAACTGAATAACCAAGATTAACTGATTTGAAATTTATCAGAGTATAAATCAATAATCTTGCTTTGAATCAAAGTTTAATTAAGAAGTTTGCGGAATAACACTTAATTATTTTAAAAAAAACTTTCAGAACCAATGAAGCATAAAACATAAGAAGTAATCAAGACTGTTTGTATTGCTGAATTCAATGATTACAATCACCTCTAATCTGTTTTGATTAGACGAAGAACACAGACTGTTCTTAGGGTTTTACAACCTTAGAGGCTTATGAAAACTTAATCAACAAAGCAATTACAGACTCAAAAATATGCAGAAAACTTCTATATACTTCTATGAACTGTTATTCAATAGAAAAACTATTCTGTCTATTTATATTGCTTTTTGGACTTGTTTCCTTGAAGGACTATGACTTCTCTGATAGTAGATATGCTGGAATCTTCGTGTAGATATCTTTCCTGAAAATCAGCACTTTCTGTTTATGAAACTGTTGAGCAGCTTGAATCTCTTGACAGCATGAACTGAGCAGCTTGAGTTGTTTTGCTCTGGCAGCTTGAACTTTTACACTGGCAGCTCGAGTTTCTTCAACTAGCAGCATGAACTTTGTATTTACATGAAAAATCTACTAACAGTCTGAGAAGTCTAACTAACAGTTTGAATGTACTTAAACTATTTCCCAACATAAAGTCTTGTAAAGAATTTAAGTTGTGGGGAGATTGTTGGGAAATAGTTTAAGTACATTCAAGCTGTTAGTTAAGACTTCTCAGACTGTTAGTAGATTTTACGTGTAAATACAAAGTTCATGCTGCTAGTTGAAGAAACTCGAGCTGCCAGTGTAAAAGTTCAAGCTGCCAGAGCAAAACAACTCAAGCTGCTCAGTTCATGCTGTCAAGAGATTCAAGCTGCTCAACAGTTTCAGAAACAGAAAGTGCTGATTTTCAGGAAACGATATCTACATGAAGATTCCAGCATATCTACTATCAGAGAAGTCATAGTTCGTCAAGGAAACATATCAAGAAGCAATATAAATACATAGAATAGGTCGTTCTATTGTAGAGGAGTTTTCTGCATATTTTGAGTCTGTAATTGCTTTGTTGATTAAGTTTTCTTAAGCCTCTAAGGTTGTAAAACCCTAAGAACAGTCTGTGTTCTTCGTCTAATCAAACAGATTAGAGGTGATTGTAATTGATGAATTCAGCAATACAAACAGTCTTGATTAATTCCTGTGTGTTTATTTATTATTGATTCTGAAAGTTTTTGTTAAAATAATTAAGTGTTATTCCGCAAACTTCTTGATTAAACTTTGATTCAAAGCAAGATTATTGATTTATACTCTGATAAATTCAAATCAGTTAGTCTTGGTAATTCATATTTTAGATCCTGACACTTGTTGAGAAGGAGATGAGTGGCTAGTATTCTATGTCAACTCTCAAAGGAGAACTAACAGTGTTCCTGGTATCCCGACTGTTTATGGGTTGGGTCTACCTTACACTTATACTAACCACAACATCTTCTGTTTGAACAGGTAAACGCACAGAGGGAGATATTTCAATTCCTGCCCCAGCTTCATCATGATCATCATGATTATCATTATCTCCTTCATCTCCTCCACCTTGAATATCTGATTAAGTTCTTTAAGAATCCTCTCTCTCCTCACCTCCCCTTACAATCTCCTACTCCCTCAACTCAGGGGAACCCTGTTCAGCAGCACCATACTGCTGAACCTGCTCACCTAGTTCTTCGGGGATACAATGCCTCGATTCTTGAAGCTCCACGGGAGCATGATCAATTCGATATAACCTTACACTCTCGAAAGATTCATCAACATATCTCAAGATATATGCTGGAATAGGCAAGATATTTGCATTTGGATCATCCCTGTTGCTATAGAGGCTCATCATAACACAGTCTGGACAATTCTGTGAGTGAGTCCTCTTCGCGATCTTGTC
The DNA here is from genome assembly GCA_020465985.1 of Centrapalus pauciflorus. NCBI lineage: Eukaryota > Viridiplantae > Streptophyta > Magnoliopsida > Asterales > Asteraceae > Centrapalus > Centrapalus pauciflorus. Next base: position 307,720 of record JAANYP010000447.1, on the reverse strand, counting down.
ATTAGCCCTTAGAATTCCTCGGATTAGAATCTGTATGAATCTTTTCTAGCACGATTTTTGGTCATTGCTAGCACCATTTCCTTTAGGTCTTCCCAAATACACTGTGCAAAATTATAGTGTTTGTTGTAGGCAACACCATGAAATATCAAAAGTGCATGAATGCTCCCTCGATCTACACCCGTGTGTTTTGAGGTCACACACCTATTCAAGATTCCGAATAGGGTATACCATTCGCCATTAAGACCATTTCTGTGAGTGGCTTTGTGTACCCCCCCCCCCCCCCCCCGCCTTACTTATGATGTCTCTGCATAGTAGTTCATCTGAGACAAAGTCTTCAAAATCTGGTAGATCAGGAAAATTAACCCTGACTATCCTCCTTGGTAAAAACAGATTGTGGCGGAATCTTGCCAGTGTGATTTTGACCTTGAATTGATCTATGGTAACCTTAAAATGATGGTCACCAGCATCAGGTATGAACTTGATTGTGTGCCAGAATTGATGAAGATAAATCAAGGGGATCGTGGGTTTATATTTTAGGAGATAGCTTAGAGGGTGTCCTTTCGGAATTTCGACGATAACTGGATGGCTTACTTTGATGACTGAGGAGTCCAATCTGTGATTATTGTCAGAAAGATGCAGGGAGTGTTTTGGTTTCAACAACAAGGTGTCAGGGATGGGGTTGGAGGGTCTTAGTCCAGCAACGAATGTTGATTTAACTGGTTTGGATACGAGGGTGTGGTTTGATTATGAATGGGATATTGATGAGTTGGAATTATTTGTGGGTGTCTGGGAAGCCATCTGTATCCTGAAAAGATAACAAAAAAGTTATTCACAGTAGGAAAACAAATGATTCCAACTGATAAAGAAAAATGACATTTTACAAGAAATTAGAAAAATCTGGTTCACATCGTTTGAAGCATCAGGATTCCAGACAATATTATTAAAGTATTACTATGAGGGATCCAAAGTCAACCATTAAAGGACCAATGTTAATGAAAGACAGATGATAGAAAAATTAACTTGTGAAATGTAAAATTTCTCTAAAAAATGAAGTTCCCACACTTAGAAATAATTTCTGAAATGAAACTAGGATAAAGAGTGATATATCTTGAAAATGTAAGCATGAAACTCGGGTAACATTGAGTCCCTATCCATCAAACGCAAATGACACATTGAGTGAGTCTTTATAAAACTCGAATGAGTGTATATCAAAGTCGAACGAGTCTTAAGTAAACTCGGGAAACACTAAGATAAGCTCAGGAAACACTAAAACAAACTCGGATAGCACTTAGTCGAACTCGGATGAGTCTTAAACAAAATCAAATGAAGCATTTTAAATCTCGGAAAACAGTTAAACAAACTTGGATGTTAAGTTGTAAAACTCGCAGATATCTTAGGGTAATGCTTCATGTGAGATTCAAGGTAATGTTTTTGTCTAAGTCCTTTTACGCACTGATGATTCAAAATTACATTCAGACACTCTAAACCCTAAAAGTTGACTTGACCATGTTCGAAATACAATCCTAAACAAGAACCCTTTACTGAACATGGTCCAACAACAACTATATGAAGCACAAAATACAGATTTTCAGAAGAAAAAAAAATAAGAAACCTCGACAAAATAGATCTGAAAACTCAAATTAAATCTAGTGTGTTGCACCATAAGACATGAAATTTGAAATCCAAGATTGGTTTACCATGAAGCACAAATTCAAACAATCAATTTTAACATTGATGCACACACGAATAATTCTAGATTTGCACATATCGACACACACACTTACACTCACAGTTTCATAAAAAAAAACTCAAAATAGATGAAAAACAGTAAACAAGAAACTCGAAAAACTAACGAAATTGCAATTAAACACTTTGAATCAATCCAAAAGGTGTTGGTTGTTGTTCGATTGATGAAAGTTGATAGAAGGAGTTTGGAAGGCGGTACACAGTGATCGAGAATGTGAAAAATGTGTTTGAATTTGAATTTCAAATTTAAAGCTTATGGATTTGTACCCGCGGCCCAATTCAATGCAAATGCTATTTTTCTTTTAAGCCCACTTAAAATTAAAACCATTAAAACCATCACACAACTAAATAAAAGATACTTTAAAAAAAATTTCACACACAAAAAAATTGACTAAGAGAAATAAACTAAAATGAAATAAAAATAAAATAAAAGTTGCTCCCCTTTGAAGTATGCAGATATTCTCCCCCTCAAATTGATGTGACTTTATAAAACACTCCCCCTTCAATTAAGCACATAAAAAATATCAGATAAGCTATCCAAGGCAGTTATTCAGATATAATTTTTAGTTTGCTCCCCCTGCACATGACAATACTTTGAAAGAGCAAGAGATTAACATAAAATAAATCAAGTTAAAAATTGAAAATTGAAAAATTATACTTTGTAACAATTGAATGTTTAAATCTAACGATTCAGCATAAGCTTCTTAGATTTGAACTTGTATTTATTTTTGGCTTGGAGAGCCAATGGACCCACAGTAGCCTTCTCTGCTTGTTTCTTTCCGAAAACTTTTCATAGCACAACCTCCTGGTAGTTCCTTAGATTCTCATAGACGATGTGAATATCCATGTCATCAATGTCCTTTGTATGTTGGATAAACATTGCATTTTTTTCCCATTCAGTGTTAAGGACATTCAAAAACTTGACATTGATGTCCAAGTTTGATTTTGTTACCCCGTTCCTCTTCAATTCACTATCAAAATTTATAAATCGGAGGTAGGTATTCTCCAACAGTTCTCATTCCCTGGCGCTAAAGTTCTCAAATGACATAATGCTGTTTCTAGCTCTATTCGTAGTAGCTTTGTCCGACCCTCACATTAACTTACGTATCTCATCCAAGATGGATTTGGCAGTAGTATTGTTAGTCACACTGATATAGATGTCAGTTGGAATTAACAACAACAAAAATTTTTATGCAGTTTTGTCCCCTACCTTTCGTCTCTTTTGTACCTCTGACAAATTAGCATCTGTAACTTGCTCAGTCCTTTCTGGAACTGGAGGATTTCCATTTGGAGCAGCTAGTATAGTGACGTAGAATCTTGCATGACCATCAGTCAGTGACGTAAGCATATCATCCGCCAAATCCTGAGAGCTAATGAATTCAAGAAATCTTTCCCTTCACTGAACATATTCACCTCGATAAAGAATAGGAGGATTGGTTTTTGTTCCCATTGCAATTGCATCTTTAGACATCTTGAATAACAGATTTTGATATTCCAAGATGATGTATGGAATACTAAGAGATTTAGTGAAGTGAATTGAGTAGATCTCACAGATTGTTTGATAAATCTCACAGGATATAGAGTAAATCTCGGACTACTCTAATTGAAACTCGAAAAGTGTTTGGTGAAACTCGAAAGTAGGCTATATGAGACTCGAATTTCTTGTGACAAAACTCGAATTTCCCTTGACAAAAATAAATTCTTACTTGATAAAATGCGGATTAAGTATTAGTAAACTCGAATGGAATGGGATCAAACTCGTATGGATCTAGATAACTCTCGGTTGAAACTTGATTAAACTCGAGTAACTCTTGTAGAAACTTGAATGAAAATGCATAAAACTCGGAGGAAGAATGATCAAACTCGTAATAAGTATGATGGAACTTGGTTGAAGGTTGATAAAACTCGGGTGAAGAGTGATAAAACTAGGATTTTGCTTTGTAAAACTCGAATAACACTGAAGTTGTAGATTTACCCGAGATTTAACAGTTTTGAACAAATTAAGTGCAGATCCACTATTTTTAATAAAAACCTTCTGGAATTGAGACCAAACTTATAACGTAGATGCGTTTTTACTACAGTTTCACTTTTTGTGAAGAGGATTTTGCTAATTTCAGATTAAAAACCCAAAATCATTCAAAAACATCAAGAACACAAACTTTTTGAAAAACTTAGAAAAATCCCAAATACTTTCTGTGTGTTTGGAGGAAAAATGCGAGACTTTATGTCAATGGATTTGTCCTTTTAAGCTCTATATTCGATCCAAAACACAGATTTAAACACCCTAATATGCAAAAAAAAAAAAAAAAAAAAAAAAAAAAAAAAAAAAAAAAAAAAAAAAAACCAAAGAGATTTTCAGAATGTATGAGCTGTCGAGAAAAACCAAAATAAACTAGTGAAAAACTCAGATTAAATCACTCAATAAATTCCATATTAGTCTCTCATACCAATTGATAATACCAAAATCTAATACCCATAATGATCAATACACGGATAAACACAAATAGCTGGATGATTTCATTAGAATAGAAGAATATTATATGGAAAATGGCGGCTGCCTTGGTAAATTCTCTGACAATTTCCCTTTTTGCACTCATTTTTGTGACCTATCCGTATCACTATTGACAGCCGCATTTAACAATATATCATAACCTATTCCATTATTTACAAGAATAAGGAAATTACAATAAGCCCTCCAACTTTACATTCATAAACAATATAATAAAGTACCCAACACAACTCAACTAATCTCTTGTCTTCATCGGTCCATTGAGCTTTTTCTTTCTCATCAATATTGACATCAGGATCAACACCTTCAGTGGCTGGAGTAATAGTAGTGATAGACATAGGTACATAAGGACCTTCCATCACTATCTCGTAAAAGTGAATATCAAGATTCTCTAGGTAGAAAATCTTTGACACGTCCAACCAGAAGAGTTCTAGGAATTGAACTTAGGTGGCTTGGTCATAGAGTCATTGTCATAGTAACAGGATAAGTTTGAAGCTCAGTTGTCCATGATGGAATAAAGGGATGATATATGAGATATCTAGAGTTAACACACACTCTAACTGATTTAATACCAGTTGTATGTCCAAATGATATCCCAAGTATCTTAATAGTATTCGTAGAAAGGGGGTGATTACAGCTTAATTAAAATAAAACAGAGTTTTCTCATTGTTTATGTTAAGCCCAAAAAGGCCTAAATCAAACTTGTTCTATATCATAGGAGGAGATCTCTAATCAAACCTGCTTGATACACATAGGGAAGGTTGTTAGGTTGTTTAATGCCTTAATTAAAGCTTGTGATGATTTTAAATACTAATCCTAAGTTTGTTCTACACTGTTAAATAAGTTGTAACTTAGCAGTATGTCAAAACAGGCCTCATTAGTTGAACAGGTTGGATAGTTTATGTCTAAGCTATTCATGTCCGTTCGACGGGTTTGACATACTTAAGTGGTCTATTCTTTGTGAACAGGTTTGACAATGTGTTTCCTACTCATCATGTAATGTTTTTGTGAATTCATATTTCTAGCAATTCATACAACATAGAACAATTCATATGAACAATTATCAATCCAACACAATCTATTGAATGATTAAGAGAGAAAATATTACATTGATGTTCTTGGCTTTCTTGCAAAGCACTTCTCCTATTCCCTCTAAATCCATCCGTGTATTTTTGTGTAATCTGAGATTCCTCTTATAACAGCACACATACACTCCTATTTATACACAATACAAAGTATTGAGGATTTACACAAACAACCCCTGAACTTTTACAATAAAATTGATTACAACTCTATATAAATTTGTACCCAACATTCTCCCCCTTAGAGATGAAATCAATTTTCAAATTAAAGTACATTGCAGGGAACTTGAACATTCTTTCTTGAAACTTTTCTTGCACCTTCTCTTCGATCTCTGAATCTTCTTCTTTATTGTCTCACTCTGATCTTCACATCTCTTCTATTCTGATCTTCTCTTTTCTTGTAAGGACACTCCCCCTTGGATCATGAATAGCTTTTAAATCTCTTCCTTGATCAATTGTCTTGAGATGATGTAGTAATTGCGTTCAGTTGATTTCAAACTACTCAACAGTTGTTTCTGAAATTCAGCTTTTCTCCCCCTCATGATGATCATAAAAAATTATGAACATCATGCAAAAACTTCAGAAACTTTAATTCAATGAAATTACAGTAGAAGAAATACAACAACAATTACAACTCAGAAATTATTACAAATTGATTTTCTCCCCCTTAAACTGACATCTCTCCCCTATACAAAACAGATTTATCTCACCCCCTCAAAAAGTTCACTCCCCCTCGAATTGATATTATATCTTTTTAGAACAAAACAAAGCTTTACAACTTTGGGGAAAATGAAACACATTCATTTTGTGAGAAAACAAGTCCAGGTCCACATAGGATTCCTGTTTGCACAATAGACAAAATCTATGTGACCTACTTTCAGCGCTGGCGTGATGTTAACACTGGTAGGATTTCCAAATAGTCATCGTGAAATCCTTTATCATGAAAGAATCACTCTTATTTGTTCCGGCTTAGTCACTTTGGACTAGCAGTTTATAGTCACGCAGACTGTTAGACTCGATGTGTCCTAAAAGTGTATGTAATCAGCTCTAGACACAATGTGCATCAAATGAAATTGGAGACCGGAGCAACTGTCTTCCTTGTTTCAATATCAATAATATCCAAATGATATATCGATAGACATGTGTTATATCTCCGTGATTATTGAAACAGAAATCTTTTGAGAGATAACTGAGTAGTTGGTGGGATTAAGTGCATGCGTCACTGGGTCCATGACGTCTTTTTCAATATCAAGTCGCCTAGGGCTTGATAGATTATTTGGTTTACCCAGCAGACACAGTGTAGGATAGGATTATCTTTTCTTCAAATCCTTTCTCAACTCTCAGCTCTCAGCATTTTTCAACCTAGCTCCCTCCGGCTCACTTTTCAGAATTAAATTCAGTCAGCTTTATACGAAAAGCATGATCTGATGCACCACCATCGCCTTTTAATATCCCTCTCATTTACATTTTACCTCTGCTCGACCCTGTCAGTATCCCGTGATAACTGACACTTCTCAACTAATAAACCTAAAGAACCCTCACCCACACAAACTATAGATGGTTTGCTCCTTGGGTAGGTCTTCCGGTTCTGGTTAGACCATTGAAGCGATATTTATGCCTATCACTCAGATTGGTGCATAATTGGAGTCAGCAGAAAGATTTTCAGCTTTGAAACGTCATGAGATATGATGAAATCCAACTTATATGGTATTGGAGATGATATGCAGATAATTTTGGGAGATATCAGAATGAAATGGAAAATCTGATATATGATATGAAAAGAATAAGATTTTCTTGAAAGAATTAGCACATGGGAGATAACAGGAGAATCCAGTATAAATTGGAAGAGTTCTAACAAAAAGAATCTCAGAAGAAATGAGATTATGAAAATCAAAGAGATTAGATCAATTAATCTCAATGATAGATTCAGAGATTCATAAAAAAAATTTCTTTCAGCTCAAAAACTCTTTTTATGTGTGTGTCAAATATTTTCGTGAAAAGTCACACATAGTTTTGAAAAATGTCATCGTCAAAGTGCATCTGAAACTCCCCCTGGAAATAAGCAGAAACAGTTAGTCAACTCATAGAAATGAAACAAAGAGCAAAAAATTATAAAAATAAAACTCCCTATTTGTCAATTCAGCATCAGAGTTGAATGCAGGGCAGGAATTCCAGAAAGATTCGTCTTTCAGAATCGGGTTCTAATCTGAAGTGATTAGAAGCCATTTGTCGCATAAGCTTGGGTTTCAGTCTGAAGTAACTGAAAACCATTGTCTCTGGTTCATTGAAGTCCGGGTTCTAGTCTGAATTTAACTAGAAACCAATTTTGAGTTGAAGCACGGGTCTTGACTTGAAGTAATCAAGAGCCTATTGAAATGAAGAACGGGTCCTTATCTGGAATGATAAGAAACCTATAACCTGCAAAATTTAAGATGTCTTTGGTATCCAAACAGATTTGGATCCAGACTTGTTAGCGCTCTTGGGTACCCATTTCAAAACAGGTTTTGGTACCCACTTGTACATGGATTTAGGTACCCATTGCATGTTATAACTATCAGCTTCTCTTTCAAACGCAGAAAACAAATTTCTTTGAGTATGAGAAAATTGAATGTCTGAATTTCTAAAGAAACTTGAATTTGAATGATCAGACTTTTGCGAACTCTTCTTTTTGAAAAACTGTCCGGTTCTTGCCTGTTTCTGATAATACTTGGTATTTTTCTGTGAAAATGTTTTCTGATTAGAATGACCAGTATTTTCAGAAACTTTAAGAAAATTTGACTTCGAAGATTCACCGGTGTAAATCTTGACCGGAAGTTGTTCAACAATTTTATCTTTGCCGCTGTGTATCTTTAACAGATACTTAAGTTTAAGATCTGAAGAAGAATCAAACTTAGCAGAGTTAGTTAGATTCACTTCACTTTCAGAAGACAAACCAGAGTGATCAACATTGGATTTTAAACACACTGAAGAAGGGGTCTTAACCTTTGACTCAGTTGACGAAGTAAACACATGTAATTGTTTTGTAAGATGAAGTATCTGATCTTCCAAACTTTTTATAATGACTAAATTTGAATTTCTGTCATGATCAAATGATTGGTAATCAGCTTTAAAAGATTGTTCTTTGATTAAGAACATTTGTCTTTCATCTTCAAACAATTCAGATTTTGATTTAAAATCTTGTTCTTTAAGTAAGAACTCATGTCTTTCCTTCTCAATGAAATCTTTAGTTAAAGACAACTCTTGTTGAAGAGCAAAAATTTCTTCATTTTTGTTTAAAATACAATTCTGATCAGTTGGTTTTGTCTTACAAAGTGTATCTTCAAGATCCTGAACTTTCTTGTAAAGATCAGATCTTTCAGGCAAAAGATATTTCAGTTGAGTTGCATTCTGAAAATTTTCTTGTTTCAGCTCATCAAGTTCTTTAAGTAATTCAGATATTTTCAATTGATGAGCACAACTCTCAGAGTTTTGTTTTTCTTTTAAGCTTTGAATTTCTTCATTCAATATTTGTACGTCACGTAACGCCAAATGTTTATCAGTATTTAACTGAATGAGAATGTCGTAATTGTTCTTACGAATCTTTTCAGATTCAGTAAGTTTGACAATCAGCTCAGACTTTGAAAATTGTTCAAACATCATTATGAATTGCTAGAAATTGAATCTTCCAAGATCTTTTATGGAAAAACTGAGTGAATTCTGATAAAACTTTGAAAAACTATATCAGTTAAAGATTACTTGTGAAAAATCAGCTCTGAAATGACTTTTTGACGTTAAAATTTCAGCTTTTCTGTATAAAATTGCCCGTAACTTTTTTCTGGAGTGGAATTGGACCTCGAAAATTTACCGAACCGGCTACGCCTGTTCTAGAAATGTAGATCTCTTTTCAAGCTTCGATTTGGCGTATGGTAGGCCTTCTAACGATGTTCCAGTCAAAAGTTATGGTGAATTTAAGCAGCAAAGGTCAAATAGTCAAGAGTATGATGAAACTCGAATGAATAATGACTCAACTCGAATATGTAATGATCAAACTCGAATGATGAAGTATCAAACTCGAATAAAGAATCACCAAACTCGAATGAAGAAGTATAAAACTCGAATGATTGAGTATGAAACTCGAATGAACAAGAATGAAACTCGAATGATCATGAATGAAACTCGGATGGTTAAGTGTGAAACTCGATTGAAAAAGAATGAAACTCGAATAAGCGTGATGAAACTCGAATGATGAAGCTTGAAACTCGATTAATGAAGCTTGAAACTCGATTAATGAAGCATAAAACTCGATTAATGAAGCATGAAACTCGATCAAATAAGCATGAAACTCGATCAAATAAGCATGAAACTCGATCAAATAAGCATGAAACTCGGTCAAAGCTTTATAAAACTCGGTCAAAGCTTTATCAAACTCGATCCCTTCTTTTTAAAACTCGAATAACACTATGAGTTCAGTATTGCCCGAGTTTGATAAGAAACAGATAAAAATCAAGTTTAAAAACACAATTTTCAACAAAAAATTCACCAAATGACCTCAAATTATGATCGAGTGTGCGTTTTTCACACAGAAACAACTTTTGTTAAACAACTTTGTCTAATTTTAGATTAAAAATCCAAAAATAGACAAAAACGTGAAGAACACAATATTTTCAAAAAAAATCTGAAAATTCCAAATTAAAATTTGTTGTTTGGAATTAAAATTTGAGATTTATCTCATTAGATTCACACTCAAAAACGTCACCTTCGATCCAAAATTCAAATCATTTCATCCACAGAATCAAAATCCAAAAATGATATTCGAATTTTTAAACTTTCTATGAAACAGTACTTCGAAAAATTACATATTCAGAATCAAATTCACTCAAATTTAGCCAAACCTGGCTCTGATACCAATTGTGAATTCATATTTCTAGCAATTCATACAACATAGAACAATTCATATGAACAATTATCAATCCAACACAATCTATTGAATGATTAAGAGAGAAAATATTACATTGATGTTCTTGGCTTTCTTGCAAAGCACTTCTCCTATTCCCTCTAAATCCAGCCGTGTATTTTTGTGTAATCTGAGATTCCTCTTATAACAGCACACATACACTCCTATTTATACACAATACAAAGTATTGAGGATTTACACAAACAACCCCTGAACTTTTACAATAAAATTGATTACAACTCTATATAAATTTGTACCCAACAGTTTTGAATGTCGGGACCAACTTGAAGATTCAAGACAAAGTGGAAATATAGAATTGTTGTAACTCTGCCAAAGTTGTTTTGTCACATGATGACAAAGGAGATATTTGAAAAGGGTGACAGACCTTTCTTGTATCAAAATGCTTTATAAGAAGTTTAAATGTTATGAGTTAAGTTTCTTCTTTGGGATAAAGCTGGAACAACATAAGACAAAAGAACAAGATAAAGATTCTACAGTAAGAAGACAAAAATGACTTTTCTTAGTTTTGTCTTATTGCAGAAAAGTAAATTTTTCTTCTTGTGAGACATTCCTACTTTTTCTATAACCAATGAAGAAGCTTCAATTGGGATCCTCTATGGGACTATATAAAAAAGATTCCAATGAGAGAGACAGTAACTGAATACCAAGAGACTTTGCTAATCCATGCATGCACGTTCTTACTTCACCTTGAGAGACAAAGTTGAGTGTGCCTAAGTTGTTCTAAGTGAACATGTCCTCTAAGTTGTGTAGTGTTTCCAAAGTTGTTCAGTTAAGTCTTGTAAACATACACTGAGTGTGTATATAATGAGTGAGTCTAAGTGAGTCATTTCACTGTATCTAGTTTGAGTGTGTCTTAGACTAGTGTAACCAGTTGTTCAATTTGTCATCGCAGTTTGGATAATTCTGTAATCCAACTTGTTTGTAATTTAACATACTTGTTAATATAAACATACAAACATTAAGAAAAATCTTTGTGATTTTATTATAAATGTAATAACCCCTCCTCTACAGTTACTCTTGATATATTGGGATAACCTTTTAGGACCTATAGTTTATATGTTTATATTTAGAAATATGTTAACTTTACAAACAAGTTTGCATTACGAAAAGATTGACACTCAGATCAGTTTAACACACTAAGTGTTTTGATACAAGACTTAACTTATCAACTCTGGGAATACTAAACAGCTTTGCGGATTAGTTCACTTAGAGCATCTATGACACACCTTGCTTTAGTCTCTCAAGTTGAAGTTGAACGTGCATACATGAACATACAAGTGTATTTTTTTCTGAATGTTTTCTCTATTTCTCTCTCCTTGGAACCTTCTTTATATAGGTTTCATGTTGAATTCTAGTGAAGCTTCTTCATAGGATGTAGAGAAAGATGGGAATGTCTCACAAAGAGACAAACTTACTTTTTTGCAAAAAAAAAAAAAAAAAAAAGAACAAGTCTGACAAAAGCCATTTTTGTCTTCATACTGTAGAATCGTGTCTTATACTTTTGTCTTTAGTTGTTCAAGTTTTATCCCAAAGAAGTAAGTTAACTTATATACTTTAACCTCCTTATAAAGCCATTTTGATATAAGAAAAGGTATGTCACCCCTTTAAAATATATCTTTTATCTTCATGTAACAAAACAGCTTTAACAAGCTTTTTAGCTGTTCTGCTTTTCCACTTTGTCTTGACTCTTCAAGCTGATCTCAACGTTCAAAACATTGCATTAGATTTTAGAAACACATTCTAATAAATGTTTAACCTGTTCACAAAGAATAGGTTCTGTTCACAAAGAACATAGCACTTAACTATGTCAAACCTGTCCAACAGACTTGAACAACTTACACATAAACTATCAAAGATGTTCAACTGATGACGACAATTTTGACCTTCTGTCATGTTACAACTTATGTAACAGTGTTCAACAGACTTAAGTTGATTTTTCAAATCATCAAAAAGTTCGAATGAGGCATGAAAGAGCTTAACAATCTCTCCATAAGTGTATCAAACAGGTTTGATTAAAGATCTCCTCCTATGATAAAGAACAGGTTTGATTGAGGCCCTTTTGTGCCTAACAATTAATATAATTCCATTGGTAATTAACAACTTTCGAATTTAATTTATGACTCATCCAGAATAATTCTACAAAATAACATAATTTATTACAATGAATTCATCGTACTTTCAATCTGTATCTTGAACTCATTCCAACAATGAATAGCCTCATAATCCAAGGCTTTGCATACTTCACCATTACGATACATGATCCACATCTAATGTTACCCTTTCACGAGCCTTCTTAGCCTGTATTCACAATAGAAGATATTGATGAGAGATAATTGTTCATGAAAACTTGACGTATAAATTGAAATAAGAAGAATGTGTTAGTTACTTCTATGTCCCAATTTATGTGAATCGTAATGGTCAACAATGAAACCACTTGGACTATCAACGCACAAATGATCCCGAACCATAATCCCTGCAAGAGATAGTACTTTTAGGACACTAAACGACATCATAGCTTCATGCATTCAGAGTTTGGTTTGCAAAAAAATTAGATTCTTGAAGTTTTCTTAGTTTCAAAACACATAGTATCGGTCTCTCTTTAAGATTTGATTAGATTATACAATTTCTAACACATCATTACAATTATTAATTACTAATTAAATATGTACATACGACAAACAGTTTTCATCATCCAAAATGAATTTGGAATAAAAAATCATTTTAGCAAATCAACCGTATTTTATTGTCATTTAAAGCTAACTAAGTATGATATTAGGAATGTGTTGTGCATGAAATATAAAATGACCTCCAATCGCCCTGCTATGAACGATCGATTATATTTGTCCTTGATTAGCAAGTTTTAATTGCTAATTATCTTTACTTCACGATTAACAATAAATTTTTCATATGTTATGATAACATAACATGGTTTTTTCTTGGTTTGGGTCTATTATAGTTTTGAATTAGTGTAACCCCAAGGCACCAATTAGAGAGTTTTAGAGTCTTCTATACCTTTCCTCCAATATGCAATACAAAGGATAGTAAAACGGCTACAGGAATGCCCACAATATAGTATGACCCAAGGTTAATGTATGCACCAATCTTCTGCCAACCGCATCCTCGTATAGAGCCTGTAGATCATAATAAGAGTATATTTGGTGAACTTGTAAATACAAACATGATACAAACACATGTATATATGTTTGTTAATGATAACTTTGATTCCCAATATATTTTGCACTCAAATACAATAAACCAAATGATTTTCTATTAAGAATATGAAGATTACAAAGAGAGAATTTGGGCACTCAATCTCTAGGAATTTTCACACTCTAAAACACACACATAGGATGGTGGCTTTTCCAAAACCCTAGGAAAGAAATAATATTTATACCTAAGCTTAAAATGGGGGTTTGTCCAAACACTCCCCTCAAAGTCTAGGAAATAAAGATTCCCAACAAAGTAAACTATTCCTATCTACAAATTGAACCTAGAATTTTATTATATTTAATTATACACTATTTTAGGGCTAACAATCTCCCTTTTGGTATATAATTAAATATTTACTATTAAGTGCAATTACACAAACTTGAATTACAAGAAATAAAATTTCTAACAATCTCCCCCTTCTTGTAATCAAGGCTTGTATTCTTCTGAAGTCTTGGGCTCTAAACTCTGATCTCTGAACTTTGACATATATCATTGATCTTCTTCTTTTGATGACTCTCCCCTTAAATCTTTAAGGTTGTGGCTCTCCCCTTTGAATGAACAATCTCAGTGTCTCTAATTTGTCTTTCATCATTATAGCAGTTGATTACAGACTTAGAAAGAGTATTACATTTAAGTACATTACAGACAGAGAAATAGTCTCACTCAACCACTCATAAAAATCAAGATTAGACAGTTGTTCAACTCTCCCCCTCAACAAAAAAAAAATAAAATGAATTCATTTGCAAATCACAAATCCAGGTTCACATAGAAGCCGATTGACACAATAGACATAGTCTATGTGACCTACGATCAGCGCTACCATGACATTAACATTGGTAGAATTTTCAAATAATCATTGTGAACTTCATTATCAAGAAAATATCACTCATACTTGTTCTGGCAGTGTCTCGGTAGACAAGCTATTTATAGTCACGCTGACTTTTGACTCTATGTGTCCTAAGAAGTGTGTAACATTAAGCTCATGACGTTGTGCATCAAATGAAGTCAGAGACCGGACAAGATGTCTTCCTTGTTTCAATATTCACAATATCCAAGTGATATATCGATAGAGTATATGTTATAACTCCGTGAAATGGAAACAGAAGCCTTTTAAGAGATAACTGAGTAGCTAGGGGGTTTAGTGCATGCGTCACTGGGTCCATGACGTCTAGTTCAATGCTTAATTCCAACACATGGAATTTGGTAGCAGATGTAGGAAACCCAGCAGACTGACACAGTGTTGGTAGGATTTTCATCTTCTATTAATCCTTTCTCACCCCTCAACTTTCAGCGTTTTTCAACCATACTCCCTCCAAATCACTTTGAATCATGATGCACCCCATATCCTTTCAATAATCCCTCTCATTTTTATTTTATCTCTGCTTGACTTTGTTAGTACCCCGTGGTAACTAACACTCCTCAACTAATTGACCTAGGAACCCTCACCCACACAAACTAAAGTGGTTTGCTCCTGGGCTAGGTCTTCCGGTTCTGGTTTAGACCATAGGAGTGATATATATGCCTAATCACACATGTTGTGCATCATCAGAGTCAAACAGTATATCTTGAAAGATGAAGCAGTTAAGTTCATCAGTTTATCTCATGGGGTATTTCAAAAGATGGATGAGAATGAAAGATGGTATGTTGGGAAGTTGAGGGACTATTTGAATGATGAATGTGCATGAAGTAGGATCATATGAGTGGGAGAATCAAGATGATATGTGAGAGTCCAAAATATTTGAGAGAATCACAAAAGTAATGACATCAAAGGTATGCATAGAATCAGAACTGTTTTATTTTTACAAAAAACGAGCATTTAGAAAAACTTACGCTGATGTCCGGGTCCTAGTCTGATTTAACTACAATCCCTTGCTTTGAAGCACAGGTTCTACAAGGAAGTAAGTAGAAACCATTTAACTGAAGTCCGTGTTTTGATCTGAAGTAATCAAAAGCCATTTGCGCAACGTTAAACAACTTTTGGTACCCATTGAAAGATGGGTCCTTTTTCGTTAGATTTTGAATTTCCATCGTCATGTAACAACACCGCAGTAGGAATCCATTTAACATTTGACACAGGTTTAGATGCGTAAACTTTTGGCACCCATTTGTAAACGGGTCCAACGGGTTTTGAAACAGCCTTAGGTGATGGAGCCACCATTGGCTTGGGTGATTTTGGAAATCCCTTAGGCTTAGCCTTTGGCAATTGTTTTTTCTAATTTGTCAGGCAGTGATGACGCATACACTATTATTTTCTTAGATTGGCGGCGTTTTCATTTTTCAGGATAAGACACAAACTTAGTCATTTTACGAACAGCACACCGAAATCTTTTTGGACATAACTGAAATAGATTGCCAAAAAGTATTTCAAAGGATTAAAAGAAACATCCTTTTCTAGCACACTAACACTGTTATCGATTTTCATAAAAGATTCAAGTATAACTGCCTTTTTCACAAAGAAATTTTGAAAATCAAGCGATGTTATTTTAGGAATCCTCCTTGATTGATCTGTAGGAACAAAACCATCTTAGTTGCTACGTTGAGAAGGCCTAGAATTAGAGTATGTTCCTGGGCGAGAAGGTTTCTTTGAGGACTTTGAGAAACTCTTTGTCCTTTTGGAAACTGGGGGTTTTGAAGATTTAGCACACTCGCCTTTGTAAACTTTGGCAGGAACTTCAACTTTTGTTTTACCTTTATCAGAAGATGAAATATTGTGAGAAATATGGACATTCACAGGAGGAATAAATTTTGAACATTTGAGTTGGAGTTTAGGATCTTTAAAGCAGCACTATACCGCTCTTTATAGTGGATAAAGTTGACAGCTTGTTCAAAATGGTCTTTAACAAACCTTTCCGCACTCACAAGAAGAGCATCCTAACTGGCAGTCGCTTCCTCACGAGCTATCCTCAACTCCTCCTCCAGAACATGAATCTTGTGTTCCAGAACAAAAGTTGGAATGTAAGGATGTGGAATGGATTTAACAGGTTTAGCATTCATCTCTGCTTTTGAATAGCTATACAATAAGTCATCCTTGTTCCTCAAGAGTGGGTACTCCGTAAGTGTAACTATCATTTAGCTTTTCATAGGCAAAAGGAATTTTCTTGTTTTCAGTGTCTTTTCTATTAACCTCCTCCTGGGCTAAAGCATCTTAAGTCGATCGATGAAAGACTGCTCCATACCCCCATCCCATGTATCTAAGATCATATAACATTGGTAAAACCGATTGACCCTTTTTCAGAAATTTAGTATTTTTAAAACCAATTCCTTCTTTGGAATGATAAAACCTAGTTTCTTTTGGTTGATTGAGATGAATAGTTTCATATATTTGTCCCCATTTTAAGAATTTATCATCAAGGTCCTTGATTCGGGTGTACAAACCTATTCTCTCTTTTTCAATCATTTTGAGTTTTCTCTCTCTTTCTAAATTCTCAACTTTTAAAGACTCAAAACGTTTTATAAGAACAAATAATTCAGACTTTAAAGAACTCTTTTCATCGGTGATTGTATCAACCCAACTCTTAAGGTAAGTGTTCTTGTCATCAGCCATGACTTTTTCACATAGGAATTTCTTTACAAGATTATGTTTATTCAACCAGTTATTTTTATGCACAGCGGATTGTTCTTTTTCAGTAATTAATTCATTCTTTAATTCAAGTAATTGAGCATGTTGTTCATCAAATTCGTCACAAGATATAAAATCAGATAAGGATTGTATATCAGATAAATTGGACAGAGATGAAGAAACTGCCCAAGACTAACGATTGTAGATGTCTCTTCACAATAATTGTAATGGAGAAAATACCAATTCAAATTGAATGGATTCAAAATGATGTTACTGCATGAATAGGGATTACAAATTTTACCATTTTCATCCAGTAAATAATATTGAAGTATTTGAAAAATCTGTTTTAAATTGTCAAGTTGCAAATAGTTAGTTACCAAGATCTGATTATGGGTTATTAAATGGGAAAATAAATCAAAATTATAAATCGGAAAGCCTGTTCCTAAGGGGCCCAACGAATTCCTAATTGGAATTAGGGAGTCCTTTTTGATTGATTCTTTTATCAGATTGGGAGATTTTACACCGTTAGATGGGCCTATTCGAGAACAATTGGATGATGACAAAATTATCAAAGATTGAGATTCCTTATTTCGATTCAACAACGTATGAATAGTTCCTTGATTTGGATTAAGGGATTCTTGAATCCTTTCCTTGGAATAGGAATAAATGGAAGAAAACGGATTGACATTAGCGCGATCTGATCCATTCTCAGAGATCAATCCTGAACCCGACAGGTCGTTCCTTTTTCCGGTATACGAAATAGGCGACTTCGCTAAGTCGATTCTTAGAAAATCTCTAAGCAAACCATTTGTCCTTATTTCAACAAAGGAAGCACAGGCCTTTTCGATCTTTTTGTCTTGGTCCCAATTCAACACTAAAGAAGTCCGAACTAATTGAATACTTGTGTCCCAAATTTCAAGAATTGGGTCGTAATAAAGGATATAATTGACAACTCGAAGTTGTAGATTATCCCTTTCCTGCAAGAGATCCGGCGGGAAAAGTCTTCCTAAATTTATACCATCCGTTTTTTTATATGGGACTACAGGTTGAACCAAAACAAAATACTTTTTTTCATACCTGGAAAGTTTCATTCGTTGGATATAGAGCCAATTTTTCAATTTTTTGTATTCTTTGGAATTTTGTTTTCCCCCTCCTGGTGGTATCAATCGGAATGCCTTATTTGTCTTTCCAGGAAAATGGATATCTCCAGAAAAGATTATCAGTTTAATTTTTTCTGCTTTTTTCTTTACTCGGACCAATCCGCCTACCCGACTTCTTCTATTTAAAGTGATTTGTGTATCTACCCCAATAATACTATTGTGCCGTACCATTATGGAAGAAGATTCGGCCAAAATGTGGACTTCCATGGGAATAAAAAAAAAGGATTTACTTCCTTTTGGTATTTTGGCCAAAATACCTTGACTCCTCGATACTCAATCAAATCCTCTTCGTTGACGATTGAATTCAGTTCTCTAGTCTCATATTTAGTAAGTCCGGAGCTCTTTCTTATATATCGAGGATCATCGAAATAAGCAAGAATACTATTTCTATGGAGAATACCATTTCTGGGGATTTCAATTGAGATACCTGAAGAAGGTCTTAGTTGGTTCTCGCCTTCTTGAATCGATTCGAGTGGGATGATGAATCTATTTCTTTGCCTCTTTGCCAATAAATCAGAATTCCCGTCCAGAATGGCCGGATATTTGAGATTACAACGACCAGTACATGTCATTCGATTAAGTTCTGAATAATCAGGAATCCTATCTCCTTTTTTATTTTTACCAGAAAAATACGAACTAAAAAATTTGTGTCTCACTTGATTATTAGTTACTGAGGGGTTAGAAATATATCTTCGCTTGACAGAAAGAGAATAAGCGTTCATTTGATCTTGATCCTTGTGGATCGAACAGGGGACTAGACTGGATTTCCAGGGCTCCCCTAATAATATCCATAAATGACTTGCTTTTGGTAAGAGATGAATATTACCATATGTAAATTCAGGTGCATGGTACACATCGGTATTCCAGTGCATTTCGCCCTCTGAGTCAGAATAAATATGTTTTCGAACCTTCTCTTTCAAATTCAAAGTGGACGTTCTCGCGCGAATCTCAGCAATCACTTGTTCTGATTCTACATATTGATCATTTTGAACTAAAAGAAAACTTTTGGGTGGAATACACACATTGTGTATAATATCTTCACTCTCAATAGTTACATACAAGTCTCTAGAACATAGAAAAGCAGGATGCCCATGACGTCTACGTGTCGGATGAACCAAATCCTCATTGAATTTTATTTTTCCATTAGAAGGGGCTCGCACATGTTCTGCAGTACCCCCTGTGAATACTCCGCCGGTATGAAAAGTTCTTAATGTTAATTGAGTGTCTGGTTCTCCAATAGATTGACCTGCAATAATACCTACAGCTTCTCCCAATTCGACCAGGTCGTCATGAGCCGGACTCCGGCCATAACATAATTGACAAATCCAAGATGTACTCCTACAAGTAAAGGGGGTTCGAATAGAGATTGGTTGTTCTCTAAAAGTTATGAATCTATTGACAAGTCCAACCCCAATATCTTGATTTCTAGTAGCAATGCATCGCGAACCTATATATATATCATCTGCTAATACGCGCCCAATTAATGTTTGGATAAAAATCCTGTCCGCCATCATTCCATTTCGAGGACTTACAGAAATACCTCGAACGGTGCCACAATCTGTTCGACGTACAACAATGTGTTGAACTACTTCAACAAGTCTCCGCGTGAGATATCCTGCATCTGATGTTCGGATAGCGGTATCCACAACTCCTTTACGGGCTCCGTAGCAAGAAATAATATATTCTGTTAAAGAGAGTCCCTCGCGTAAATTGCTTTGAATGGGTAAATCAATCATTTGCCCTTGGGGATCCGACATTAATCCTCTCATACCTACTAATTGATGTACCTGAGATGCATTTCCTCTGGCTCCCGAAAAAGACATTATATGGACTGGATTAAAAGGATCGGTCATCCGAAAATTAGGATTCATTTCTTGTCGCAAATATTCACTTGTGGCATACCATATCTCGATCGATTGACGTAATTTTTCTACCGCGTGTACATTCCCATAATGATGGTGTTTTTCCAAAATAAAACTTTGTTGTTCAGCGTCTTGAACTAGCCATCTTTTAGAAGGTATTGTTAAAAGATCATCAATTCCTAATGAAATGGATGCGGCGGTAGCTTGTCGGAAACCCAGAGTCTTTACTTGATCCAGGATATGTGATGTATATCCTATTCCATAGTGATCAATAAATCGACTAATAAGTCGTTTCATGGCAGTTCCGTCTATCACTTTATTGTGAAAGACCTGAGTGGGCCGTTCTGCCATCAGTACCTCCATATTGCGCTGAGTAGAATTTGACAATGGGTTTGAGTCAGTGATTGGAAAACTTCCTTTTCTAGATCTTGATTCACGTAGAAATTCCGCAATTATGGTCCTAGTTAACCCGGCGAGACTCGAATTCCCCCTGGTAGCATAGAATTACAACAGCCCTGCCAAAACCCCTGTATGGCTTCTTCTATTTCTCGATAAAGAGAAATATGACCAAGAGTGGTTCGAATATATATATAAAGAATTTCTTTTTTTATACTTCTTACTATTAGATAGTGTCCATAAATCTCATAATAGGTCCCCAAAGATTCATAGTGAATTTCGATGGGAGCTTCTCTTGCAGCAATAACGCGTTGATCTAGTCGCCACCGCAGCCACAAAGGACTACCTAAATTGATTTGTTTTTGCCGATAAGCTCCAATTGCATCGTAGGCATTACAAAAAAAGGGTTCTTTTTTTTTGTATACTTATAGTTATTATCTTCATTTTGATAGTTTCTACGATTACATGGATTATATCTATTTACACAAATACCTCGACGATTTCCACTCGTTAAGATATAGAGTCCACTAAGCATATCTTGAGTTGGTGCAGAAATGGGATCTCCAATAGTTGGAGACAAAAGATTCATATGAGAAAACATAAGTAAACGTGCCTCTGCTTGAGCCTCCAAAGATAAAGGCACATGAACAGCCATTTGATCCCCGTCAAAGTCTGCATTGAAGCCCTTACAAACTAATGGATTTAACAAATAGCACGCCCTTCCACTAAAACTGGGAGGAATGCCTGTATGCCTAATCTATGGAGAGTAGGCGCTCTATTCAGCAATACAGGATGGTCATCCAGAATTTCCTGAAGTATTTCCCATACAATCGGTTTTTTTTTCTGAATTTGACTCTTAGCAACTCCTATGTTCGAAGCAAGATGTTTTCTAATTAGGTCACGAATTACAAATGCCTGGAAAAGTTCTATTGCTATTTCGCGAGGCAATCCACATCGATGTAATGAAAGTGAAGGGCCCACGACAATCACTGACCGCCCTGAATAATCGACCCGTTTACCAAGCAGAGTCTCGCGAACTCTTCCTTCTTTTCCTTCAATTACATCTGAAAGCGACTTGTAAACTCTATTATGATCATCCCTCATTGGTTGTCCGCAGATTCCATTATCAAGAAGTGCATCCACGGCTTCTTGTAGCAATTTTTCCTGAGATATTATTAATTCTTCTGGCGTAGCTATACTTGTTGTTAATAGATCTGTAAGAGTATTATTCCGATAGATAATTCTTCTATAGATTTCATTAATATCCGAGGTCACTAGTTTATCCTCATCTATATGATAGATTGGTCTCAACTCAGGAGGAAGAACTGGTAATAGACACAAAACCATCCATTTTGGTTCTATATTTGTTTGAATAAAATGCTTAGCCAATTTCATGCGTCTAAGCAAAAAATCTTTTCTTCTTCCAACTTTTCGATCTTCCCATTCATTCCCTGTGGGTTCCTCTTCCTCCAATTCTTTCCATTCTACCAATGAATAATCTATAATAATTCGTAAATCTAGATTGGCTAATTGTTGTCTGATAGAACCTCCCCCGGTAGACATCTCTCGATTTCGAAATGTATCGAAGCTCCGGGTAGTAAAAAAAATTGGGATCCTGTATTTCCAGGGTTGGATTTCATATTCCAATAAACCCCGTAATCGTAAAAAAGTGGGTTTTTTATCTATGGGCCTAGCAAAATAAAAATTGGGATAGGATCTCCCCCCCTCAAAATCGGACGTGAAAGTTTCCTTTCATCCGGCTCAAGTAGGTATACAAATCAAGAAAAAAAGAAAGGAGTTCTCGCTTTCAAATTCAAATTCTAGAAAACTCCAAAAAGATCTACTCCTTACTCAAGTTTCCAGTGAAGACCAAGCAAAACTTCATTGATTCCGTCTTCCTTAATTATTTTTCTTTAGATTTTCTTTTCTGAATTCTTTATTCAATTATGACATAAATGAAATGTGAAATTCTTGTGAAATTCTTGAGTAGTCTACTTCCCCTCGAATGATGAATCCCGTAATTCTTAATTAAAGAGAGTACCTTGGAATTCATAAGGAATTTACTTGTCTATATACTGTTCCATTCGATCTTTTAGGTCCCGACTTCACCTCGACGGTTAGGCAACGATGCCCTTAAAGTCTATATGCGATAGATAGACTCTTGTAACCATGACATCTTTTCTATTTGCTTACTTCAACAGAATTTCTTTCTAAAAAAAAGGAACTGCTTAATTCCACAAAAGAAAAAGTCTTTTTTTTTACGAGGTATAACTATAAATTCTTATGAAATCGACCATAGATCAATTCCCTTTTTGGGGAGCGTCTTGAATACATCCCTAATTCTGAGCTTCATGTTACTCCTACCAAGAAACATGTCAGGTACAGGGCATCCCGATTGGATTAAATGGGATGACAGTTTCTCATTTCGAATCTGTAAAATCAGAATTTCGATCAAATCACACACCGCAGTATACTAGGTCTTCTAATTCATTAAGAGGTTTATCTAAAAGATTCACAATATAACTAGGAAGACGTTTCAAATACCACACATGCATTACCGGGTATGCGAGTTTGATGTAGCCCATTTGATATCTTCGTATCCGAGAATCAACAAACTCGACTCCGCATTGTTCACAAAATTGCGGGTCTTCCTTTTCATCTCCGATTACTCGATAATTTCCACAAGCACAAATTCCACTTTTGATAGGCCCAAAAATTCTTTCAAAAAATAATCCATCTTTTTCTGGTTTATTGGTTTTGTAATGAAAGGTATAAGGTTTTGTCACCTCTCCAACTATCTCGCCATTAGGCAGGATTTTGTTGGACCAAGTACTTATTTGTTGAGGAGAAACTAATCCAATGTGTAGATCTCTTTTTAAGCTTCGATTTGATATATTATGGGTTCTGTATTGATACTCGAGTCAAAAGTTATGGTCTCTAGAAGCACTGAAAGTCACAAGATGCTGAGAACCGAAGTTCGAGAACCAAAGTTTGGAGAACCGAAGTTCGAGAACCAGAGTTGGATAATCGAAGTTCGAGAACCAAAGTTTGAGAAGAGAAGTTCGAGAACCAAAATTGGAGAACCAAAGTTCGAGAACCAAAGTTTGAGAACCGAAGTTCGAAAACTGAAATTCCGGATCCGAAGTTATACTTAGCCAAAATTTTCAGTAGAACGCTGAAAAACTGATACTGTTGCAGACGATAAACAGTAACCCAGATCTTTGAAAATCCAACTTCAAATTGAACCTACACTTTTATTATATTAAATTATACAATATTTTAGGGCTAACAATCTCCCATTTAGTGTATAATTAAATATTTACATTTAAGTGTAATTACACACGCTTGAATTACTAGAAATAAAATTTCTAACAGTTAAATATATATGTTTTTATATAAATTTGCGTGTTCAGTTATTTAAAAGGAAGGTTGGTACTTAGGTGTTCCATGTGATCACCCGCAAATGGCCCAACATGGGAGCGCCTCACAAATGAAGTTGCACCATTAAGCATTTTGTCTGCTAATTAAAAATAATTTTTTTCTTATGAACTGAACTTTAGCAAGGAACAAGGAATGTATCACATATTATTTGTAACATGGGTCTTATGTATGGTACAAAACACCCCACAACCCATGGTTTACTTATTAATTAATGGAACTATTAAAATGTCAATCCAAAGGTTTAACGGCCTTTTCAAAGTTCCTCTAGAATCATATAAATTATAACACACTATTTATGAGTGTTACTGTTACAAAAAGATCATAGGAAAAGTAAGAATCAAGAACACACAAGACTTACGTGATTCGGTCGATGTGACCTACGTCCACTGGCAGGAGGGAGTAATCTTTATTAGAGTTTTATCAATAGGTGTTACAGAGACCCTAGCTTTAGGTTACACTATATAGACATAAGCCAAAACTCTAATTCTAGTGGTTTAGATTCTGTCCGGACGGAATGATCACAGCCTAAGCGGATTGCTCCCCTAGGACACTTATCATTTTGCTTAAACAATCTGTGCACGGGCAAAATGATCGCCTTCAGGCAGATTGATCCGCTGCACACTTTCAATCAATCCCCTGCATGTTTTCAGTCCCGTTTCCACTCCGAACACCAAAATCCCTTTAGGACTTTGCACCTCATCGAGTCGGGTCTATAACGCTCGGGTCACCAATATTCGAGCCACATTTTAACAAATATCCACCTTGACTTGAATATTCTCCAAACTCTAAATAACTAATGAACTCATGTTTCTCCCTGCCGATTGCCCCCTCCTGGGGCCCTATGCCATGCAAAAATTTAACAAGTCCAAGCAAAGCTTGAACATCTCCGACGGTAAAGCCTTCGTCAACATATCTGCTGGATTCACTTTAGTGGCTATCTTCTTTATAGAAAACTCACCATCTTCAACAATATCCCAAATGAAATTCAATCTGACATCAATATGCTTCGTCCGTTCATGATAGACCGGATTCTTTGCCAAACTCAAAGCACTTTCACTGTCACAATAGTTCTCCACCTTCAGACCAAGACTCATAACAAGACATGTAACCATATGCACTCATTCATCCCTTCAGTCAAAGACATGTATTCGGCTTCCGTTGTAGACAAGGAAACCATAGGTTGTAGTGTCGCCTTCCAACTAACAACACGCCCGTATAAAGTGAAAGCATAACACGTTAATGATATTCTTCTAATAAGATCTCCAGCATAGTCTGAATCTGTATAACCAACTAAATCCCCCATAGGCTTATTAGCATCACAAACCAAACAGACGTTGCTTGTACCTGTCAAATAACGCAGGATTTACTTGACCGCATCTAGTGAGCTCTTCCAGGCCTGCTCATGAATCGACTTACCACACTTAATATTTGAGCTAGATCAGGTCTTGTGCATACAATAGCATACATGAGGCTTCCAACAGCACTTGAGTATGGAACATTACTCATGTAATTATTCTCCTCATCAGTAGTTGGTATAGAACTTGAATCCAGTTTAAAATGAGTTGTCATTGGAGTACCAACTGGCTTGGACTCATCCAGCTGGAATGACTGCAACACCTTCTCAATGTACTTCTGCTGAGGAATGTACAACCGCTTTGCACCTCTATTCCTCCAAATCTCTATGCCCTGTATCTTCTTTTCTTCTCCCAAATCCTTCATCTCAAACTCACTTTTCAATAATGCCTTTAAGTTATCAATGTCAACCATATTCTTGGCTGCAATCAACATGTCATCCATGTATTGCAACAAGTATATAGAGGATGAATCCGCCAAGCTCTTTGAATAAACACAATTATCAAATTGATTGTGAATGTACACATGAGAAATCATAAATGCATCAAACCTCTTGTACCACTGTCTTGGAGACTGCTTCAACCCATATAAGGACTTTTTCCAGCAAACACACATGGTCTTTTCTTTTAGAATATTGAAATCCCTCTGGCAGAGACATACAGATCTCTTATTTCAGATTCCCATGTAAGAACGCAGTCTTCACATCAAGTTTCTCTAACTCTATGTCAAATGCGTTTACCATAGATAGAAGAACCCAGATCGTTTTGTGCTTCACAACTGGCAAAAAGACTTCATGGTAATCTATCCCCTCCTTTTGTGAAAAACCCTTAGCCACCAGTATTGCCTTGAATCTAGCTGATTCAAATACAGGAATCCCTTCTTTCTTCTTATAGACCCATTTGTATCCTATCGGATCAACTCCCTTTGGTAATGGTACAAGATCCCAAGTTTCATTTTTTGAAAGTGACTGCATCTCCTCGTTCATTGCAATCATCCAATCTGATGTTGTTTTACTCTTTACAACCTCCTGGTAGGATCCTGGCTCCTCTATACAAATTTCCTCTCCAACTGCCAAAGCATAAGCAACCGAGTCATTATCACAAATACTAAGGCATTCAGCATACCTGGCGGACTTTTGGATATTCCTCTTTAGCTTTATTGTTGCTATATAACTGAAATATTTTCTTCACCTCCAGAATCATCTTTTATATAATCCCCTTCACCGTCTTCCTTTCTGATAGGGTTCAACTAGAAACTCCACCTTCAGGCTAGCACCACAATCTTTATTACCTGCAAGATTACTTCCATCTCCTTTCTAGTCAAAAATAGAAGATTCATCAATGGTAACATCTCTTCTAATAGTACATTTTTGGGGCCTATCTTTTATAGTACACCACAATCTGTCCCTTCAACCCCAGTAGCATACCCTAGAAATACGCATTTTACAGCCCTTGGCTCTACTTTACCATTATTCACATGAGCATAAGCATGACAACCAAATATACAAAGACCAGAATATCAGAGGATTTTCCAGACCATACCTCTTGAGGAGTTTTTAAATCAATTGCAATTGATGGAGATCTATTTACCAAATAACAAGTAGTGTTAACTACTTCAGCCCAGAAAGTCTTGGAAAGACCAGTGAATATCAGCATGCATCTAGCATGTTGCATGAGTGTTTCGTTCATTCGTTCTGCAACCCCGTTTTGCTGTGGTGTATGTCGTACAGTGCGGTGCCTCACTATACCTTCTTTCTTGCCGAAATCATCAAACGACACATTAAAAAACTCTAAGCCATTGTCCGTTCGGAGTGTCTTGACTTGCCTCCCGGTCCATTTTTCAACCATAGCTTTGCACTCCTTAAACCGACCAAATTCTTCATCTTTTGATTTCAGAAAATACAACTAGACCTTCCTTGAGTAGTCATCGATAAAAGTTACAAAATAAACGCATCCACCTTGAGACTTCACCGGAGCGGGACCCCATAAATCTGAATGAACGTACTCAAGAATCTCATTTGTGGTGTGCCTTCCAGAACTGAACTTTACCCTACGTTGCTTCCCATTGACACATGCTTCGAAGAATTTCAATTTCCCCATAGCACCTCCACCTAACAATCCTTGCTTGCTTAAAATAGCCATCCCTCTCTCACTCATATTCCCCAATCTATGATGCCACAATTCAGTTTTATCATCTGACTTATCAAAAGACTGAGAAATTGCCACTGTTCGCGTTACCGAAGTACCTTCTAGAAAATAAATGTCATGCTGCAACTTTCGTTCATGACAATGAGTGCACCCTTAGAAACCTTCAACCACCCGTTTTCACCAGATACTTGAGGCTCTGTTTGTCTAACGTACCCATAAAGATGAGATTTTTCCGGAGAACAGGAACATACCAACAAGCAAGAGTTCTAACAATCTCATCGTGCATCTTGATCTGAACCGTACCGCTGCCTCTAATACAATGCATCCCATCATCTCCCAGCTTTACTCTGACATATAGTTCTTTGAAAGAAACAAATAGCTCACGTGAGTAAGTCATGTGATATGACGTACCCGTATCCAAGATCTAAGTACCCGTAGAATCCAAAGTGCTGACAGTTAAAACATCATTGCCTTCTCCTTTATTCGAACTATCATGTACCACAGTGCCACTGTCGTTGCTACTTGATTCACCTCTTTTGGCGCCTCCATTATTCTTTTGCGGACAATCTCTGCTAAAGTGCCCTTTTTCCTTGCAGTTGTAACATCAAACTCTACCTCCCTTTGACTTAGAACATCACTTCCCTCTTTTGACATGATCCCTTTCTGTAGTTCTCCCTCTTTAAACAAACAAACCCAATTCTACACCATCTTCATTACTCCCAAAAGCCCTACGCTTCAACTCTTTAGACTGTAGAGCCTCCTTTACATCGTTAACAATAATCGTAGTCCTACCGTACAACATCGTATCCACTAGATTATCATACGAGTTTTGCAAAGAACAAAACAGAATGATGGCCTGGTATTCAATTTCAACTTTAACCCCAACCCCTTGAAGATCCAAGATGATTCGATTAAAATTATCAACATGTTCTTTTACCTTCATACTCTCTGTCATCCGGAAGGTATACAAACGCCGCTTCAGAAACAACTGATTTGTCAAAGTATTCTTTTGATACTTCTCGGATAGTTTCTTCAGTAACCGTGCAGGTCGTTTCGTCAATCACCTCACACAACACCTAATCTGTCAGACTCAACAGAATAGCACTATGTGCCTTCACAAGTAAACATGCCTTCTCTCCCGCCTCCATGTCCTTCGGAAATCCTTCTTCGCCTTCAAGAGTCGCCACACAACCTTGCTGAATCAAAACGGCCGTCATATTCACCTTCCACAATCTGAAATCATTCAAACCATTGAACTCCTCAATATCGAACTTGTGAAACGACATCTTCAATCGTAGAGAAAAAATCACGCGGCTCAACCAAGCTCTGATACCACTTGTAATGAAAATATCGTAGGAAAAGTAAGAATCAAGCATAAAAAATACACAAGATTTACATGGTTCAGTCGATGTCACCTACGTCCACTGGCAAAGATCGTAGGAAAAGTAAGAATCAAGAATCAAGAACACACAAGATTTACGTGGTTCAGTCGATGTGATGTACGTCCACTGGCTAGAGGGAGTAATCTTTATAAGAGTTTTATCAATAGGTATTACAAAGACCCTAGCATTAGGTTACAATATATAGACATAAGCCAAAACCCTAATTCTAGTGGTTTAGATTCCATCCGGACGGAATGATCACAGCCCGAGCGGATTAGTCCGCTGGAATACTTATCATTTCGCTGAAACACTGTGCACGGGAAAATTGATCGCTGTTGGGTTTTATACTTGTTTATAAATGTAATAGTTTAGGGGGCTTATTGTTAATATTTCATTCTTGTATTTGTATAAATAGTTACCGGTTAGTTTTTATTGGTACGAATTGCACGCACTAGGACAGATAGGAGAATTAGCTTGGTTTTTTGTGCAAGCAAGAAACCGCAATATCAGTGTAATTCTCTCATCCTCAATAGTTATCATTCGGTCGATTGTTGATCAGATTGTTGTTCTTATTGTGTAATTGATATTGAATTGTTTAATATTTGAAATAACAATTGGTATCAAAGCCAAATATGGCAAAATTTTTATTGTTTTCTTAATCTGAGTTAAATCTTTCGACATTGTTTCATCGCAAGTGTTTAAAATCAAAAAACCTCTTGGGTTTTTTGATTTAGTGGATGAAATAAACTGAAAATTGGATCGAAGGTAGAGTTTTCAAAGGTGAATCAATTGAGATAATTCTCAAAGTTTAACTCCAATCACACAGATTTTACTCTGGATTTTTCTAAGGTTTTTCGAAAAAGTGTGTTCTTCATGTTTTTGTCAAATTTTGGGTGTTTAACCAGAAATTAGACAAGGTTTCTTTCCAAAAAGTTTTCCTGTGTGAAAACCACACTTTTGTTGGTAATTTGAGTCCAATTCGTGAATTTTTGTTGAAAATTTGTCAAATCTGAACATGGTTTTATTGAATTCTGTTAAAACTCAGATAACAATAAGTTTTTAGAGTTGACCGAGTTTCACTAAGAATTTATCGAATTTGTTCGTAGCTTTAACCAAGTTTGATCAACCTTTGATCGAGTTTGATCAATGCATTAACCGAGTTTAATTAATTGTTCTTCGAGTTTGATTAAACTTTGACCGAGTTTAATCAATTGTTCTTCGAGTTTCATTAAACTTTGACCAAGGTTGATCAATTGTTCTACGAGTTTCATTGAACTTTCATCTGAGTTTGAACACTTGTTATTTGAGTTTGATAATTCATTCTTCGAGTTTGTTCAGAGGTCATCCGAGTTTGTTAAGAAGTCATCCGAGCTTCATTTGCGTTCAATCAACTGTCATTCGAGTTCACTCATAATTCATTTGAGTTTACTCATCGTTCATTCGAGTTTACTCACAGTGTCAACCGAGTTTGATATGGAGTAAATCGAGTTTGATACTCTTTTGTTCGGGTTTGTTCACTCTTACACTGAATTTGTTCTCATATAATCCAAGTTTCATTTAGTGTTCATAGAGTTTAATCAGAAATCACTCAACATTCCATAAAAAGATCTTGGAAGTTCAATATCAGCAATTCAAAATGTCAAAGGACGGTCTTGCAATGGGATTAGAGACCAAATCTCCAATTTTGCACAGAGGGGAATATATCCAATGGAGGGAGAGGTTTCTTGAGTTTATCAGTTTCCATGATCTGGCTGATGAGATGTTCACATCACTGACTGATGGTCCAGGAAGATTTTATGTTACCATTCCTACAGTTCCAAATAGTAATCCTCCGGTCCCTTAGAGAACTAAGGAGGTTACAACTAGCAATCTATCTGAAAGCTCAAAAGAGAAGGAAATTAGGTGACAAGACAGCCAAAAAAAAATTTTCCTTCTCTCAATCCCCAATGATATATACATCAGTCTCACAAACAACACCACTGCCAAATCCATCTGGGATGAGGTATGTAAACTGATGAGAGGCTCTGACAAGGCTGCTACCAATAGAGCGAGGAACAATTTAATGAAGTTTGAGAGTTTCATAGCGAGAGAAGGGGAATTGTTAGAAACTACATACTTAAGATTCGTCAATCAAGTTAGTGAGATGAAAGGAATGGGGTCACAAAATCAAACTTGGACATAAATGTCAAGTTTCTGAATATTCTCAACCCTGAATGGGACAAGTATACCATGATCATTCAACAAACCAAGGAAATAGATGATATGAGACATTCATATGGTCTTTGAGAATTAAAAAATTATCAGAAGGTTGTTTTGAGGAAGGTTTCAAGGAAGAAACAAGCAGAAAAAGCAACTATTGATCCATTGGCTCTCCTAGCCGATAAGAAGTATAAGTACAAGTTAAAGAAGGAGAAGTGAGCGGTAGTTAGCAGTTTATCAGAATCTGAATAATCTTACTCTTCAGCAGACCCTGAAACTGAAGAGATGAAAAAGCATATGGCACTTCTGACAAAAGCATTCCAAAAGAAGTTTTACCGCAAGCCAACGAACAACAAGATGCGATATAAAATTGTGTCCAGAAAGTATGAAAAGCGAGAGAAGTATGAAAAAACTAGTGAGAGTAGTGGGAAAAAGTATGAGAAGTATGAAAAGCCAGAGAAGTCTGTTCAGAAGGAAGATGAGCAGAAATGCTATAATTATGGCAAACCAGACCACTATGCCCGAGAATGCCGACAGCCTGCTGTTAAAAATTCTGAATACTACACTTGTAAGGATTTGTTTGCCAAACAGAAGGAAGCTGGAAAGGCCCTGATGGCAGAAGATGATCACTGGCTCCAACTCTCCGATGATGATGATATTCTGGATGAGGATGCTCATATACGCTTAAAGTCAGAAATCTTCCAAAACATGTCAGAGTCTGAACAAAGTGAATCTGCAATGGTAGTTGAGGACGAAGTCTGGGTCAGGTTGACAGATGATGAAGGGGAAAAGAAAGATGATACGGATTTTGAGCCTGAGTTGAAAGAAGATGTAGCACTGATGGCTACAGGAGGAGCAAAATGCAGTAAAGATCAAGAGGATGATGTTTCAGAATTAGATACTTCAGTACAGTCAGAGACACCTGAGGTAGATTCTAATCCTAACTCATATATAGATAACTCCTGTGAGCTTGAAAAAAAGCTAGCTCAAATGAACTACATGCTTAAACGATTTAAAAAGTCATTGAAATCCGAGAAAAAGAATGCCCATTCTTTGGAAAACAAATTAAGACTTGAGTATGCATTAGTGTTAGAGTTTTCCAAAGATAAAGCATTCGCTTTACAATCTGTTTCTACTATGGAAGAAAAATTCAATAATCTTCAACTTGAAAATAAAAGGCTGAGTAGCACTATTTCTGACTTAACAGGAAAAACTTAAATCAGCTGAATTAGAATCTGCAAAGTATTCTGTAAAATATAATTCAATCTTTGCAGAAAAAACAAAACATTATGAGAAAATAAAATCTTTAGAAGATGAATTTTTTTAAAAGAGGTCAAACAGATTCAACAATCCATTTAAATCAACCAAAAGACATAGATTTTTATAACTCAAAAGTTGGAATTGGTTGTGAAAATCCTAAGTATTTGACGAAAGCAATTTCGTGTTCTCCAACATTATATGATACTAGATACATGAATTTAGGATTAAAAATGGTGTTTTTAAAAGCATCAGAAGAAGTGGAATCAGGTGAAGATCTGAAACGATTGAGAGAAGATAAAATGCAACTCGATTTGGATTATAACATTCTAATTTAAAGTTATAAAAGTCCACCAAAACCAGAAGAGCGTATTAAGACTTATTCTGATAAAGATTTGTCTAAAAATAAAATTTCACTCAAAAGCCATACATTCCAAATTCAATTCTTGAGAAGATTAATTCTGATCTTGAATTGAAAATAAAAACTTTTGAGGATGAAAAAGTAAAGCTCCAGACCGTTATTCAAGATTTAGAAATAAAACTTAAAGAACAGCATGGACTCAAATCTCAACCTGATCGGAAAACTTCGACTAAAATTGACTCCATTGATTCTGAAAAGGAATTTGATCTGTTTATGAACTCTAAAGTCTATCCTTTAGATGAAATTTTTGTCATGATAGATGACATTATTAAACCTCTATATGAAAAACAAACTGATAAAACTGAAGGACCAGTAAGTATTTTGAAAAAAGTACTTGCAAATCTCAAGGTTGAATTAGTTTCACCATCTATTTTGCGACGTAAGGAGAAAGTAAAAGTTTCTTTTGTTCATCCTATATTTGAAAAAGGTGAATCGTCTTCTTTGAAGGTTACAAATGCAAAGAGTTTAAATGCTTCTCATGGTAAGAAAATTTTACAGAATGATGCTTATTTTAATTTGACTGATTCTCGTTCTTCCTTTATGTCAGATTATTTTGTGAAAAGATCATCCAAGCAAGTGTGGAGAAAGAAGCAGGTTGCAAAGAAAAAGACCAATTTTCGAAAGGAGTGGAGAATAAAAGATAGTAGTATTACAGATACGACTAGTTTCACAGGGAAAATTGTCTGTAATAACTTAGATACTAAAATTTGTTCTAAATATTCTTGTGTTGAACTGATGTCTTTAAACCTGTTAACTGTCATGGGTTGAATGCAAAATCATTATCCAATTCAAATATGCGTGTATGGGTAGAAAAGAACAAGATTCCCAAGTTTAGACATAAAAGGGTTCCAAAGAAACCAATTCCCAAATCAGTTCCCGAGAAAACTGTCAAAAAGTGGGTTCCTAAAGTAAAGAATGTTTTTGTTTATCTACCGGACATAACACCGCATGATTTACCTAACTCAAAAGGACCCATATTTAAGTGGGTACCTCACTGTTTACTCCGTCTTGTAGGTAAATCATGTGTGGTATCTTGATTCTGGTTGTTCCAAGCACATGACCGGACATCAAGACACCCTCATGAATTTTGTGGATAAATTCTTTGGGACGGTTAGATTCGGAAATGATCAGTTCTGTCCGATCAGAGGCTATGGAATTTTGGAATATGACAAGATCACAATTCAGAAAGTTTTTTATGTCGATGGTCTTGGTCATAACTTGTTCTGTATTGGCCAGCTGTGCGATAAGTGGTTTGAAGTCAATTTTAAAGCAAACAGGTGTAGTATCAGATCTGGGGAAGGGAAGAAAATTCTTGCTGGAACTAGAAAGATGAACTTGTACTCTATTGTCTTAGCGAACATAAATTTGAAAAAAGATGTATGCCTATTGTCCAAGTCATCTTCAAAGGAGTCATGGTTGTGGCATCGTCGTCTTTCCCATTTGAATTTTAAAGATCTGAATAACCTAGCCAAAGAAGGGTTAGTCAAAGGCCTTCCCACTCTCAAATTTCAAAAAGAGTAGTTGTGTGCGGCTTGTGAGAAATGCAAGATGGTGAAGACTTCGCATAAATCAAAAGTTAGACATTCTTCAACTAATCCTTTAGAGCTACTTCACATGAATCTCTGCGGGCCAATGAGAGTACAAAGTATAAATAAGAAGAAGTATGTTCTTGTAATCGTCGATGATTACTCAAGATATACATAAGTTTTCTTTCTGAGATCCATATCTGAAGCTACAGAAATTATAAATGACTTCCTGCGCAAAATTCAAGTCAAGTTACAACTTTCTATCCAGACCGTGAGATCTGATAATGGTACAAAATTTAAGAACGAGTCCTTAGAGACCTTTCTTAATTCATTAGGAATAACCCATCAATTTTCGGCTGCTCGTACCCATCAACAAAATGGTGTAGTTGAACGATAAAATCGTACACTTGTTGAATCTGCAAGGATGATGTTAGCATACTCTAATTTGCCGTTGTTCCTTTGGGCTAAATTTGTGGCAACTGTGTGCTTTACCAAAAATAGATCCATCGTAAACAAACGCTACGTAAAAACGCCATACGAATTGTTTAATAAACGAATTCCTAACATTAAATTTATCCATGTCTTTGGCTGCAGATGTTTTATTCTAAACGATAAAGACAATTTGGGGAAATTCATTCAGAAAGCGGATGAAGGATTTTTTTTATCGGATACTCAAAGGAATCGGTGGCTTACTGAGTGTACAACAAACGTACAAAGACTGTCAATGAAAGTGTCAATGTCAAATTTGATGAAAGCATCATAATGGCTCCTGGACATGCCAGTTCAGGCTCCGAGTCTCAACAGAAATTCTATGAAGTCAACTAAGCTTAAAGATGATTTGAATGATCTAAATACGTTATTTGAAAATTTTTATGATGATTACTTTGATAAGACCAAAACTAATATTCCTATTTTGGTTCCTGACAGGGTTACTGAAGATCCTGTAGTAGTCTCAGATCATTCTCAACCAGCTATTTCTGGAGATTCTTGATGCGAGTGTCGTTAACCCGTCAAAAATACCACTAAATACCTTAGAAGCTAGGGTAAGTAGGGATCGTATCCACAGAGAGCGAGAGGTTAATTGCACGTATTTAAGCGATTAGCATTGCAAAGTAAGTAACTTAGAAAGATTGAGTGGTTTGTAAAAAGGTGATTGCTTGATTTATAAAACTAATTACTTGCGAATTTTGTGAAAAGAAAACTTAAGAAGATTGTTTGATTGAATAAAGTACGAAGATAACCATTCCCGGATTCCACACCTCGCTTTGTGTTTAATTTATAAAAACGAATTGAAGATTACATAGACATAATCTTTGTTATAATTATTATTAAACCATTACGTGATCTTGGGCATAGCGCGTGACACGTTTGATTACTCGTCTTAATTAAATAATTAACTCGGCACGAATAATAAAATGTCTACGAACTATCTTGCGAAACGCAACAACAAAATAATAATCATTCGTTTACAATCAAATATAAATAATAAAAACCATGCAAACTTAAGTAATCGTTCATAAAGTAAAACTTAGCGATGTGCTTCCTCCGAGAATGATTATGATGAGCTTAGCCGGACATGGTTGATGCAACGTTTAAGAGTTGTGGATTCATCGCCGTAGCTTGACTCGTGTGTTCTTCGTACGTATTTTCGCTCAAACAGGGTTCTTTTCCTTAGCCTTCTCCTCCAAAAAACGATCCTCAAACTTTGAAATATGACTTGGTATTTATAGGAAAAGATGGAAAAACCCTAAAAACGGCCGTCCATTATTTTAATGGGTTGGGCGCAGCCGTAGGCGCAGGCCTGCGCCCCCCTCTGCGCCCCTCTGTGAAATCCGTATTTTTGTGAATTAATTTCTTCTGTCGAGCACTCGGTCTGGGCGCAGGGCTGCGCCCCTCTCTGCGCCTGGCTCTGAAGTTTCGTCCTTTTTCATCATTTTAAACCGGATTTTGTTTCCCTGCATAGGCACAGAATTTATTCAATAGCGGCACCTTCTATAACACTTTTGCATTAAAAACAACTCTTTTACGCTTAATAAACATGGTAAATTATAACCCGATCAATTCTGTAGATGTTTCATCTAATGAGATACCTATTTCATCTGAATGTGTACAACAACCTACAGCTCAAGAATCCCAAGACCCTCCCTTGAATAATCAAACCCCCGAATCCCCTAGTTCAGTTGAGATCCCAACAACTTCAGAATCTATCCTTGTCAACCCTACCTAGATTTAAATCCCAATCAAGACCAACTTCAACCATATCCTCATACATACCAAAGGATCACCCACCAGAAATCATCATCGGTGATCCCTCTGCGTCGGTTCAAACCCGGAGAGCTACAAACAAGAATTCCTCTTCTCAAATTTTTTGAGTAAGATTGAACCAAAAATGGTGAAGGAAGCCCTTCAGGTTGCGGATTGGATTATCGCTATGCAAGAGGAGCTGAATCAATTTGAGCGGTTGAGAGTCTGGCGGTTGGTGGAAAAACCGAAGGACAAATCCATAATTGGCACGAAGTGGATATTCAAGAATAAGAAGGATGAACATGGTGTGATCATTCGCAATAAAGCAAGACTCGTTGCCAAAGGATACATTCAACAGGAGGGAATTAACTATGACGAGACGTTTGCACCCATTGCCCGAATAGAAGCAATTAGAATGTTTTTAGCTTTTGTTGCTCACAAAAACTTTACTATTTTTCAAATGGATGTTAAAACAGTGTTTTTGAATGGGGAATTAAAAGATGAAGTATATACATATCAGCCTGAAAGATTTACAGATCCTTCAAAGTCTGAAAATGTATATATTTTAGATAAGTCACTGTATGGCCTTAAACAAGCACCACGAGCATGGTATGATGCTTTATCATTCTATCTCATAAAATGTGGTTTTAACAAAGGTGCAGTTGACATAACCCTATTCATAAAACATCAAGGTCCAGATATCATAGTGATACTAATATATGTAGATGATATAATTTTTGGGTCTACAAATACAGAATTTTGTAAAAGTTCGCGTTTTTAATGTCCCAAAAGTTTGAGATGAGCATGATGGGTGAAATAAATTTTTTCTTGGGCTTACAAGTTAAACAACTGAGTGATGAAATTTTCATCAATCAGTCAAAATATATTCAAGACATTTTGTAAAAGTTTAACATGGTCAACAGTACCCCAATGAAAACACCCATGGCTCCTGATTCGAAATCGAAACTCGACGAGGACATTTCAGGGAAACCTGTTGATGTTACTCATTATCGAGGAATTATTGGGTCATTAATGTACTTAACCGCGAGTAGACCTGATATTATGTTCACTACATGTGTTTGTGCTATATATCAGGCGAATCCTAAAGAATCTCATTTGGCTACTGCCAAAAGGATTCTGAGATATCTGAAGGGTACACCTAACTTAGGTTTGTGGTATCCTAGGGAATCAACATTTACATTGACTGCTTTTTCTTATGTTGATCATGCATGAGACAGAACGGATAGAAAAAACACATCAGGTGCAGTTCAATTTCTTGGCGATAAACCCGTTTGCTGGTCATCCAAGAAACAGCACTGTGTTTCACTGTCAACAGTCGATGCAGAATATGTAGTTGTATCTTCGTGCTGCTCTCAACTGATGTGGATGAAAATCCAACTGCGTGACTACGGGTTTACACCACAAAAGATCCCTATGTACTATGATTCTCAGAGCGTGATTGCTATTGCATCTAATCCTATGCAACATTAAAAAACAAAGCACATTGACATTCGGTATCATTTTATTAAAAATCATGTAGAAAATGGTAATGTTGAATTATATTTTGTACCGACTGAATATCAGTTAGCTGATTTGTTTACCAAAGCGTTAGATGAAAAACGTTTTAATTTTTTGGTATACAAAATAGGTATGCTGAATCGACTGATTTAAACATTCAGGTGTTACAAAGTATAATTTTTCAGTTTACAATTTTTCACTTGATTTATTTTTGTGTTAATCTATTGTGCTTTCAAAGTGTTGATTTTTCTGAGATTTAACTGAATTTGGATTGTCATGTGCAGGGGGAGCAAACTGAAAATTTTATCCGTATAACTGTTTTTAAAACACTTTATCTGATATTTTTTATTTGCTTAATTGCAGGGGGGGGGGGGGCGGCATTCTTAATAGATGATATCAATCTGAGGGGGAGCTAATATGCAAGATTCAATGGGGAGCAAAAAATTTTTGTTGTTTTTGTTGTTCACTTTATTTTTTACTTTAGTTCATTTTATTTTTTTGTTTTTGTTTTGTTCAATTTTTTTTATTTTTTGTTTTGTTTTGTTTGTTATTTTTTTGTATTTGTTTTTGTTTTAGTGTGTGTCTTTTCATTTTTAATAAAGTGGGCCGAAATGAAAAAAGGAGACAATGAACATAGACCGGGTACTAACCCACATGAAAATCATATATATTTGAATTTCAATTTTGAAATTCACTTTTTCGAGAAGTGTACTGTGCACCGCCTAATCTCCAATCCTCTCCATTGTCTTCGATCGAACTAACATCAAAATCAATTTCTCCTTTGATTTCAAGATTTTTAGTAAAATATATATTTGTTAGTATTTCGTTGGGCTTGTTACTATTTTTGTGTTTCTCTTTAATTTTTTTGAGTTTATATGTGTGTTTAATGGTCACTGTGTGCGTGTTTGTATATGTGTGTCGGTGCGTGAAATTTTTGGAACCTTGAATATGTGTTTAAATGTTAAAATTGATTGTGTGTATGTATGCATCATAGTGAACTAAGCTTTCATTTCAAATTTCTTGACATATGATGCATCATACATCAATTATTTTCAGATTTTAGGTTCATTTTTTTCGAGTTTTAAGTTTTCTGAAAATCAGAATTTTGAGGGTCATAAAGTCGTTTTTGGGACAACTTTAGTAAAGGAAATTTGTTTAAAATGATAATTCGAGTAGGAATTCAAAAAGTCTTTGGTTTGAATATTTGAATTTTAAGAGTGTAATGGGACTTAGAACATTTTAAAACTCTCAAACTTGCTTAAAGTTTCAACCGAGAAAATTTAAGCTTCATTCGAGTTTGACATTATAGCACCCGAGAAAAATTTCGTTTTATTCGAGTTTGGCAAAGTATCATTTGAGTTAATCCTAGTTTTATTCGAGTTTGTCAAAACTTCAATCGAGTTAAGTCTAGTTTCATTAAAGTTTGTCAAAGCTTCAACCGAGTTCATTATAGACTTAACTGAGTTTCAAGTAGACTTAACCGAGTTTGATAAAACATCATTCGAGTTCAATTTAGTTTCATCCGAGTTTGATGTAAGGCTTAACTGAGTTTCATAAAACATTACCCGAGGTTGATTGTGCTTCATTTGAGTTTGGTGATGTGTCACCCGAGTTTGGTTTCAAAATTTTTCTAAGTGTGGGAAAATTTCATTTTTCAGAGAAATTTCACATTTTTCAAGTTAAAATTTTAAAAACTGTTTACGTTAA
Organism: Centrapalus pauciflorus; assembly: GCA_020465985.1. NCBI lineage: Eukaryota > Viridiplantae > Streptophyta > Magnoliopsida > Asterales > Asteraceae > Centrapalus > Centrapalus pauciflorus. Next base: position 268,047 of record JAANYP010000447.1, on the reverse strand, counting down.
CATTGGTCCCTTAATGGTTGACTTTGGAGTCCTAACAGTAATATTTTAATATTATTGTCTGGAATCCCGATGCTTTAAACAATCTGACATAGATTTTTCTAATTTCTTGATAAATGTCATATTTCTTTATTGGTAGGAATCATTTTGTTTTACCTGATGTGTCTAACATGTTTGTTATATTTACAGGTTACAAATGGCTTCCCAAATACCCACCCATCAATCAAACTACTCTGACTCTCATTCATCATCAAACCATTCCCTAGTATCAAAACCAATCAAGTCAGCTTCCGTTTCTAGACTAACACTATCTTCTCCCATCCCTAACACCAAAATGTTGAAACCCAAACACTGTCTAAATCTTCAAGACAACAATCACCGCTTTGATCCAAACACTATCAAAGTAAGCCATCCCATGATTGTTGAGATCTTTAAGGGCCACCCTCTTGGTTACTTACTCAAGTAACAAACCCACAATTCCTTTGATCTATCTACATTAATTCTGGAATACCATTAAGTTTGTACCTGATGCTGGTGATCATCACTTCAAAGTGACAATAGATCAATACAAAGCAAAGATCACCTTGGCTAGACTCCGTCATAAATTGTTTCTGCCAAGACGGATTCATAGAGTTAATTTCCCGGATTTCATGGACTTCAAAGACTTCATATCAGATGAACAACTCTGTAGAGATCTCATAAGTCTGGGGTATACGAAGCCACTTATGAAGAGTTCAATGTTTCACCGCAATGGATTAAATGGTGAATGGTATACACTATTCAGAATTCTAAATTGATGTATGACCTCCAAGCACACCGGAATTGACCTCAGAAGTCTTCGTTGTCTGAGACTATTCCGTGTAGTTGCCTACAACAAACATTACGACTGTGCAAGGCATCTGGGAGGATTTAAAAGAGGTGGTGCTTGCAAAGACCACAAACCATGCGAGAAAGTTTGTTCCTCTTCAACGGTTCATTCAGATCTTAATCAGAGGAATTGATAGAGGTGAGGAAGATTCTGAGTCGGAAAGAACATTATCTAATATTCAAGAAGCAGGAAATGATGGTGATATGATGATGGTAATGGTGATGATATTAATGTTGCTGGGGAGAGAATTGAAATATCTCAATCTGAACGTCTACCTGTTCAAGAAGTTGATGAGATGGTGAGAGTGAGTGTGAGGGAGTCCCAAACCACAGACAGCCGAGTAGCCACATCTGCTGTTAGCTCTCCTTTGAGAGTTGACATTGAAGCAACCAGCACCCCACAGGTGACTGCACACTCCACCAGCCACTCATCTCCTTCTCAACAAGGAGATGTTTCAATTCATCACGGGAATTTTGCACATAATCTGTCCTGGGATCATTCGAATCCTATTGATATTGAAACTAGTACACCTCTGCCCAGTGTAAATATCTTTGTCCACATGTCATGGAACCAATACACGATAGGACACTAGAGTCAGTTTCATGCGGTGAAACAAGTACAGAACGATTACGTGTCCCTGTAGTAACAATTATTGTGTCAGAAGCATTCGTTGCTCCATAACATGAAGTAGTTGGAAGTCCTACCAGAGATACATCACTGCCAACTCTGAACGTAGGCCACGCAGATGTTCTTTTTACAAGTTCAACTGTCATGACAACTGGAAGTCTAAGTGACCCAGGAGTTAGCTTGTTACCCTTTGTCATTGAGAAAAGACTAAATAAAGTAATCTCTGGGGTTTCTAAATAAATGAGCACTCAAATGCAGAAATGATGACCCAAATGATTAATATTCAAAGATTCTTGAAAGGCAAGGCTAGTGCTGACGTAGAAGCAGAAAAGCAGATATCTAACAATGAGTTGAGAGACTATTGTGTGGAGCAGTTTGACGTCATGAATGAGCATATGACAGGATTGGAGAACACAGTTGTGAGCGCTCTACGTTCCTTATCTGAATGATTCTCCATTCTTGAGCAGACATGCAAATCTCAAGCTTCTAGCTCTAAGTGAAGACATGAGGATCATGATGACTCTGATGATGCTTCTCATGAGGGGGAGAAGAGGAGAAACCTTGGAGGTTCAGAGCAACAGTTAGCTGTGTTTGAGGCAAAAGAAACTGAAAGTGGAGGTTCAGGAGAGGGTGGAGGCTCAAAAGATGATCCAGTTTCTTCTCAAAGTGAGATGGGATTGACTCTTTATGAAGATGTTCCAATTCTTTTGAGTGTGCAATCTGGTGTTTATTGTTTTGATGAGTATGATGATTTTGACAAGGATGATGAAGATGAAGTGTTAAGAATAGAAGGAGTTGAAAAGGAGATTGTTTTGCCTGAGCCTGAAGTGTTTGAATATTCTGAAATGTCTATAAGAGCTGAAAAGATTGTAAACGAAGAGGAATTAGTAGAGGAAATTTTGAAAGATGACATACCAACACCAACGGTTGAAAATCCTGCGGTGATGGTAATTGTTAAGGAAGAAGAAGATCCATTTCCTGTGAGTGGGGTGCCTGAAACCCTTCAAGAAATGACTGAAGTGGTATTGATGGATAAATTCTTTCAAAGCTACATTTGGGCTGATGAATCAGATAGACAACATCATATGAGGTATGTTGTACAAGAAGTAGTACAAAAAGAAATAAGTGACATGCTGAATCTACTCAATGAGGAAGAGATCAGTAAGAAGAAGAAAGATAAGAAGCTTAAAGATAAACAGAATGTTGATTTTATTAAGAAGCGAAACAGACTTCCATTCTTGGAAGATGATTTAGAGAAGAAGTTTTTTTTTAAAAAGTATACTCCAATTTCATTTTTGAAGCTCTTCAAAGTCATAGAGCCCAACATGTCGAACTTAGTCAATTATGCTTATTTTCTTCGGAACCAAGCTCAACCGTTGAAAGATGTGAGAATGGATCAAAGGATAGTTGAACTTAAAAGAATTGACAATGATCGTTTTGTCAATATTTTAACGTTCATAGTTACTAGAGCTGATGGAAAAACATATCATTTCAGTGAAGCAGATTTATTCAAGGTTCGTCTTGTAGACGTGGAAGATTTGTTTGATGAGTTGTGTAGAAACAAAAGAGAGGAGAACTGTAGATTTGCTCTCAAATCAATCTTTCATTTCATGCAAACCAAACTGGTCTTAGTTTCAATTCAAGAACTGCAAGTTGGTGTTGAAAGAGGTATGCGAAGGATCAATATCACTGCCCCTAACAGACAGCTTAAAGACATAGAGAAGTACAAAGAGTATCAAGTCATTCTTGATAAACATCCAATTGTCATCTACAAAGATAAGAATCAAGAGAAGAAATCCATGCGAATGATCGAGCTTAACAAATACTCAGATGGTACTCTTCAAAAAGTTATGACAACATTGAAAGGGATTCTTGATCATGATGTTATGAGATGTTTAAAAGGTGGTGGCATGATTCCGTATGAAAGGAGATTAATCATTGACTTCGTGTCACAAAATGAGCAAAGGTTGAAAAGCCGAAGGAGCATTAGAAGATTTGAAATGAAGCTTGGATTGAAAGACTGAAGATGGATTACAACTCATAAAAGGGGGAGAATGTTGGGTTTTATATCTGTTTATATGTAATAGTTCAGCGGGGCTTATTGTAAATAATTCATTCTTGTATTTGTATAAATAGTTAGCGGTTAGTTTTTGTCGGTACGAATTGCACGCACCAGTACGGATAGGAGAATTAGCTTTGTTTTCTATGCAAGCAAGAAACTGCAATATCAGTGTAATTCTCTCATTCTCAATAGAAATCATTCAGTCGATTGTTGATCCGATTATTGTTCTTATTGTGTAATTGATATTGAATTGTTTGATATTTGAAATATCAATCGCCTTCGGGCTTATTGATCCGCTTTACACTTCCGATCAATCTGTTGCATGTCTTCAGTCCTGTTTCCACTCCGAACACCAAAATCCATTTTAGGACTGTGTACCTCAATGAGTCAGGTCTACAACGCTCGGGTCACCAATATTCGAGTCACATTTTAACAATTAGCCTTATTTATTTTTTAAAGTCATTTTGTTAAACCACATAACTAAGACCATAACTAGAATCATATTAAAAAATAAAACACGACTATTTATGAGGGTGAACACTTATTTTGGCACAAATTAAATAGGAAAGTTGGATAAATATTTTTGGGAAATCTGAGTAATTGTTTTCGACTCTACAATAAGTGCTTCTGGGGCGTATATAGCAACAAGTTGCCGATGTAAAGATATGCCTCTGCTTTCCGCCTAGACACACCCTTAGTGTGTAATTTGGGGAGTATACAGAAAAACCTAGGCTTTTAATCCTTGTAATTTGGCTAAATAGATGTAATTTAAGAATGATATTAGATTCTATTATTGTTAAATTTTTAGTTGAGGAATTTAAAAGCAAGTGTATATTATAAGTGTGTAAAGTGCAAGTTGAGGAGTGCAAAGTGCAAAAGCCTCAAAGTTATATAACTAAGCGTGCAAATGTGCAAGGAAAGCTGCACATTTGCAATCATACACTCATTCTCTATTACCTCTCGGCTCTCTCTACTCTATCTCTAAAAATATCCAAATTTGCAATTAATCAAGCAAGAAATCTGTCGACAAGCATCGTAGAGAAGAGCTAAACAATGATTTGCAATCATTTTGAGGTAAGAAGTGTTATTTCTTTCTAAGTTTGTCAAAGAATGTCCACGGTTTTGGAAGAACCGATTATGAACATGCAAGATAGATCTATGGATTATGTGTTATAAAATGGTTGTAAAATGAAACTGGACTAAAACTAGTGATTAAGAAATCTAAATTTTTTTAGTGCGTGAACTGTGCACTTCGCAAAGTGAAGAACGCAACCATTTTGGCCTAAATGCATGCTTTATAACACCAAGTAGGTATTAAATTATAGTTTATTTAGTAGTTATAGTGTATACAGATAGATTTCACTCATAGAATGGGTACACAAATGATGAACTATAAATCTAGAAAATATATGAATTGCAAGAGATGAAGTTCGGACTCAAGGATCATCAAAAGTTCATACCATCCGAACTTTAAACTGCGACATTAAAGATTAGGAATCGATTGCAGAACTTGACATCCAAAGTTCGAATGAGGAATCCAAAGTTCATCAAGTCCGAAGCATTTGTCCGAAGTTAGACTTAAAGATAGTACAATGTGACAATGGCCACAAAGAATAAAATGTCCAAAGTTCGCAATCACCCGAAGTTCGGATCTCAAAATATCTGAAGTTTACATAAATCCAAACTTTGCACGAACCCGAAGCTCGTATATATCAAAAGTTCGGATATATCAACCGAACTTGAGCAATAACCCAAAGTTAAGCTTAAAATGACCATAAACGCAATGTACTTTAGCAATTTATATTGAGCGTGGTAGATGAATAGTTTGCAATGACAAACAGAGTAAAAGCATATATTAAGCCAGTAGCAACCTGATCAATCAAAAATCACCATATCCTTGCGCAGTATTACAAGTATAAGCAGCATAGCAATCATTGTGAATGGTAGATGTTACTTTTATTGCACTCTACGTAATTTGAGACTTCATTTATAGCGTAGCATTCATTGGCATCTATTTTAAATATAAGCAACTTAAACAAGCTGCAAGGCAAGATTTGCTGATCAGATAAAGCTCATCATACTGCTCTCATTTGCACTTTCTTTAAATATAAACAATTTAAATGAGTTGCACGGCATATTTTGCTGATAAGCTAAAGCTCAGCATACTATCATGCCTATTAAATGCAATATACTCAGTATAACTTAGTTATTCAATTGCAAACTTAGCACCAATACTCTTGTACAGTGTTGGGTAGAAGTCTAAGTCATATAAAGTGTTCATTTACTTAATGACAAGTACTATAGCAGCAAAGCACTTTGATGATACCAACGTTGCTTACTGGTAGCTAGCCCAGTATGTGGTTGATCCCCACAAGATGTGTGTGCATGGTGTTATCATCATCCAATTATTATTGCATATCGTCTCAATAGAGGCAACAGTTTATACTGTATAGCAAATCGCGCATCTTATGCAACATATTGACTAGGCCCTAACATTACTAAAGCAAAGCATAGCAAGCAGCATACCGCACATATAAATGCATGTAAATTGTATTATCTGCTCACTCACTAGGCAATTAAGCTACTCTCATTGACTTACTATTTTCCAGGCAAAGGCAATAGTACAGCAGGACCATCATCTTAGGTTCAAGCCTGGATTCGGGAAGATCTAGACCACTACACACTTAGTGTTATTTTGCTTGTAAAAATTGACACGTGTGGGTAGAAGTTTGTAATACAAAACTTTGATGTAATAGATGATAGATGTGAACCTTCTAGTATATCAATGTGTAGATATTATGTAGCATGTTAACTATTTTATTTATGTAATGTGTGGTTTTCAATAAGCTTAAGTTATAATATTATCATGAAAAATGCTTAGCTTGATATTGGGAGTTGAGTGCATTTAATAAAAAAAAAAAGCAGGTTGTCACAGAGAATGGTTTCAGAGCACTAGTTTGAGAGATTCAAGTGTTAGCAATAACACTTAGACTATAACTCTTAAACAAAAATACTAGGAATGAGCATTTGAGTAATAATCTCACCAAAGATAGGCTTGCGAAAACTTTTAGGATGGGAAACCGGGTAGGAATAAAATAGGATTTGTGCTTAATATATTTATGTCCAACGATATTTCAGATCATGTCTAGCAAAGGGTCTAGAAATTCTAGAGGTTAGTCTGAGTCCTTAGCAAATAATGGAATTGAAGCCTTGGCTCAGAATAACGAGCAACAAGCTAAATACTTACATGACCAACAGCTACACATAATGCAAGAGGTGTTCGGTCTTCACGATGAAGAAGAATCTAAGCGCAGAGAGGATAGGAAAGGAAAGAGCAAGGAAAAGAGTGCAAGGATGAAGGACGAGGAAGAGGAATCAGAGAAGGAGGCCAAAGGTGGCCATGCGAATCAGCCTAGAGGCTGTAGGTTTAGGGATTTCAAGGCATGTGGTGCTCTACCCTTTGAAGGAGTTGTGAACCCAATTCAATTTCTTGATTGGGTAAATCATACTGAGGATATCTTCAGCATTAGTAAGTGTCTAGATTCAAAAAAAGTTAGCTATTCAACTGTCTTACAGACTCGGGATGCATGAGCCTGTTGGTATACTCAAAAAAGTATTTTATGGGGAGGAAGTGATTAAGTCCCTAGCTTGGGAGTATTTTGTGGAGATGTTGAATGCCAAATACTACCCTCCAGATAAAAAAAAAAAACAATACGGAAATGTGTCTGATGCAGTTGACTCAGGGGACATAGCAGCAGACACACTTGTGCCAGTTTTTCGCATCGCCCTTCACTTTTCGTCTCCACTGCAGCGTTTCACTTCACCACCATCACAGCAAGCACGGTCCTATTCCATTCACTTTGAGCACATTATTGTCTTTGGTGCCACAAAACCCATTTTGGGCGTTACAATCCCAATGATGTGGTCTATTATGTTTGCCAACAGATCGGACATGGGAGTGATGAGTGTTGAAAGCGTAACATTATCTATGATAACTGTCTGCAACCTGGGCATATTGTTCAGTAATGCAACCGTCCTTTTAGTCCGGCTTATCCAATGTCCGATCATCGCCAACACCCACAACATCAACAAAGGGTTTCTCTTTAGACTAGTCGAGCATGCATGGACTCCTCTAGCAAACATAATGGAGCACCGACAAATCAACCTCATGCTATCAAATCATCGCAGAGCAAGCAAAGGATATTTCGATGTGGTCAAGGGTATGTTATATGAAAACTCTGTGCCAGGTAGGGTATTGTTTGATTCGGGGGTCAATCGGCCCTTCATTTCTAATGCAATTTCACAACACATTCTCACGTCAATATCAGAATACCTATTACTTTAGACAAAAAAAACTGCCAGTAGGCTTTTTGTATTCACTAATTATGTACACCATGACTGCACGATTTAAAACGATGATGTTGCCTTCTCTGTAGACCTCATCCCGTTAGATTTCAAAGAGTTCGACGTTATTGTGGGTATGGATTGGTTAAGTAGTATGGTGCGAAAATAGTTTACAAGAAGGGACTGATTCAGGTTACAGCTCTGGATGGTCGCATGGTTCGAGTCTCCGGCGAGCATAGCAAAGGTGATTTATGCCTCATTTCTTTAGCCAAAGTACAAAACTTAGTATCTAAAGGTCATTTGTATTATCTGGCATACGCAATTGATGCCAAATCTGAAAAATCAATCATAGCTCAGGTGCCTATAGTTTTTGAACTCCCGGACGTGGTTCCACATGACATATCGAGATTGCCACCAAATCGTCAGGTGGAGTTCCACATTGACTTAGTTCCTACAACTGCACTAATTGCTAACGCTCCCTATCGCCTTGCTCCTACAGAAATGCAGGAGATAATGATGCAACTGCAAGAGCTTCTCGACAAATGCTTTCTAGACGTAGTTCTTCTCCATGAGGCACTCATGATCTCTCTGTTAAAAAGAAAGACGGGGCATTTCGTGTGTGCATCGATTATCGTGAACTGAATAAGGTCATGATAAAGAATAAATACCCTCTATCGCGCATATATGACTTATTTGATCAGCTCCAAGATGTGAGTTATTTCTTCAAACTTAACCTTCGCTCCGGCTGTCTTCAATTGAAAGTAAGAGATGAAGATGTACCAAAGACTGCTTTCGCACGCGCTACGGCCATTACGAATTTCTCGTGATGCCATTTGGCTTGACAAACGTCCGACACATTAATGGACTTGATGAACCGTGTATGCAGGCCAATGCATGATAAATCAGTCATCATATTTATTGACGACATTATTATATTTTCCAAGACCGAAGCAAAGCATGAGTTTCACCTCCGAGAGCTATTAGAGTTACTACGCAAGGAAAGACTACACAAAGTTCTCAAAATGCGAGTTCTGGTTGAGACAGGTATGCATGATGTTTAACCTTGTGCATTCCAATTCCATATATAAAATACGAACTTGGTACTTAAATCTATGATCATACAGACTCAATTTCTCAGCCACATGATCTTTGGCGAAGGGATTTTCATGGATCCCGCTAAAGTTGAGACCATACAAAATTGGAAAGACCCAAAAATGCCTCTAAAGTGAGGAGTTTTGTAAGTTTGGCATGCTATTATAGAAGGCTCATCATGGATTTCTCAAAAATCGATGTTCCTCTCACCTCGTTAACCAAGAAGAATTCCCCATTTATCTGGAATGAGCCGCAGTAGGAGGCTTTTGAATTATTATAAAAATTGTTGAGTGAATCACTGATTCTTGCCTTGCCAAAAGGCAATGAGAATTTTGTACTATATAGTGACACCTCGGATTTGGGTTTAGGTTGTGTGTTAATGTAGAGAGGCAAAGTTATAGCATATGCATCGCGACAGTTAAATCAGCATTAAAAACATTATTCTACGCATGATTTGGAGCTAGAAGCTGTCACTTTTACACTTAAGTTATGGTGCCACTACCAATACGGAACCGAACGCCAGCTTTATACGGATCATTAAAGCCTCAAGTACATCTTTAGCCAAAATGATTTGAATATGAGTCAGAGGCGATCAATCGAATTGATTAAATATATTACGATTGTGAAATCCTATATCACCCTGGTAGAGCCAATGTAGTAGCCCATGCGCTTATCCGTAAGAGTTGACCCACGTAACCTTCAACTCAACTCTTATCAGTGAAATTATGTCTGCATAGACTGAAGCTTAGAATGAAGAAAACCTTTCTGCAGAAGAGATGAAAAGGCAAGTGCAATAGTTAGTTTTGGACTCACGAGGACTAAGATTGTTCAAGGATAGCATTTGGGTGTCGAAGTTTGTAAAATTGCAGGAAAGGATTCTAAAAGATGCCTACAGTTCTAGCTTTTCAATTCATCCTGGTAGCACCAAGATGTATTGCGATCTAAAGCCTGAATATTAGTGGACGGGCATGAAAAGAGATATTGGGCAGTTAGTTGAAGGGTGTAAAACTTGCAAAATGGTTAAGCGGAACTTCAGCAGCCCTATGGTAATCTGCAACCGCTTCCAATTCTTGAATGGAAATGGGATCATATTAACATAGATTTCATACGAAGTTGCCAAAGACGTGCCGACAGCACGATTCGATTGGGGTCATTGTTGATCGATTAACAAAGACTGCACAATTTCTGTTAATTCGCGAATCTTATCCCCTTGATAGACTTGCTCAGCTATACATCAATGAAATAATATCCTGGCATGGTGTGCCGAAGTCCATAGTGTCAGATTCAGGTAGCATATTTACTTCAAGCTTTTGGTCAGCATTTCAAGAAGGCCTTGGAACTGAGCACGCTTATCGTCCATGTACTTATGGTCAAAAAAAGTGAACCATTCTAACATTGGAATATATGCTTCGGGCATGCGTATTAGAAATGGGATGCAATTGGAACCATTACGTATCGTTAGCTGAGTTCTCCTACAATAATAGCTATCATTCATCAATGAAGATGTCGCCGTTTGAAGCACTTTATGGTCGAAGGTGTTGTACTCTGACTTGTTGGCGAGAAACATGAGAGACTCCAATAGTTGGTCTAGAAATACTACAGGAAACGAATGATGTAGTCCATCTAGTACGACAAAACTTGGCTACAGCTCAAAGCAGACAAAAAAGTTATCATGACAAGAAGCACAGATCAATTGAGCTGTAAAATTATAGAAATGGTGTTAGGATAGTGGAAGCATCAACATGTTCCTACCAAGACTTGGGAGTCAAAGAAAGAGATGGAAAATAAATATCCGCAATTGTTTAACGTTACTTCACTTCGAGGACGAAATAAGAACGTATTGGAGCCCATGTTGTAACACTTAGGCTTTTAATCCTTGTAATTTGGCTAAATTGATGTAATTTAAGAATGATATTAAATTTTATTAATGTAATTTGAGGATAATTTTCTTTGCAAATAATTGATGTTAAGTTTATAATTGAGGAATTAAAAAGCAAGGGTTTATTATGAATAAGTGTGTAAAGTAAAGTTGAGGGGTGCAAAGTGCAAAAACCTGAAAGTTATATTACCAAGCGTGCAAATGTTCAAGAAAAGTTTCACATTTGTAATCCTACACTCACTCTCCGTTACCTCTTGGCTCTCTCTCTCTCTCTCTCTCTCTCTCTCTCTCTCTCTCTCTCTCTCTCTCTCTCTCTCTCTCTCTCTCTCTCTGATAATCTGCAAATTTGCAAGTAATCAAGCAAGAAATATGTCGACAATCATCATAGCAAAGAGCTGAACAAGGATCTGCAATCGTTTTGAGGTAAGAATTGCTATTTATTTCGAATTTTTCCAAAGAATGGCCACAGTGTTGGAAGAACCGATTTTGAACATGCAAGATAAATCTGTGGATGCATGTGTTACTTAATGGTTGTAAAATGAAATTGGACTAAAACTAAAGCGAATGCAATTGATTTCAGCTTATAATTCCAGCTTATAATTCCAACTGGTGATTAAGAAATCTGAACTTTTTGAATGTGTGAACTGTGCACTTCGAATAGTGAAGAACACACCCATTTTGGCCTAAATGTGTGCTTCACCAACCATGTGTTCAATTGTAGTTTATTTAGTAGTTATAGTGTATACCGATAGATTTCACTCATAGGATGTGTACAAAAATGATGAACTATAAATCTGGAAAATATATGAACTGCAAGAGATAAAGTTCGGACTCAAGGATCATCCGAAGTTCGAACCATTTTGAAGTTCAGACCACAACATTAAAGATTAGGAATCAACTGCAGAACTTGACTTCAGAAGTTCATCAAGTCCATGCCATTTTTCGAAAGTTAGACTTAAAGATAGTACACTGTGACAATGGCTAAAAAGGCTAAAATGTCCAAAGTTTGCAATCACCTGAAGTTCGGATCAAAAGATCCAAAGTTTGCATAAATCTAAAGTTTGCATGGACCCAAAGCTCATATATATCCGAAGTTTGGATACATCATCAAACTTGAACAATAACCCGAAGTTACGCTTAAAATGTCCATAAATGCAATGTACTTTGGAAATTTATATTGAGCCTCATAGATGATTATTTTGTAATGCCACACAAAGTAAAAGCATAAATTAAGTAAGTAGCAGCCTGAACAAACAGAATCCACCTTATCCTTGCACAGCATCACAAATATAAGTCAGCATAGCAATCACTGTGAGTGGTAGATATTACTTTTATTGCATTCTATGTAATTTAAGACTTCATTGGCATCCATTTTAAATATAAGCAGCTTAAACAAACTGCATGTCAAGATTTGCTGATCAGCTAAAGCTCATCATACTACTCTCAATTTCACTTCTTTAATTTTAAGCAATTTAATTAGGTTTCACGACATAATTTATTGATCAGCTAAAGCTCAGCATACTATCATGCCTATTAACTGCAATATACTCAGTATAACTCAGTTACTCAATTGCAAACTTAGCACCAACACTCTTATACTGTGTTGGGTGGTAGTCCAAGTTATATAAAGTGCTCATTTACTTTATGACAAGCACTATAGCAGCAAAGCACTCTGATGATACACACGTTGTTTACTAGTAGCTACCCTAGTACGTGGTTGATCCCCACAAAATGTGTGTGCGTGGTGTTATCATCATCCAAATTTTATTGTGTATTGTCTCAATAGCGGCAACAGTTTATACTATATAGCAAATCGTGCATCTTAAGTAGCATATTGCCCGGTTCCTTATATTATCAAGCAGCACACTACGCACATAAATGCATGTAAATTGTATTATCAGTTCACTCACTAAGCAATTAACTAACCCTCGTTGACTTACTGTTTTCCATGCAAAGGCAAGAGTACAGCATGACCATCTTTTTAGGTTCAAGCTTGAATTTGGGAAGATCTAGACCACTACACACTTAATGTTATTTTGCTTGTAAAATTATGCACGATTGGGTAGAAGTTTGTAATATAAAACTTTCATGTAATAGATAATAGATGTGAACCTTCTAGTATATCAGTGTGTAGATATTGTGTAGCATGCTAACTATTTTATTTATGTAATGTGTGGCTTGCAGTAAGCTTAAATTTTAATATAGCATGTCAGTTTCTTAGCTTGATCTTGGGAGTTGTATGCATTTAAAAAAACAGGATGTCACATAGTGGCATAATGTAATTGATAAATTAAACGTCACAACTTTATTAAGAAACCAAAAGAAAATATTAACGATAAGTAACATAAAGAAACCTGAAAGAACACATTGCAGAGCATCCAGGAAGTTTGATGCAGCAAGAATCGGCATCATTGTTGCTACATACTGCACCACTTCAACCTCATTGCTATATGCGTACCCCCAAATATTACGAATTGATATTAGAATCGACCCAACCAATACTCCAATAGCAATGGCCATGACTAGCACAACGATGACAGCCAATCGTGCTGTCTGTGCATGTCCACCTCCTAATTCATTTGCAACTCGTGTACTACATGAATTATTATTAATAACAGACAACAAGAATATTAAACATGCACCTATAATTACATTTTTTTCCAAAGGACAAATAAATTTGTATTTTTTTAGTTAAGAAAAAAATATGGATGAATTTATTAATAATTTGAAAGGAAAAATAAAAAGACACACCTTACTGCTCCACTTAGCCCAAAAGGGATCATCCACACCACTGATGCAGTTTCAAGACTGTATAAAACAAAAGAAAATGATTCTCAATATGTGTTGGTTAGATAATTAATGGCTTATTGGCTTGATCTGAATTTAGTTGTAGCTTTATTTGAGTTGCTATAAACAAACAAAAAAGGTTGATCAATGACTGATTATTTTAAACATATAGTCGATCTTAATAAGAAACTTAAACATATTTTTTTGAACATATGTTAGTTATTAGCACTACTGTTAGACACATTGAGGGTGAGGATGAAACCCCCACACCTCCACCTAAAGAAAAACGTCATTGGCAAGGCTCGAACCCAAGACCTCAACCAATGGGAACCTCTCCACCTTTGGTGGTGACCACTTGATCTAAGTCTAAAAAACTTAAACATATAAGCCTATCAAAATCATAAGCAATTCCGATACGTTTTGTAACAATAACATTGTACTTTTATATGTTTTGAAATCTATTTTTTTTCAAAAGGCAAAGTTTTATTAACTAAAATAAAAAAGAAAGTCTTCAAGCTGAAGGAACTTTCATGATTACAAACAAACCCGTCTTTCAACCCATAACAACAAAACTCATCTAGGAAACACATAAAGACGGATCATGATATATTTTGAAATCTAATGACTATAAATTATATATTTTATATGATTAGGTTGCTTTATTTCAAAATAAATAATAAAAGCATAAAACTATATATTATTTGAAGTAAATTAACCCCTAAACCATCGACTCTATTAAAATACCATGTGTTTTTCTGATTTATAAATGATACTATTGGTCTTCATTTTAAGAATAATAGTTTATAGACATTTTCATTTGAAAAACAACATAGGATTGCTATTATCATCGATATATTTAAACGAACACATGTTTACTGTTCAATGAATGGTAAACTAAACATTGAAAGATAGGTAAACAGCTAATTTATTTTATTACTATATATATATATAACATACAACATTTTTGTATTTTTATAATAACTTTTGATATAATATGTTTTATTAAAATTTGAATACTTCATTATGATCACATTATTTTTATCTACGTTTCCACATATAATTTATTAAGTTCTGAACTATATATTCATTAAGCAGGCAGGTATGCAGCGGAGCTACTTTTTTTATTTTCTGTTATACCTTTTAATATTATATTTTATAAAAATTCGAATATGTCATTATAATCACATTATTTTTACCTATATTTCAATGTAAAATATTTTTCGAAGAACCCGTTACTATTCAATGAATAGTAAACCAAGCAGTCAAACAACGCAAGCTGACAGATAAGCAGCTCACAATTAACTACAAAAATGCTCACCGTTGTTTGTTTTAAAAGTTGGAATTGGTCTCTGAACTTTTAATTTTACAAAAATGGTCCTTACTATCACTGTTTGTTTGTAATTTTGGTCTCTCAACCTATTAACTTTTCTAAGATAATCAATTTACCCTTATTTTGATGCAAACCATAGGGTCTATTTCTCTACTCAGATTAAATATTTTGTCCCTATGGTTATATATATAAATTATGGTCATGATCCCTTTCACGTCGAAATTACAATTTCAGTACATATGGTTGGCTTTTTGTTATGTTTTTAGTCTTTTGACCAGTCATTTTTTAAAACGACCATTTTACCCTTTTAACTTTGTTTCAGTTTTAGTTCCTAACTAATTACTTTTTTATATTATTTTAATTACTTTTATCCTATTAATATTTATTTGATATTTAGTATTTTTCTTATTGTTGGAATTTAACTTAAGTGTTAATTTTTTAATTGTTGCCTTTTCTTATTATTATCTATTTGATATTTTCTTTCTTTATCAATTATTACAAGAATTTAATTAAAATAATATATATATATATATATATATATATATATATATATATATATATATATATATATATATATATATATATATATATTAATAAGTTGTATTATTATTAATATTACAATTTAAGTTAAAATATTTATTCAACTATATATACATTTACCTTAATAACTTTTATCAGTTTTCTTTTTTAAAAATTATAATTATTATATATATATATATATATATATATATAATATAATTTATATATCTTTATCAATATTATATATTACTTAAAACAATTACTTATCTTTAATTTATTTATTTTGTTTCGTAAATATGTTTTGATTTATTTAGAATACATACATACATACGTACGTATGTATGTATATGTGTACACACACACACACACACACACATATATATATATATATATATATATATATATATATATATATATATATATATATATATATATAACGATTTAATGAAATACATAATTTTTTTGAAACTAAAAGTTTTATATGTATATAAACTGCATATGTTTAAAGGTAGCTAAACATAACAAAATATAAAAATTTAACATATCATATGTATAAACTAAATAAATTTGTTAAATTTTGTTATAACTTTGTATGTAGTTTTTGTTATGTTTAATGGATTAATACATTGAACATTTGTAATTTATATGAATAATAACTTTATGAAATAAATAAATTAGAGTAGATTACACGTTAAAAAATATATTTCGTTAAGTTAAATTTACATTGAACATATGATGTTAATACAAATAGAAAAAAATAAAAATAAATATATAATTTAATACATATATGTATAAATTTGGATAAAAAATTGATCAAATTTATAAGTGTTTATATAAAGTATCATAAAATGAAGATAAAAGATAAATAAATTAAATGTATAAATAGTTAAAAACTTTATAAATAAAAAGTAATAAAATAAATATTACCTTTTAAAAAAACTAAATATATAAATAGTTCAATATATATTTATAAATTTATATGTAAGAACAATAATAACGATATTAATAACAATAATTAACAACAATATAATAAATTAATTTTAGTCATTTACAAGTTACTTTCAAATACTACTACTTAGTCATGTAAATACTTAAACTATAAAATAATAATAATAATAATAATATTAGTAATAATAATGTCAAATAAATAGTAAAAATAAAACATATTAAATACTTTATTACTTCAATTAAATTTTAATAGTAATAATAAGACAATATATTAAATATATAGTAAAAGAATAATAAATCAATAAGAAAATGAAATATAAAAGAAAATATTTTGATAGAGACCAAAAGTGAAATAAAGTGAAAGGGTAAAATTGTCATTTTTAAAAAAATATTGGAGAAAATGACCAAAAGCATGACAAACGCGAACTATAAGTACTGTAATTGTAATTTTATCGTGAAAATGACGATAATTATAATTTTTATATAAGCACAGAGACAAAAATTATGATTTATCCTAATTTTTTTACTATTTATTAAATAAATTATTTTTTAGGGTTAATTAACTTTAATAAATTATAAAAAAAGTTATTTAATTAATTATGTTGGTTCATAAATGATTTAAATGTTTTTTAGTCTTTAAGTAAATTTAGTTAACTCTAATTAAAGTACAAACCTCTCAAAATTTATAATCAACAAAATCATTTATGTTTAGAAATTGTTTTTTAAAGGTTTCATAAATAAATTTTTTTAACTCTATCATTATTTATGTTGGTTCATAAATTTATAAAGAAAAATATTTATATTGGTCAAACCACAAGGACCATTTATATAATAAACTCTAATTTATTTTTTAGTGTTAACTAACAGTAAAAAAAAATAGTTATAAGCCAACAGTTTAAATAAAGTTAATTAAGAACAAAAATTAATGAAATCATTTAAGTATTGAATCGTTCTATGTATAATTATTTATTTAAGAACCAACTTTATACTTCTCGACACATTAAACTATTATATCTTTAAAAAAGCATTTATGTTTAAAAACATCTGACACATTAAACTCATTTAATTGTCAAGAAAATCATTTATGAACCAACATTTTAATTATTTAAATCATTCCAACAATCAAAATGTAAACATCTCAAAATTTATTAATCAATTAGAAACAAAAAACAAATACAACAAAAAAAAAAGTAATAGTTCTTTTTATTCTTTTTAGTTTTAGTTCTTTTATGTTATACATATTTTAAAAAAAAATTATTTTTATTGTTATATATATTTTAATTGAGTTGCGTAACTTATATTTTTTTTATTTTGTTTAACTTTTAATCAGTCATATATTTTTCTAATAAGTTTATTAAACTTTATATGTTTTTTAATGGAAAATTTTTTATATCGTTTTATCTGTTAAATTGAAAATATAAATGCTTCGTTAGTTAATCCGTTCAAAATAATTAAAAATTGAAATTGTTCGTCGTTTTTATTCAATCGAAAAAATTGGATAATAGATTGATTAATCTTTTTTCCGTTTGGTTAAATTGAAAATCCATATGGTTCATCGTTTTATCAGAGTGAAACATTTATAATCAAAGCGGTTGTATTCCAATCGGTCCTGTCGTTTTTTTCAATGAAAAATATTTTAAAACTAAATTGGTTGGTCAATTTTTTGTTTGGTTATATTGAATATCGGAATGGTTAATCGTTTCTTCCAATCTAAAACATCAAAAATTGGATTAGTTTGTTGTTTTTTTTCCATTTGGTTATATTGACAACCGAAATGATTCGTCATTTTTTTCAAGCGAAACATTTAAAATTAAAACGACAAACCATTTGATATTATGAGCGAAATGGTTAACCAAATAAAAAAAAGTCCAATCAAATTTAATTTAAATGTTTTCGATCGAAAATAACGACGAACCATTTCGAATTTCAATTTAAACAAATGGAAAAAACAATCAAGCAATATAATTTTTAATGTTTTTATCAGAAAAACGATGAACCATAACGATTTTTTATTTAACGAAACTGAAAAACAACCAACCAATTTAATTTTAAATGTTTTCGCTCTGATAAAATGACAAATCATTTCGATTTTCTATTTAAACGATCAGAAATAACGACCAACCAATTTAATTTTAAAAGTTTTTTTATCAGAAAAACTGATGAATAATTTTGATTTTCTATTTAACTGAAAAGAAAAAACGAACAATTAATCTAATTTTAAATGTTCTCGACCAAAAAAAGGACGAACCATTTCGATTTATAATTTAACCAGATGTAAAAAACCAATCAATCTTATTTTTATGTTTTTGATCGGAAAAAAATGATTAATAATTCTGATTTTCAATTTAACCAAATGGGATAAATGATCAAGCGAAATTTAAATTTGGTGATAAAAAGTGACGAATAATACCAAATTTTAGTTTTATTATATGTATTTAACGACGAACCATTTGGATTTCTAATTTAACCGGTCGAAATAAATACAAAATTATGTGAACCGACTAAAAAAACTTATATTTTCTCAAATGCAATAAACAAAAAATATAAATTTTCACAAACTTATTGTTAGCCCTAAAATAGTGTATAATTAAATATATATATATAAAAGTCTAGGTTCATTTGTAAATAGAAATAATATACTTTGTGGGATATCTTTATTTTCTAGACTTTGCGGGGAGTGTTTGGACAAACCCCCAATTTAAGCTTAGGTATATATATTATTTTTCTCCTAGGGTTTGATAGTAGCCACCACCCTAAGTGTGTGTTTTAGAGTGTGAAAATTCCTAGAGATTGAAAGCCAATTTCTCTCTTTGTAATCTTCATATATTTAATACAACTCAATTGGTTTATTGTATTTGAGTGCAAAATATATTGGGAATCAACGATGTTAATTGGTATCAGAGCTAGAAGATTGGGTTTCAACTTGAAATCTCAGATTAGTTCGTGTTCTTCACAAAAATGTCACTGTTCATACAGTTTTATTCTAGATCTCAAAATAAATTGTTCTTTCTGCTTTATTTTGATAGATTGTGATCGTTTGAAGATTATTAGTGAATTCCTTTCATTATTTGCTAGTTTTCAGCGTGATTTGAGGGGTAATTTTTGGATCTGAGTGTTATTTTCACGTTTTTTCAATTTTTCATGGTGATTAATCGAAATTAATTATAGATTTGTAGAAATTAGAGGTTGGAGTTTGTTTGAAGTTGTTTATTATTTTTCTCGAGCATTAAGGGCTTATTAATTTGGGTTTTTACATCATTTGGATTTAGATTTTTGAAGTTTTGGGTTACTGTTCATCGTCTTCAACAAGTATCAGTTCTGCTGTGTTCTTCTAAAAATTTTGACTAAGTCAAAATTCGGGTCTCCAACTTCAGGTCTGAAACTTCGGTCCTTGAACTTCAGGTTTCAAACTTCGGGTCTCCGATTTCGGGTCTGAAACTTCGGGTCTGAATCTTCGGTTCTTGAACTTCGGGCCTCCAACTTCGGGTCTCCAATTTCGGGTCTCGAACTTCGGTCCTCGAAACTTTGGTCCCCGAACTTCGGACCATACATCCGAACTTTGGACCATACATCCGAACTTCGGACCATACTTCGCACCAAATTTCAACCCATCGGAACTTGTGACTTTCAGTGCTTCCAGAGACCATAACTTTTGACTCGGGTATCGATACCGGGCCCATAATATATCAAATCGAAGCTTGAACAGAGATATACACATTAAACTGGCTAAAGCGTGTTCCAAAAAATTACAGGTCCCAATTCGACTCCAGGAAGAACTTACAACAACATTTCTGAATAGAACCTAAAAACTTCAACATTTAAAACCCATTTCTGGTCCCAGTTTTACCATGTTACCAACTTCAGATACATCTGCTGAGCTTCAAATTTGGACTATCCTCAGACAATCTTTTGATATTTCAACCTCGGACTGATTTGAGAATATCGATCCTACGCCCATCAATTTTCATATCAGTACTTTTGGATTTCAACCAAACGGAAGCATCTTCGGATCACCAAATCAACTTCGGATCACCCACCATCAGAACTTCAGGTCACTTCCGAACTTCTATTCAACCCTCATCAAGTTCAAAGAACAAGTTGTTTAACTCCAGATCACCTCCAACCCGAACTTCGGATACACATACATTCGAATTTCGGATTCATTAGCATCCGAACTTGTGAAGCTTCTGAGTTTTTCCAGTTTCCAATCTTGAAGATCCACCTTTTGCACTCCACAATCATGACTCAAGGATTTTCCACACATGAAAAGAATGTCGAGGAGGAGAAAGTGGATATATCTGCAGTCTGTCTCATGAACCACTCCAAACAGGTACAAAGTTCTTCATCTTCGTCTGATTTATCTGATACACATTCCTTATCTGATTTTAAATCTTGTGATGAATTTTATGAATAACATGCTCAATTACTTGAATTAGAGAATGAAATGATTGCTGGAAAAGAACAATCCACTGTGTATTAAGAAACTGGTGGAATGAGCACAATCTTGTAAAGAATTTCTTGCGTGAAAAAGTCATGGTTGATGATAAGAACACCTACCTTCAGAGTTGTGTTGATACAATCACTGAGGAAAAGAGTTCTTTAAAGTCTGAATTATTTGTTCTAATAAAACGTTTTGAGTCTTTAAACGTTAAAAACTTAGAAAATTAGTAAAAATTCAAAATGATTGAAAAAGAGAGAATAGGTTTGTACTCCTGAATCAAGGACCTTGATGATAAATTCTTAAAAAGGGGGACAAACAGATCAAACTATTCATCTCAATCGACCAAAAGAAACTATGTTTTATCATTTCAAAGAAGGAAATGGTTTTATAAATCATATGATTTTGAAAAAGGGTCAATATGTTTTACCAATGTTATATCATCGGAGATATATGGGACGAGGGTATTGTTGGAAACTACTTGTGTTGATGTAACGGGTTTGTACTCATTTGCACGGTTTTTGTACGGCTAGGTCAAGTTTTGGGAATTGTGCTCTCATTATTCATCAGAATTGTAATTCTCATTTTGTGCAATCAAAACATTCGGTTAGTGTTATTGTTGATCTTAATTGTTCATATATTGTTTGTGAGTAATTGTGATTGATAAATTCAGAATATCAGGTATGAAGAAGTCTTTCATCGATCGACGGAAGATGCTTTAGCCCAGGAGGAAGTTAATATAAAAGACACTGAAAACAAACAAATTTCCTTTGCCTATGAAAAGCTAAATGATAGTAACCCTTACAGAGTACCAACTCTTGAGGATGACTTTTTCTATATCTATTCAAAAGCATAGATGAATGCTAAACCTGTTAAACCCATTCCACATCCTTAAATTCCAACTGCTATTCTGGAACACAAGATTCGTGTTCTGGAGGAGAAGTTGAGGATAGCTCGTGAGGAAGCTACTGCCAGTCAGGATGCTCTTCTTGTGAGTGACGAAAGGTTTGCTAAAGAATGTTTTGAACAAGATGTCGAGTTGATCCGCTAGAAAGAGCGGTATAGTGATGTTTTAAAATTTTCAAACTCCAGCTCGTATGTTTCAAAAATTATTCCTCCTGTGAATGTCCATATTTCTCAAAACATTTCATCTGCTGATAAAGGTAAAACAAAAGTTGGAGTTCCTGTCAAAGTTCACAAAGGCGAGTGTTCTAAATCTTTAAAACCACCGGTTTTCAAGAGGACTAAGAGTTTCTCAAATTCCTCAAAGAAACTTTCTTGCCCGTGAACATACTCTAATTCTAGGCCTTCTCAACGTAGCAACTCAGATTTTTTTGTTCCTACAGATCATGCAATGAGGATTCCTAAAATAACACCTCTTGATTTTCAAAGTTTGTTTGTGAAAAAGGCAGTTATGCCTGAATCTTTTGTGAAAATCGATAACAGTGTTAGTGTGCCTGGAAAGGATGTTGCTGATAATCCTTTGAAATATTCTTATTGCAATCTGTTTCAATTATGTCCAAAAAGATTTCGGCGTGCTATTCCCGAGATGACTAAGTTTGTACATTATCCTGAAAAACGAAAACGCCGCCAATCTAAGAAAACAAAAGTGCATTCCTCATCACAACCTGACAGATTGGAAAAACCATCGCCAAAGGCTAAGCCTAAGGCATTTCCAAAATCACCCAAGTCAAAGGTAGTTCCATTACCTAAGGCTAATTCAAAGCCCGTTGGACCCGTATACAAATGGGTGCCAAAAGATTCTGCATCTAAACTTTTGTAGAATGTTAAAAAGGAATCCTACTGTTGTGTTGTTACATGACGATGGAAATCCAAAATCTAACAAGAAAGGACCCATCTTTCGATGGGTACCAAAAGGGGTTTAAATTTATGCAGATGGTTTTCAGATTCCTTCACACTGGAACCCGTACTTCATAGAAATGGCTTTTGATTACTTCAGATCAAAATCCGGACTTCAGTGAAATGGCTTCTACTAACTTCAAAGTAGAATACGTGTTTTAAAGCAATGGCTTCTGCATCAAGACAAATCAAAACCCGTTCTTTCATGTTTAGATGGTTTCTAAACACCCAGTTTAGGACCTGTGTTTCTGCGACTACTATGGAATTTTTCCACTTTTATGCTTATCAGTTTGATTTTGAGTTTCGTTCTTGAAATTCACTCATAACATTTTATGTTGCACTGATACTGTTCTCATTCGCAGGGGGAGTTTCAGATGCGCTTTCATGAAGACAACTTAAAGAAATGTGTTTAAGCATTCTGAATACTCTAATGCACACTATAAAAGTTTTGTTAGAACAATCTGATTCTCTGACTGAATAAATTTTCACCAAGATTAATCGATCTAATATTCGTGAAGATCCTGATCTCATTGCTCCTGAGATTCTCTCAAATATTCTGATTTCTCCCACATATTCTGATTCTCTCATACATCAAGTTTCTCCCATACAATTTTAAATTTCACTGAATACCCCAATTTCAGTTAATTCTTTCATGATAGTCTGATTCATTTCCAAATCTCATATCAGACTTTCTATTGAAGTTCTCTCATACATTCTCTTAATCTTCCCAAGATATTTCATTCAACTCTCAGCCATCTTTCTGAAATACCCCATGAGCTTAACTTCTATATCTTTCAAGATATCATGCTGACTCCGATGATGCACAAAATGTGTGATTAGGCATATATATCACTCATATGGTCTAAACCAGAGTCGGAAGACCTACCCAACAAGAAATCCACTTTAGTTTGTGTTAGTAAGGGTTCTCAGGTTAATTAGTTGAGTAGTGTTAGTTACCACGGGTTACTAACAGGGTCGAGCATTTATAAAATGAAACTGAGAGGAGTTATCGAAAGGAGATGAGGGTGCATCATGAGCTAACAATGATACGCTTTCTGACTATCATTGTATTTTAAAAGTGAGCCGGAGGAAGTGCAGTTGAAATTGACGAGAGCTGAGGGGTGATAAAGGATTAAAAAGAAAAAGAAAATTCTACCGACATCAGGTCAGTCTGCTGGGTTTCCTACATCTACTACCAAATTTCATGCGTTGGATTAGGTATTGAACAAGACGTCATGGACCTAGTGACGCATGCACCAAAACCCCTAGCTACTCAGTCGTCTCTTAAAAGACTTTTGTTTCAATTTACACAGAGTTATATAACATACTCTATCGACATATTATTTGGATATTGTTGATATTGAAACAAGGAAGACATCCTCTCTGGTCTCCAACTTCAATTGATGCGCTTTGAGTCTAGAGCTTAATGTTATACACTTCTAGGACACATGGAGTCTACAGTCTGCGTGACTATAAATAGCTTGTTTACGAGACAAAGTCGGAACAAATATGAGTGATTCTCTCATGATAAAGGATTTCACGATGATTACTTGAAAATCCTATATGTGTTAATGTCACGCCAGCGTTGATCGTAGGTCACAAAGACTTAGTCTATTGTGCAAACAGAACTCTTATGTGGAACTAGACTTACAAATAATTTCATTTCTCTTTTAATTGTTCAGGTTGAAAAGCCATAAATTTCACTATATTCCATTTTTGGTTTTGGATATTTTGTGAATGAGATAGAGAGATTGCTATTGTTTTGAAGGGGAGAGTGAACTTTATGATGTAAATGTTTATATTCTGTTATTGAGGGGGAGTTTGTAATGTGAGAGAGATAAGTATTTCTGTCTCTGTAATCTTCTAAAATGTAATATTTTCTTTCTGATGTTGTAACCATCTACTTCGACAAAGAAAGAAGATTTGAAGACACATTGAGATCATTCATTTGAATGGGAGAGCTGACATGTGTGCTGAAGATCTTAAAGGAGAAGACATTATTTAAAGGGAGAGTCAAAGTTTTCAAATTTCAAAGGAAGAGCCACCAATCAGAAAGATTGAAGGGGAGAGTCATCTGAAGAAGATAAATGATATACTTCAAAGTTCAGATATCAGAGTTTAGAGCCCAAGACTTCAAAAGAATACAAGACTTGATTACAAGAAGGGGGAGATTGTTAGAAGTTTTATTTCTTGTAATTCAAGCTTGTGTAATTACACTTAATTGTAAATATTTAATTATACACTAAAAGGGAGATTGTTAGCCCTAAAATAGTGTATAATTAAATATAATAAAAGTTTAGGTTCAATTTGTAAATAGTAGGGGTGTTCAAAACCGGATATCCGAAATTTCGGATAGTGAATTTTGCTATCCGAATCCGAAATTTCGGATATCCGAAAATCAGATATCCAAAATTTCGGATATCAGATTATCCGAATATCCGAAAAAATATCTGAAAATTCATAATTATTAAATCAATTATTTAAATATCTAAAATACAAATTCATATATCCAAATAGATATTAGAAATAAATATATCACAAACTAAATATATCCGGAATTATTTTATTCAAAACGACTAAAAAATATTAAAAACTACATACATATACATATACATATACATATACATTTACATGTGTATATATATATATATACACACACACACACACAAAAACACACACATATTAGTATGTTAGTAATTTTTTATCTTTATAAATCTTCTGAAAAAATATATTTTTCATAAGTGACAGCGTGGATTCCCAATATATTTTGCACTCAAATACAATAAACCAAATGATTTGTGTTAAAAATATGAAGATTACAAAGAGAGAAATCGGGCTCTCAATCTCTAGGAACTTTCACACTCTAAAACACACGCTTAGGGTGGTGGCTACTATCAAACCCTAGGAGAAAATACTATATATACCTAAGCTTAAATTGGGTGTTTGTCCAAACACTCCCCTCAAAGTCTAGAAAATGAAGATTCCTTACAAAGTAAACTGTTCTTATTTACTAGGGGTGTTCATTAAAATCTGAATCCGAGCATCCGAAATAAAAATCCAGAAATCCGATCCGAAACTATCCGAAATTTTGGATATTTGGATTTCCGGATATCCGAAAATCGGATATCCGGATTTTCGGATTCGTATTCGGATAGTAAAATTCCAGATTTTTGGATATTCGGATAATCCGATATCCGAAAATCCAAAAAAATTATTTTTTAAATTTTTTTTATATATTTAGTATTGATTATTTACATAATATTGAGTGTTTATTATTATTCAAATGTATATATTTGAGTTTTATAGATTTATTAACTAATATTTTTATAAATTTTGTATATGTATATATATACACACAGATATATATATACATATATATATATATATATATATATATATATATATATATATATATATATATATATATATATATATATATATATATATATAATAATAAAGGTTTCCCTGCTTACCAAGCAAAATCCCGCATATCCAACGTACCCCACATATGCAAGGGTATTTTCGTAATTATAACGATCATTCACATTACTTAATTGACCATTCAAATTACTTAATTGATCATTTACAACACTTATTTGACTATTTACACTTCTTCTACACTTATTTGATCATTCACAAGAATTATTTAACCATTCACAGTATTTATTTGATCATTCACAACACTTATTTGATCATTCACATGAAATATTTGACCATTGACAATATTTATTTAATCATTCACAATAATTATTTGACTATTTAGACTTCTTTCTATACTTATTTGATCATTTACAAAAATTATTTGACCATTCATAATATTTATTTGATCATTCACAACACTTATTTTATCATTTCACAAGTTTTATTTGATCATTCACAGTATTTATTTGATCATTCACAAGAATTATTTGACCATTCACAACTCGTATTTGATCAATTAAGTGTTGTAAATGATCATTTTATAAGTATTATGAATGGTCAAATAATTCATGTGAATGATCAAATAAGTGTTGTGAATGATCAAATAAATACTGTGAATGGTCAAATAATTTTTGTGATTGATCAAATAAGTGTTGTATAAATGATCAAATGAGTATACAAAAAGTGTAAATAGTCAAATAATTCTTGTGAATAATCAAATAAGTGTTGTGAATGATCAAATATATACTATGGATGATCAAATAATTCTTGTGAAAGATAAATAAGTGTTGTAAATGATCAAATAAATACTGTGAATGGTCAAATAATTCATGTGAATGATCAAATAGGTGTTGTGAATGATCAAATAAATACTGTGAATTGTTACATAATTCTTATGAATGATCAATAAGTGTAGAAGACTTGTGAATGGTCAATTAAGGGGGTGTTTGATAGCCACTTATCAGACTCTTATCAGAGGTTTCCTCTTATTCGGTAAAAGGAAATACTGATAAGTGCGTTTGATATGCAGAAGACATAAGAGTCAAAATTCTCTTATCATGTCTTATCAGGATAAGACTTTGATATGCTACTTATCACCACTTCTCACAGCAAAAAAAATACACGTCTCTCCCACCCCACCCTTACATTTACCCCATACCTTACCTCACCCACCCTACCCCTACCCTACCCTATCCTAAACCCCCTACCCCCTACCCCTATCTCACCCCACCCCACCCTCAACATACCCTACCCTCAACCACCTACTCTCACCCTACCCTAACTACCCTTAACTTACTTATACCACCACATCCCCATTTCCACCCTTAACCCTACCCACCCCACTCCCATACTTACCCTATCCCACTCTACCCCACCCCTACACTAACCCATCTGTTAGTGTATGGTGTGTAAAGATGACATTACTACTGCATCATGGCTGATTTCATAAAATACTTGAGGGTCACACCAATGAGCACAACTGAGCAGATGCAATTAACCTATTGAATAAATGATATTGGATATTGTTTATGACACGAAATGATCATTGAGATTAAATTAATGTGTGATTAATTATATCTCAAAGTAAGGGGGACTAAAAGTACAATATAAGTTATTGTAAGTGATTTAATTGTCATTGGATGATAATTAAATAAATAGTTATCTAGTCTTTTATTTATTATTGGATATTAAATAAAAGATATATTTATTTGAATTGATATTGTCATCTAGTTATTAGATAATTAGAATGATAATCATAAACATATAAATAGAGATAATTATAAATAATTATCTATTCGTTTATATATTATTAAATAATATATAAACGATAAATATTATTTAATAGATATATAAGGGTTAAAGTCATACAAATGTATGTTACTTTACTGAAATTACTCAAATGACTAATCTAGTTAATTTTTTATCTTATTGGTACTTGTACTAAAAATTTATTGTTGATATGGTACTTTTGATTACCAATTCTAACGGTAATGATCTTATATTTGTGTTTTTAGAAGTATGCAAATAATCTATATGCTTATGTGGATTTTCTAAATTACTTATATAGATCAAAATCCACGTTGTGCTCCAAAATAACTTGTCGATATGGTACGTCTAACCAGTAACTATATTGATATAGTAAATCCACGTAAGCATCATGTCATTAAAAATCTGTCACGTCGTCATTTGAATCAGCAAAAATTGTCATATCAACATAGTTACTGGTTACACGTACCATATTGACAAGTTATTTTGGAGTACAACTACCATCCGATCAAAGAAAAAAGTTAATTAGTCATTTAGGTAAATTGAGAAAAGTATATTGCATTTGTACGACTTTAACCCGATATATAATTATAGAGATAATTATATAAGGTTTAAATAATAAAGATAATTATTAAGATATATATTATATTTATATATTAAAGTTTTGTATAATATATATATATACGACCACCACACACATAATTATATATATATATATATATAGATATACATGAGATATGGGGTGTGTGAAAAAAAGTCAAAAAAAAACACACTCTACAAAAACACACGACACACACACACACATTCGATGTGTATGGTGTGTGTGGGTTTTGGGGGTTTTTTCCAACCGTACCAAAAATCAAACACGTATGTGTTTTGGTTTTCTCGTTCTTCGTGTGTTTGATTGCATACCTAGCGTCGCTCGATCATGTCATCAGCGGTGGATACCGAGAGCATCCCATTCATGTATTCTTGTCAACGAATACAAAGGTACGGATTTTATTGCTTTTTTGTTTACTTATCTTATGTATACTTGATTATCCGTGTACGGAATTCGTGATTTTAAAAAGCTTTCGTTGTGCGTTAATATGATTAATGTTTATGTTTTTATGAAAAACCATACGAATTCCCAATAGTGGTATAAGAGCCACCTCAAGTAACATAATGATAGTATTATTCGTGTATTTATGTCCAACGTTCTTAAAGTTTCGATTTTGTTAATTAAAGTTGTTTAAACGGTCGAAATCAATTATTAAAATGTTTAAGGTTTTGATTTGGCTTGGAGAAAATCGACCAAAGGTTTTGGAATCCTTATGGTGATTCTCGGCCAACCTTGGAGTTCCTCGGAGCTCGAGATTTTGAAACCTTAGTTCGTTTTATTTAGTTGATGTTTGATTGTTTAAAAGTGTTTAATTAATTAAAGTCGGAAAATTAAACGTTTCGGTTCGCGAAATCAAACCTAGAGATTTCGGCCATGGGTTGAGACCCATGACCTCTCGGTTGTGATGTGGTAACCAAGGTGATTGATTATTTGTTCCGTCGTGTCGTTTAATTCACGGTTAAACTCGAACGATTAAATTAAATGCGTTAAAATCGAATCAATAAATCAAAAGTGTTTGGTTATTAATGTTTAGACATTTGTGACAAAATATATGTAAATATGTTTTCGGTTTTATAAAATTAAAGTGGAAACTTTATTAGTTTTTTTTATAAAATTCACAAATCGGTTTAAATATTGTTTGATTCGATAGTTAAACGATTAATTGGAATATGGAAATTGAAATAATCAAAGTGAGTTGATTAAAGGCTTCGATTAATTTCAGCCGTCAAAGGGTTTAGTACCCTACTTGTTTTCGGTTCATATGGGTTATTGAACCCGAGTATGAGTCGGTTAACTAAGTTAGTTCGTTTCCGTTTTCCGGTAATTCGTCGTTTAAATTAAATCGGTTTTAATTAAAAGTTAAGTTTTAATGTTGAAATTAAAATTAATGGTAATTTTAATTTATAAACTAGATTTAATTTATGCATTTAATATTTAGTTCCATAAAATGCATTATTAAATTAAAGAGAGTTTAATTTAAGGATTCTATTTTCAAATTGATGAAATCGTGACTTTGAGTTTCATGCTCGGTCATGATTTAATGTATTGATATTTGATCTCGACATTAATGTTTTTGGTAGAAATCGTTTAAAACAATAAAGAAAAGTTTTTGGTGTTATTTAAAGATGGTCAATTTTCTTTAAAATATTTTAAAAGATATATTTTATTGATAAAATTGTTTATTTTGAAAATTGACATTTTAATTAAATTTTATTTATTCTGGAAAGGTGTTTCTATAGAATAATAGTTAAATGATAATTATTTAAAGGAAGTTTAAATTATTTATCAATATTATTTGAAAATAATAACAATATTTATCAAAGGTTGTTTAATAAAAAGTTTCTTAAAATAGTAAGTTTTAGTTTCAAAGGTGTTTGAATTGTTAATTGGATATTTTAAGAAAAGTGTAGTTTTGAATCCAAAGATAATGCAAAGATGGAATTGAATTTGAATTTTTCGGGAAAAAGTTTCTAATTTTGGAAAGTGTTCCTGAATTTCGAGTTTACGAACCGTGTTTAGTTTAAGAATGATATTGGACATATTTACTTCAATTAATGGTGGATTAATTGGTTTTGGAATTATTTTCATGTCAAGATGAAAATGAATTCTGGATTATTTACAAGCTTTACTGCTTTATTTATGTTTGTGACATAGCCGAGCCTTGAGACCCCTTTTGTTTAAATGGTTGTTTATTTAATCGTGATGTTTGCTATTTTTATTATTGGTTATTTTTGGGAAGGCCTGCGTGCCAATGGAATCCCGGTTTTACGTGTAATCTGTAATAGGTTAGAAAATAAGGCAAATGTATTTAGATTAAAACTATGTAAAAATCTTGGCGAAGATGTCCATCAAGAAGAAGGTCATCCATCAAGGACGCTCGGAGACATCATCGGATGCTGAGGCTAGTGGGAGCTGAAAGAGTTCATCCTTCTTGCCTTGTGTGTTGATTTTGTCCCTTAGGTTTTGACCTAATTGGTTTGTCCGTATGGCTCTCGGAAACCAATTTAGTTTCGGCAAGGTTATGTCACCATGTGATTGTATGTTTTATTTCTTTATGCTTTATTTATATCTGCGTGGTTGTGGTGACAAGGTAGATAAATAAAAGAAATCAAAATTACAATCATGTTTGATGAAAAATTAAAGTATTTAAAAGGAAGTTTAAATTGGAAACTTTAATTATTTTGTCAGGTGTTAGATATGACATTTTTATGAAATTAGTTTTTCAAATAAAAGGAGATTTATTTATAAAATGTCATATGATCAAAGAGTTGAAATTCTTAAAACTGGTACATTAACTGGATTGTTTACCAGAATAGGTGGTGTGTAGGACAGTCTTGCTCAGGTTGTGGAATTTACGAAAGGTTTAGAACCGAAAGGATCCTGCCCGCAGACTAACCTGACTGGCCACTAGTTCTTGGTAAGAGACTGGTTATAAACCCAAATTAAAAATCTGACACAGCACACCGTCCATATAGTGGCACTCACGGTGACCGGTCGTCGTAAGTAGGTTCAGCCTTCGTTGGGTGCTTACGCCGCAAACTCGGAGAGCTGTGAGGTAAGCACTGCGGATCCTAAGTGAGACTTGGGCCAGTGACTTGCAGTTGTTATATGGTGTGTGTCAGTGGTGGTTCCTCAGTAAGACTGTTGCCCAAGGTGTGGATGAGATTAAACATGATCAATTTAAGAAACTGAAAATCTCATAAGATCTAAGAGTTGCAAAGGGGTTGTAATTCTTAATAAGTTGCCTGCCTGAGTAGCTTATTCATGTAGGTTCAACCTCCGTTGGGTGCATGAATAAGTAAAATGGTTCTTAGGATTAATAAATCATTTTCTAAATTTTGGGTTACTGATTTATTAATGGTTAATCAAAAACTAATTTTTGAAAAATTGTTTAAGATGGTTGAAAAAGACAGAGGTAGAAGCGGTTTAATAATAACAATGACAATAACAGTAACAACAACAATGATAACGTCAATATCCTTTCCTCCTATTGAAAATCCTCCCTAAAAGCGCAAAATTGCTACTTTGAGGACCATTCGGGAAATGTAAAGCTCAAAAGAAGCAATTCCTGATCTGGGAATAAGATCTGACTAATGTTCTGAGTACAGAGTGAAAGTCGTATGTTCTGGAAAGGGCACCAGGACCTGCTCCTGCAGAGACTGCTACAGTTGAGGAGAGAAATATCCACAAGAGGCACTCTGAGGATTCGGTCGATGTTGCCTGTCTAATGCTAGAGACCATGACATCTTAGTTTCGGACTAACCTTATGGATGTCCCAGCTTACTAGATGTGTCGCCAGCTAAAGGATATGTTACAGACTCAGGCTCAGACTGAAAAACATATACGACTAGGGCTCTGAGCTCCTGCAGAATGGCAGAAGGAACAACTGTTAGACCCCATGTGCTGAAGATGAAAGGTTATCTGGATCATCTCAGCAGAGTTGGGTATCCCGTGACACAGGACATGACCACGAATCTGATTCTCAATTCCTTATTGAAAGAATTTTAGCAATTTGTAATTTGTTACAATATGCATGGAGAATATAATCAGTGGGCTGCATCAGATGTTATAGACTGCTGAGGGAATGATTAAGGAGAGAAGATAGGGAAAGAGACTGAAGGGAAAGTAAGTTTCCAAGCCGGAGGTTAAAGCTAACAAGTAGCCAAAACCCAGAACCAGAGAAGTCAAATCCAAGGATGACAAATTCTTTGAGTGCTAGGAAACTGGGCACTGGGAAAGGAATTGTCCCAAGTACTTGGAAACGGTCAAGGTTGACCGCATTGAGACTTCGTGTATCTGAATCAGTCACTTCTATTGTTCTTGGATATGTGATACCCGATTGAACAAAGTTTCATGCATAATGTCTGCAATGACTAAAGTGAAGTGAAAAGAGATGACAGATTCAGTGGGAGCATAGAGACATCTTAGAGAATAATCTGCTGGACACTAATTTTTCATGTCATCAATAGTTTATCATGGTGTAGTATACAATTGATTGAATTTCTTGCAAGTATTTTTGGGATAAATAAAGAATTTTTGGAGTTAAAAATTTGTTGCTTGAAATTCCTATTGTTTAAGATTACTAAACCATGATTATAGACTATTGATTCAAGTGGAACTTGAATAGTAACTTGTCAATGGAGATTGGACAAGCTAGTAGTCATATTCAGATAAAAAGGGTTACCATGTTATTGTGTAAATTGTTCAAGTGTTCAAATGCAGTTTCATTGAACTTGTTAATTCTTGAAAGTTAGTTCAAGAGATTATATGAGTTGGATAGTCATCTGTGATTATATAGAAACTAATAAAATGCAGAATTAAATGTAAAGGAGTCACATGGAGGTTAATTCACTTCACTTGTCAGAAATAATTAGACTTGAGAAGTCAGGATTGTTTAGACAAGAAGTAATCGTATTTTATAAAATTACATGTGAAATGTATACAACTTGTGTGATGGTTAGTCAAGTAGTAGCCTTTGACTTGTTTAAAAACTTGTCAGCAAGCTTGACGGAATACCACAACGAAATGTTGTAGATAACCAGGTTTTGGTGGTTATGGATACATATCAAAAATTTTGAACACAATGTTATTATAGATATCTTGTTAAGATATAGATAAACCGCATACTGTCATATTCAAGACTAAACATCTAAACGTATCACTAGTAGCAATTAATCTGAATTGCTAGAGCTCCTAAATTTTAATTCTAGTGACTTTATGAGTGATTTACCAGTTCCTCTAAAGATAATGGATATAAATTTGTAAGGAGATTCAGAATGGTTCTGAATAATATTACAAGAAGTTGTAATAAAAAAAACTAGTGTAATTTTTCAAAGATAAACGGTAATGGAAGTTAAGTCAGTTAACTAGAGAACACTCCCACTAAGATCATGTCTGAAATTAATTTTTCGATAGATCGTATTACCGTTACATTTGATAAAGGAATAGTAGCATTAAATTGATGGAAGTCATGTTGTATTTATTGAGATAAAGGAGATCAACATGATATCTTTAATGTCGTTCTATTTTGCATGTTTTAAAAATCCAAGAATAAATTTGAAGTTATTCTAAAACTATTCCATAGTTGCTTGTTGTCGTGGGAACCACAACGAGAATTAAAAGGCTACTGTGGTTTTTGGTTGATATTCATGGGTGATGAATATAGCAAAGGTTGGACCAAATTCACAGGTATTTGTTGCGAACAAATATTGGATTGACCCACCGATTGAGACCACTTTGTGGATCATAGTCATGAGTCGTCTCAAAAAGGTAATCCTTAGTACCTGAGATGTCTACGTACTTTAGTGCGGGTGCTGCTGTACATTTGGCCTAACCTAACGTCATCCATAACTGGGTGATCATAACGGTTCGAGGCTGGTTGCAGTGGGAGTCGTGCTGGAGGCCTAGATAGTCAATATGAGATTTGCACCTTATTTTAACTAAGAAGAGATATTTTTGGGCCCCTCGGCGATCGATACTGACAGAAATGCATGGCCATGCTCGGACAGAACTGATGTGTTCTAATCTGTCTGTTTCAGTTCAGTATGAGATCAGGGAGTCGAGAAACATAATCGTGACTGCTACGGTTGATCTAATCCATGCCTAGCATTCACATTGAAATATCGTGATGCATGAGATATAACTTAAGTTTCTTTTTGGAAGACTATTTCAACAAGAATGCCCGAATGGGAGTCAGAGTTTTTATGACCGTTGCCTAAAGTGTCTAGCCATGACCTCCTTTAGGCGCATGCTGCAGGACAGTATGTCGTCTTACACAAGTGGGAGTATGTTAATGTATGGTGTGTAAAGATGACATTGCTAATGCATCATGGCTGATTTCATAAAACACTTGAGGGTCACACCGATGAGCACAACTGAGCAGATGCAATTAAACTATTGAATAAATGATATTGGATATTGTTTATGACACGAAATGATCATTGAGATTAAATTAATGTGTGATTAATTATATCTCAAAGTAAGGGGGACTTAAAGTACAATATAAGATATTGTAAGTGTTTTATTGTCATTGGATGATAATTAAATAAATAGTTATCTACTCTTTTATTTATTATTGGATATTAAATAAAAGATATATTTATTTGAATTAATATTTTCATCTAGTTATTAGATAATTAAAATGACAATCATAAACAAATAAATAGAGATAATTATAAATAATTATCTACTCGTTTATATATTATTAGATAATATATAAACGATAAATATTATTTAATAGATATATAATTATAGAGATAATTATATAAGATTTAAATAATAAAGATAATTATTAAGATATATATTATATTTATATATTAAAGTTTTATGTATTTTATATATATATATATATATATATATACACACACACACATGAGATATGGGGTGTGTGAAAAAGAGTCAAAAAACACACACTCTACAAAAACACACGACACACACACACATTCCATGTGTGTGGGTTTTGGGGGTTTTTCCAGCCGTACCAAAAATCAAACACGTATGTGTTTTGGTTTTCCCGTTCTTCGTGTGTTTGATTGCATACCTGGCGTCGCTCGATCGTGTCATCACCTGTGGATACCGAGAGCATCCCATTCATGTATTCTTGTCAACGAATACAAAGGTACGGATTTTATTGCTTTTTTGTTTACTTATCTTATGTATACTTGATGATCTGTGTACGGAATTCGTGATTTTAAAAAGCTTCCGTTGTGCGTTAATATGATTAATGTTTATGTTTTTATGAAAAACCATACGAATTCCCAATACCATCAAACCTACCCACCCCACCTCACCCCTCCTTATCTCACCCCACCCCTACCCCTCAAACCTACCCACCTCACCCTTACCCTACCCCTCAAATCTACCCATCCCCACCCACCTTACCCCTCAACCTATCCACCCTACCATAACGAGAAATATTCAACACTTTTTGATAAAATTTATTATTTTTCAATAACATATCTATATAACTTATAAACTTAAGTTATTTGGAAGTCAATAAAAGTAACCTTATAAACTTGATTATAACTTATAAACTTTAATTGTTATTTGATTCTTGAAAGCATGTTGGTTATATGTTTATTGAATGCATTTATGTTACTTGATTATAACTTATAAACTTGAATTGGTTTCTTACTTAAATCTTATTAATGTTATTTGAATGATATTAAATGTTTACATAGATTACTTTGATTCAATGATATTATTCTTACTTGATATTTGACTTTAATCAATGATATCTGTTTGGTTTTGGGAATTAATATGTAAAATTAATAAAAATAACAGAATCAGATAATTTATAAAACAAATAGACTTATTGAATTCTCTTATCAGATCTTAGTATCTTATCAGGACCACCTCTTATCAATCAGAAGTGGAATCAGACATCAGACAATTAACCTCTTATGCAATCAAACAACACCTAAGTGTTGTGAATGATTAAATAAGTGTAGAAAAAGTGTGAATGCTCAGATAATTATTGTGAATGATCAAATAAGTGTAGAAAATTGTAAATAATGAAATAATTGTTGTGAGTGATCAAATAAATACTGTGAATGGTCAAATATTTATTTTGTATGATAAAATAAGTGTTGTGAATGATCTAATAACTACTGTGAATGGTCAAATAATTTATTGTGAATGATCAAATAAGTGTTCAAGAATTGTGAATGGTCAAATAAGTGTTGTGAATGATCAAATAAGTGTAGAAATTGTAAATAGTTAAATAATTCTTGTGAATGATCAAATATGTGGTGTGAATTGTCAAATAAGTGTTGTGAATGATCAATTAAGTAATATGAATGATCATTTTATAAGTGTTGTGAATAGTCGTTGTAATTACGAAAATACCTTTCCAGCTAAAAAAGAGCGCACATGAAATTTTCAACATTTGATCACAGCCCTTGTTTTTTTTTTAAACTTGTGGCTTTGGAAGGTTACCTTTGGTAAACTGAATTCTCATGGGTATTTTTTTGAACCCATATATATATATATATATATATATATATATATATATATATATATATATATATATATATATATATATATACACATATATATATATATATATATATATATATATATATATATATATATATATATATACACATATATATATATATATATATATATATATATATATATATATATATATATATATATATATAGTCAGGTTCAAAAAAATACTTCTCGAAATCAACTACACCCGAAGGTAACAATCTTAAATAAGCTCTTTTTAAAAAGGTAGTGTGTGTGTGGGTTCAAAAAGGTACCATTTAGAATTGAGTGTACCAATGTTACCATCTCAAAGCCACAATATTAAAAAAAGAAGCGTTGTGATCAAAAGTTGAAGCTTTTTCATTTGCGCCTCCTTTTTCTTGAGCTGCAAGGGTATATTCATAATAACAGCGACCATTCACAACACTTATAAAATGATCTTTCACAATACTTATATAATGATCATTCACTACAGTTTAATTGATCATTACACTTATTTGAACATTCACAGGAATTATTTGACCATTCACAATTCTTCAACACTTATTTGATCATTCACAACACTTATTTGACACACATATTTGATCATTCATAAGAATTATTTGGCTATTTACATTTTTTCAAAACTTATATGATCATTCACAAGAATTATTTGACCAATCACAATACTTATTTGATCATTCAGACTAATTTAACTGTTATTTGATAATTTATCATAGTATATTGATAATTTGACCATTCACAATAATTATTTGACCATTCACATCACTTATTTCATCATTCACACACTTAAAAAATGATCATTTACAAGAATTATACAATGATCATTCACAATACTTATAAGATGATCATTCACAACACTTAATTGATCAAATAAGTGTTGTGAATGATCAAATAAATATTGTGAATGGTTAAATAATTCATGTGAATGATCAAATAAGTGTTGTGAATGATCAAATAAATACTGTGAATGGTCAAATAATTCTTGTGATGATCAAATAAGTGTTGTGAATGATCAAATAAGTATAGAAGAAGTGTAAATGCTCAAATAATTATTGTGAATGATCAAATAAGTGTTGAAGAATTGTGATGGTCATATAAATGTTGTGAGTGATCAAACAACTGTAGAAGCATTGTAAAGAGTCAAATAATTCTTGTGAATGGTCAAATATGTGTTGTGAATGATCAATTAAGTGTTGTGAATGATCAAATAATTGTTGAAGAATTGTGAATGATCAACTAAGTGTTGTGAATGATCAATTAAATGTTGTGAATGATAATTTTATAAGTGTTGTGACTGATCATTTTATAAGTTTTGTGAATAGTCGTTGTTATTACAAAAATACCATTGCATAATAAGGGTACGCGAGTTTTAGGTTGGTACGCTGTGGAACCCATATCTCTCACACACTATATATATATATATATATATATATATATATATATATATATATATATATATATATATATATATATATATATATAGGTTCTTTTAATAACCTAAATATTTGTGAGAACTTGAGAACCATAGTGGTAGTTTGTGAGAACTTGAGAACCTAAATATATTGTTTATAAAAACCAATGGGGTTTAGCCCATTTGGCAATAGGGATGTTATGTAAGTGAGAGGTGTTCGACTCCCGTCGAAGGCAAATTAAAAATTAGGTGAAGAAAGTAATTCTTGGGGTAAAGTAGTAGTATAGAAGTAGAAGTAGGATAATTTGCCGTTCGAAAAAATTAAAATCCTAAAAAAAATGAACATTTTTCCTTTCTCTTTCCCTCTCTCTCCAAACACTAAAAAACCTTAAAAAGCCGCGCCGCCATGATCTTGAAGCCACAATGAACTCTTTCTTCTCCTTTATATCTCTCACGATTTGAATGTCTGATGCTCAATAGATGACGATTTGGAAGTTGGATGGTCAAGAAATGAAGATTTGGAAATCTGACGGTTAAAAATACAGGTTATTTGTAAGATTTTAGATTTATAATGAATGTAATAGTTATTAGATGTTTTTTTGTTAAAAAAAAGTTTTTGTTTATGATTCACAAGATTAATGGTTTTTTTTTTTGTTTAAAATGTGTTCTTAGTATATTTTATATCAGCTGCATACCAAGTGTTTGATAAAATGTCAACATGAAATCTTTTTTTTTTGTTTCAGTTCGTCTACGACACTCTACGTAGAATATATGATACCTGACATTCTACATGACGTTCTACATAGATTATATGATAATCTACATAGATTAGATGGTAATCTACATAGGATATGTTCGCCGATACTCTACATAGAATATGACAACTTCATTTTCCATAGATTTTGAAGTTTAAAATCATTTCCAAACATGTTTTTTGTTAAAAAAAAAAGATTTTTGTATATGATTCACAAGATTTGAATATTTTTTTTGTTAAAAAATGTGTTTTTGGTATATGATTTTGTTAAAAAATGTGTTTTTGGTATATTTTATTGTTTCAGTTCGTCCGCGATACTCTATGTAGAATATTCGATACTTCATATAGAGTACATGATATTCTATACAAAATTGATTGTAGCTAGTTTTGTATCTAAGTAGAATTTTGTTATTGTTGTACTAGTAATTTGAAATGGTTGTATCTATATAGGATACATGATAATCTATACAGAATAGATTGTAGCTAGTTTGTATCTATGTAGAATATTGTTATTGTCGTACTAGTATATTGTTATCGTTGTATCTATATAGAATATATGATATTTTACAAAGATT
Organism: Centrapalus pauciflorus; assembly: GCA_020465985.1. Taxonomy (NCBI): domain Eukaryota; kingdom Viridiplantae; phylum Streptophyta; class Magnoliopsida; order Asterales; family Asteraceae; genus Centrapalus; species Centrapalus pauciflorus. The sequence goes on along the minus strand of JAANYP010000447.1, from coordinate 228,272 downwards.
ACATGATAATCTACATACAATATGTTCGACAGTTAATTTGTTAAAACTATGTTTTTAATATATTTCTATATAGAATACGCGATACTATACATAGATTATGAATAGTAATGTTAATCTACATAGATTATGAATAGTATTTGTTAAAAATGTGTTCTTACATATCATTCTATGTAACATTCTATAAAAATTAGGAATAGTAATTTTAATCTACATAAAAAGATATAAAAATGTATAAGAAACATAAAAATATATGTAATGTATAAGAAACATAACATTTAACATGGATAATTAATAGTAATGTTAATATACATAAAAAGATATAGATTATTTAACATTCTATATAGATACATAATATTTCTATATAAAATATGTTAAATTTTTAACAGATAAATAGTTTTCTATATAGATATTTTTTTATAAAAAAAGTTTTTTTACTATAAAAATCAGTTCTCATGAAAGAAAGAGAAACTGAAAAAGAAAAAAGGAAGAGAGAGAAAAAGAAAAAACAGTTTTTTTTCTTCCAAAAATACATTTTACACATATTTTCAAGACTCTCCACTATCAAAATTCTAAATAATTACAAAAATGTCATTTGACAATTTTAAGCCATATATCTTCTAGATCTAATGACCACAAATGGTTCTTAGGTTCTCACAAATATTTAAAATCTTAGAAGAACCATTCTCTCTCTCTCTCTCTCTATATATATATATATATATATACATATATATATATATATATATATATATATATATATATATATATATATATATATATATAGAGGGTCGAGATCCATGGAAAACTATATTAGACTGGAAAACTGGAAAACCATATCAAATGCACATGTTCATTATGATAAAATGTTAAATTTCATGTAAAATTATAATATACATATGTTCAAAATTGCATCATCTACATGTTCGTTAAGACAAATTGTTTAATTTCATGCAAAAATGCGTAATATACACATGTTCGTGCATATTGCACATTTGAAAATGTGCATATTGTTATTTTGCATGAAATGGAACATTTTATCCTAATGAACACGTAAATTATGTGAACTAGTCAATAATAATGCACATTTGAACATATGTATATTGTAGTTGTGCATTAAATTTAACATTTTACCGTAATGAACATGTGCATTTAATATGGTTTTCCAGTTTTCCAGTCAAAGATGGTTTTCCATAGATCTTGAATATATATATATATATATATATATATATATATATATATATATATATATATATATATATATATATATATATATATATATATATATATATATATATATATACACACACATACATATTAATGAAAAATAAAAAATTTTAAACTAAAAATTTTATATGTATTTTAACATATGTTTAAAGGTAGTTAAACTTAACAAAATATAAAAATTTTACATATTATATTAATAAATTAATTTAATTTGTTAAAAATTGTTATAACTTCATATGTAGTTTTTGTTATTCTTAATGGATTAATATACTGAATATTTGTAATTTATATGAATATTAACTTTATGAAATAAATAAATTAGAATGGATTGCACGTTAAGTAATATATTTTGTTTAGTTATAACTACATTGAACGTATAACTTTTATACAAATAGAAAAAATTAAAATTAAAATATATAAACTAATACATATAACAAAAAATAGACCAGATTTATAAGTATATATATATAAAGTAATATAAAGTTGAGACAAAAGATAAATAATATAAGTGTATAAATAGTTAATAACTTGATAAATGAGAAACAATAAAATAAATAAATACTTTTAAAAAGTAAATATATAAATAGTGCAATGTATATTTAAAATTTATATGTAAGATAAGAATATTAGTAACAATAATTAACAACAATACAATAAATTAAATTTAGTCATATACAAACTATTTTCAATTACTACTAGTCTACTACTTAGTCATGCAATACTTAAACTATAATAAAATAATAATAATACTAGTAATTATAATGTCAAATAAATAATGAAATAAAACATATTGCATAATTTATCACTTCAGTTAAATTTTAATAGTAATAATAAGACAATATATTAAATAAATATTAAAAGAATAACAAATCATTAAGAAAATGAAATATAAAAGAAGTATTTTGGTTAGGGACAAAAAAATAAAAATATGTAAAATCGTCATTTTAACAAAATATTGGAGAAAGGGACCAAAAGCATAACAAAACGCCAACTATAAGTACTGTTATTGTAATTTTATCGTGAAAAGAACGGTAACCATAATTTTTATATAAGTAGATGGACGAAAGTTGTAATTTACCCTGATTAATATGTAAAAGTTAAATTAATGATAATGAGGATGATGATGATGATGACGATGACGACGACGGCGGCGGCGGCGATAATCATTATAGAGTTAAATAAAAAAAATGTACTTGAGAGACCAAAACTAAAATGAATTGGAAACTTGAGGGACCAAAAATTTATTAAAGAAAAGGGTAAAATGATCATTATTAAATTAAAAAAATTTACTAGAGGGACCAAAACGGCAAATAGACCATTTTTTGTAAGAAAACAGTGAAAATAAGGACCGTTTATGCAAAATTGAAACCCTTTGACCATGTTCAAAGTCGTATGCAAATCACAAGGACCATTTTTGTAATTTACTCAGTTATTTAATTAAGAATAATAAAGAGTTTAAAAAAATTAATTACAGAAATGATCCTTGGGGTTTGCATCAAAATAAGGGTAAAGTCATATTAGAAAAGTTAATAGGTCGAGGGAACAAAATTGCAAACACACAAAGATAATAAGGATCCTTTTTGCAAAATTGAAAGTTCAGGGACCAAATCCGACTTAAAAAAAGTATCATTTTTGTAATTAACTCAAAAGGAAAAAAAAAACTATAAGAAAGTATTAGAAATCACAAATGGTCCCTGAAAGACAGAATAACAAAAATTCCCCTAACGGGCTCAAATTAACTGTCATTAGTTTCAAGGACCAAAATGTTACAACTTTTAATTTTAGGGACTAACGATGTAATAAAATTCCATCAGGGATTAAAACAATAATTCTATATAAACCACAGGGACCGTTTGTGTAATTTAATTAAAAATAATTATTTAATTAAGAATGAAAAAAAGTTAAAAAATTAATTACAGAAATGGTCCTTATGGTTATGAATCAAAATAAGGGTAATTTGGTCATACTGAAAACAATAAAAATAAGTATCATTTCTGTAAAATTAAAAGTTCAAACACCAAGTCAAACTTTAAAGACAAACACCATGTACCAATTTTGTAATTAACTCCTTATTTTATTTTATATATATATATATATATATATATATATATATATATATATATATATATATATATATATATATATATATATATATATATATATAATTAATGACATTTTCTATTTCTATAATAACTTTTGATTAATTGTGTTTTATAAAAATTCGAACACATAATTATATATGATTGCATTTTTATGTACTTTTCGATATGAAATTTATCACCGTCTAAACTATCTTCATTAAGCAGACAGGTATGCAGCTGACATATTTTTTTATTTTATATATAATATATAACTGTTTATTTTTTCTATTAAATCCGTTAATATTATAGTTTATAAAACTTCAAATATATCATTATGATCACATTATTTTTATCTAGGGAAATTTGCGTAAAAAACCTTCAAGTTGGACGATTTTTGTGATTAAAACCCCTAATTATTTTTTGTTGCACAAAAAACCTCAAACCGGTAAAACCTTTTGAAATTAGTACGTTACCTGTTATAATAGGTTGCTATGCTTACATGGCACACACGTGGCGTCCACGTGGCAAACTCGACTTACGTGGCGCCTACGTGGCACTACATGTATAATTTTTAAACTGAATTTTTGTATAAAAACGCCAAAATTGGTGACTTTTTTCGATTAAAACCCTTAACTATTTTTTTATCACCTCTATCCAACAATCATATTTCCCGTTTCTCTTCTCCTCTACCTCCGGCAACTCCGATTATTCTATCACCTCTTTTATGTTCGGTGATGTTGTTTTTATGTATATATGTTCGATTAACTTTTGCCGTTTAGTCTTGAATTTCAACTTCAATTGTGCCGATGGAATCGATTTTCATTTTCTAATCACTAGTTGCATTTTTATGTTCAGTTTTATGTTCAATTTTATTTTATTTATGTTCCATTTCAGCTTCTGAATATGATCAACCAGAGCAGTAAGGTTCGCTAGAGCATAGAGGGTGGAGATTTCATTGGGAAACAAATTCTTTGTTTGTTTAATAAATCAAATTTTAATAAAAATCCATGTCATCAAAATGCAATAAGTGAAGACTCAATTTTAATTTTCTTTTTTGATTGGAGGTTTTTTATCAAATGAAAATTGATTTGGGGTTTTAATTGAAAAACTAAACAAGTTGGGAGTTTTTTACGCAAAATCTATTAAAAAATTTTACATGTCATCAAGTTGCAACAAGTTTAGCCGGTTGCAAGTAAGATTTTTTTTTAAAAACCCAAATTTACAAAGTTTTAACCGGTTGGAGGTTTTTTGTGCAATGAAAAATGGTTGGGGGTTTTAATCGCAAAAATGATCCAACTTAGAGGTTTTTTGCGCAATTTCCCCTTTTATCTATATTTCAATATAAATTATTTTTAAATGGAAACCATGATTTTTATCTACATTTCGATATGAAATTTATTACCGTCGTCTGAACTATTTTCATTAAGCAGACAAGTATGCAACTAACCAATTATTTTATTTTATATATAATATATATATAAGTTTTGGTTTATTGTTATTACCATTGATATTATATTTTATAAAAATTCGAATATATCATTATTATTCACATCATTTTATCTATATTTCAGTATAATTTTTTATTCGTCCAAACTATTTTAAAAATGATAAAAATTTTATTGTTTAGTTATGATTCCACTCCAATGCGGGTCAACCTATGGAATTTCATCCAATAAACAAAGTTTGAAGTTATTAAATTTCCAACGGTACAAATTTATTTTGGATTATCAGATTAAAGTGAATTAATATATGACACCTTTATTTGTTTTATTGGCATAACCTCTCACTTTCTACAAGAGAATGTATCTTTATCGAAAATCAGGTTAAAAGTTTCGTTTATACCAAAAAATATCATATAATTGAGTAAATAACTAGCAATTAGTCAAAGAAAAATTGTCTAACAAAAGTAACATAAGATACAAATTTAAAAAATAAACGTATCATGGAACTTATAAGCCAGAAAAGATCATGAAACTTTATTTTTACCAGAAACATGAACTTCAATTTTAGGCCAAGAAAGTATCATGAAATTTTTTTATTTACTGGTTAGTGTTACTAATATCTTTTTGATCGAAATTGAATTTATCAATCCTTTATCTGCATGCTTAAAAATTTTGTATAACATTTGTTGTCAAAATTTAGGTTACCTTTCTTGGATCTCTTGGATAAAATATATGCATATCAATATAAGATTGAGAAAAGTGATAACGCATGTCACTTAGAATATTATTAAATAATTAATAAATTTTTTGTGAAGAAATATACCAAATTGATAGAACAGACGTCTCCAATTTAGGCTGTGGAAGAAGCCCAGAGAGCAACACAATCAACTCAAATGACCACATTTCCAAGCTGCATCATAAACGACAAATGAACCCATTTGAATGATTGAATCAGTTCAAAAATAAATAAATCCATTTGAATGATTGAATCATTTCTAGTTATTAATCCTAAATTAATGGACATGAAATGAACGAAACATCATAAGAAAAGCTTACCATACCATAACGGCAGAAGGTATAGCCAGCTTGATGAATGGAAGGATATCATGAAAAGCTTCTTTAGAGAACCCAGTCCAAGTTTTGGTGCAAGAAGGTGAAAACTTCACGTAAAGTGCTAACAAAATGACGTTGTTCCAAGACGAGATCCAGTTAGCCATCGCTGCACCTTTACTTCCAAGGCCAGTTTTGAAAACCAAAAGCCAACAAACAAGTAAGTGAAACAAAGTGGCGATTGCGGAGGTCACCATCATGGGGAACACTATGTTTTGTGTTTGAAGGAATCTGACAAGGCATTGGAGTAGGCCGTAGGCGAATAGGCTTGGGAGCATGAACCGAGCATAGAGCCCAGCCTCATTGGATATCTCGGCATCTTGACCAACTGCTTTTAAGATTGAGCTGGTGTTGAGCCAGACGATTGCGAGCGGAATGCTGACCACCATAAGGATCAACATTGCTCTCTGCATATATATGCCTAGCATATGGTGTTGCTTTGCTCCATATGACTGGCCACATAGGGTATCTAAAGCACTTGCCATACCCATCTATTCAACGAAGGAGAAGTCATTTTAGTTCATATTATAGTTTTGTACTGATGTCTTGTTAATAATATCTCTAAACATTCAAACCACGGGGTGGCTTAATAAATGAGACTTGGGATGAGATGTGTATTGTTATACATTTGACTGGTTTGAACATAACAATCTTAATCAAACCCGTATACATACCTCGATTTGATATTTTTCCAAACTCAACCGTCAAATTGTTATTACAAACCAAAACAATCAAATCAATAATTGTTTTGGTGCAGCGGGTTTGATAGGCGCCATTTTTTCATTTTTCACCTTTTTTATTAAAATTTATATCTATTAGTTATTAATTTACTTATCACTAATAACAAAACTTATTTCTTTTAAAGGAAACCATGATACATTCAAACTTTAAAGGTAAAAAAAGGATAGTACTTCAAATTTTTGAGGATTTAATCATTTATTGATAATCAACTTAATTAATTAGATACATATGAAGAATGTATCATCATATTTATGTGACCTTGAGGTATCACTATAAATTAAATAAAATATATATTCATAGTACAACATGACATCATATCTTTATCATAGGTTCACATATTTGAAATTCAATACATATTTACATACATATAAAAAAGCATACATATGTGATTTATGACTTCTACTTTTATTTTATAAAAAGTGGTGTCTTGGATTCTTGTTCTATTATATAATGTTAATTTCCATATTTATAAATAAAAAAAAGTCTCACTTTGAATAGGAGTACGACCAACATGCCTTTATATATGTAGCCAGGGGCGGACCCACCTTGTTACGTATGGGGTCAACCGACCCCGATAAATTTACAATTTACGTGTTATATATATAGCTAAAAATTTTTTGACCCCCATGATTTTTAAAGTTCGACCCCTCAGCTCTCACTCGGAGTAAAAAGGCTGCCTCGCTCTGAGCCCTGGTTTTCGGAGCTGCATTCGTGTCCGCAGGTGCTGGCGTACACGAGTTCAGTGGATTTTAGCCTTCGGGGTCCAAGATTTGCACCCCCCCTGCGCGCGGGTAGGCATTGGAGTAAAACCACAAACAATCTTGTCATTCGTTAGAACACTCCTTCTTATAAACCCACTTTGGTTTCCATCTTCCTTCCTATGTGGGACTCAAGTTCTTCTACTAGAAGGAGTTTCATTCATTCCAAACACCAATCTGTGGGCATCGATATCTCATTCATCTTAGCTCCGTTTTGGACGTTATTTATATCGTTGGAATCCTCTCTTCAAGGAGAATACAAACTCACAAAATATTAATTATATATTTCACAATTATATATAATTATATTTGGTCCAAAAACATGGAAAATACATTTTTTTTCTTTGAAAAATTTATATTTTTTTTCCAACACTTACACTATCGTAGCTTTTAAATAGGGGTGTAAACGAGCCGAGCCGAGCCCGTTTAAGCTCGAGCTCGGCTCCTTTATAAGTACTAGGCTCGAGCTCGGCTCGTTTCGAGCTTCGTATGTAAAGCTCGAGCTCGGCTCATGAATAATTTTCCAAACTCGAGCTCGGCTCGGGCTCGACACGTTTATTAGATATTTTAATATTTTTAGTTAAAATTTTAAATAATATTTTAATATAATGTATAACTTGTTATTTTAATATATTTATATTTATTTAATCCATATATTATATATTTATAAATTTAAAAATATAATTATATATAGGCTCGTTTAGGCTCGCGAGCCCGATATGTGAAGCTCGGGCTCGAGCTCGTTTATTAAACGATCTCGAATTTAGGCTCAAGCATGACTCGGGCTCGTTTAATTCGAGTTTTTTTCGAGTTTTTAGCGAGTCGAGCTCGAGTAGCTCACGAGTAGCTCGGCTCATTTACACCCCTACTTTTAAATTCCGACCCCCATAAAAAAAATTTCTGGGTCCGCCACTGTATGTAGCATATATAGACGGCACATTGTGCAGATCGACTAAGTAGCAAATGTTTTGATATTAACAATATATATTTTATAATTAATTAATAACTACAATAAAAGTGCCTTTTAGTGATAGACTAAAAGTGTCACTAAACTTAAATAAGTGTCACTATAGGATCCATCACTTTCACCTACACATAAAAAATTATGGGTAAAAGTATAAATTTATAAGTGTGGGTAAAATGTATCTTTAATTATACCTACTCATTTTTACATGTGACACTAGAAATATAATTTGGTGACACTCTATTTGTCTGTCACTAAATGACAATTTTTTTGTAGTGAATGTTTATAGGACATTAGGACTAAAAATACAAATTTCCATGTGAGTCCTTTAAAAAAATTTAATAAGAAACTTTTAATAATATATTTTACAGTTAACGAATGATGTATCTTAAACAAATATATACACATTTGACCCTTTCAAAATTTTTAAAGAAAATCATACATTAATTTGGCCTCCTAATCGAAATGATCGTTGATATGTATTAGTTTTAGGAACCTAATCCTATTAGTTTTCCGATTGCTTTATTCATTTGGCCGTGTTCCGCAAACTAAACCAGAACTTCTGTTTATAAAGTTGTCATACCGACAGTTTGGGCCATAAAGACATCATCCACATAAGATCGTGAGTTCATACTCATGTTGTTCTTAAAAGCTTCGGTTCTTTAGAACCAATCATCCGAAAGTTAAAAATATCTCTCAATACATTTTGTTAGGTACTCATTTAGTCATTTTCACATCTATGATTTTGTCGTGAAATCGTGATGTCAGCAATAATCAATAATATCATTTGTCCAGATCTAACACGTTTGGTGAATTTATTCGTAGAAAAAATAAAGTAAAAAACTAAATCAACAGATTTTTATTTTCATATTTAAATAAAGGCATCGTAGAGCACCACGAAAATAGCGAAATCCACCGCACTAATGAACTTATAACGAAACGTTAAAAATGATATTAAATATGAAGAAAGCAAAACAAATTTCCAATCAACAGCAAAACTATGTGGTTTTAAGCAGAGTATATATATATACTAAAGGAGAGATTAAGTAAGAGTGCTTACAAATAAACTGAAAGCAGTGACGGTGGCAAAAGAGGTAGCCATGGATGCACCAGAAAGAGATAACTCTCCAAGATGACCAACAAACATAATTGATATAAGTTGCAGAGAGTATTGGAGGAGAGAGACACATATGAGAGGACCTGAAAGCCATAATTGCTTCTTCACTTCTTCAAATACGTGACCACTATCTCCTCCATCTTCCTGATTTCTGCTAATAATAAGAAAAGGTCTGTTTAGTTCTACTTCCTGCTCTTCTCTCCCCATTTTCCTTTGTCAAAATCCTGACAAGAAGACACATGATATATATGTATGTATATATATACATGTACATGTGTGTGTATACACACATATGTACACATAGATAATATAAAAAATTCACGCATATTCACACATCCTACATGAAATCATGCAACACAAGTACAATAGTACGTTGCATCATTTTTTTTATAAGTTAGGAAATGTGAATGTATGTAAAATTATTTTTTTATGAGTTAGGAGATGTGAATGTATGTGAAATTTACATATGATCGTTATAATGTTAATTAAAACATGTTTATGAAAAAAAATTCAAAAAAGATTTTTAAAAGATGGTACCTTCAGGTGCGTTGCATAATGAGTAACACTCTCTTGAACCATACTCTATATATATGTGTGTGTGTGTGTGTATATATATATATATATATATATATATATATATATATATATATATATATATATATATATATGTATGTACGTATATGTATAAATGTATGTATGTATCTACAGATTTATGTTCAAGTGAGTACCACGTATATTGCAAAGCACCAAAAGGTACCACTCTTAAAAGTAAGTTTTTTGAATTATTTTTCATAAATATGTTTTAATTAACATTACACAGATGATATATAAAATTTACGCATATTCACACATTCTAAGTGCATGAAATCATGCATCATATAAATACAAGTTCACATATACGCAAAATTATATAAGTGTACGTTCACATCATATTTAGGAGTTAAGAGATGTGAATGTATGTGAAAGTTACATATGATATTTATAATATTAATTAAAACATTTTTATGAAAAAAAATTTCAAAAACGTTTTTTTAAAGGTGGTACATTTAAGTGCGCTGCATAATAAGTGGTACTCTCTCGAACCATATTGTATATGTGTATGTCTATATATATATATATATATATATATATATATATATATATATATATATATATATATATATATATATATATATATATATATATATATAGGGGTGGGTTCAATGGAGAACCTTATGCATCGAAGAACCTTGAAAAAACACAATGCATCACTAGAAAAACTAAAATGCATCACACAGAAATCGATGCATCACGCGAGAATTTGATGCATCACATGGAAATAATGTAGAATTTGATGCATCACGTGGAAATAATGATGCATTACGGGGGAATTGTGATGCATTTGTGGTGGTGCATGGAGGTTCTTCAAGGTTCTTCGATTCATGGAGGTTCTCCATTGAACCCACCTCTATATATATATATATATATATATATATATATATATATATATATATAGGGTTGGGATCATTGCAGAACCTTAATTTAGTGCAGAACCATAGAACCAATCTAAACCATTAGATTATAATATAACACTAGGGATAAGATGGTAATTATACAATTAACATTGAATTAATAGCAGCCTACCAAGTTTGACTGTCCACTTTGACTTTTTTTTTACTCTTTTAATATATAATGGACATGCAGTGTTGCATCGACGTTAAATATACGATATCAAAGTGTTCATTCGACATCGAATGGTCGTATGGGTTATAAAAATTTACGAAAAATAAACACGTAAATTTTTTTTCAAAAAAATATATTCATGACCGTTCTCGTTAAATCCACCAACTTTGACTACTAATTTTGACTATTATTTATCTCTGTTAATAATAAACGTATATGCATTGTTGCATCGATGTTAAATATACGGTATCAAAGTGTTCATTCGATATCGAATGATCTCATGATCTCACCATGATATATTGCATCGTGGTCTGGGTAAAATTTTTTTTACGAAAAATAAAAAATATATATCATAACCGTTCTCGTTAAATCCACCAACTTTGACTACTAATTGTGACTATTATTTTGGCTCTGTTAGTAATGAACGTATATGCAATGTTGCATTGACGTTAAATATACGATATCAAAGTGTTCATTCGATATCGAATGATCTCATGATCTCACCATGATATATTGCATCGTGGTCTGGGTAAATTTTTTTTTACGAAAAATAAAAAATATATATCATAACCGTTCTCGTTAAATCCACCAACTTTGACTACTAATTGTGACTATTATTTTAGCTCTGTTAATAATAGTGTTGCATTGACGTTAAATATACGATATCAAAGTGTTCATTCGATATCGAATGATCTCATTATCTCACCATGATATATTGCATCGTGGTCTGGGTAATTTTTTTTTACGAAAAATAAACATGTAAAATTTTTTCGAAAAAAATATATCATGACCGGTCTCGTTTTAAAGAGTATAAAATTCTCGTTTTTATGGTATAATTTTTTTGATTTAAAAATTAATAATATTAATGTTATTTTAATTTAAAGAAAAAAGATATTTATTTTGCTAATGCCAATCTTTTTGCTATTTCCAATCTTTTCCTTTTTTACCCCTCCAAGAATTAAAATATCACTATTACCAATCTTTTTTTCACTAATTCCAAACTTAACTCTTTTAATCAAGACCATTAGATTATTCTAATCTATGAACGATATTGGTTCTACAGTTCTACACTAAATTTAGGTTCTGCAATGATCACATCTCTCTCTCTCTCTCTCTCTCTATATATATATATATATATATATATATATATATATATATATATATATATATATATATATATATATATATATATATATATATATAATGGTAAACCCATCATATTTTAGTAATTAATTTCAAAACTGTCATCTTTTAGCAATTAAAATTAAAAGTACTATCTTTTGGAAAAAGAAATTTAAAAACAAAATGGTTAGATAAATAACTCCATTTATATGATACATGATTTTCGGCACTTAGAATGCGTGGATGTGCGTGAAATTTATATATTCTCTTCGATATATATATATATATATATATATATATAAGATTGAGTTCACATGAGAACCCCTCATTACCATGAGAACCACTCTAAAATTTGTGCATTTACTCTATAAATTGTGCATTTGATACTAAAAGTAAATGTTTCCGATATATTTATGCATTTCATGTAAAAATTTACGCATCTCATGCTATAATTTATCCATTTTATATACGAATTGTGCATTTAAGAAAATTTGTGCCTTTGATGGTCAAATTTGTGCATTTAGTTTATAATTTAATGAATATAATTTTTAAATGTAATTTTAGTGTTAGATTATGATATTTATTAATATTTAAGACTAATAATGATTTTAAGTAAAACTTTTAATTTTTAAATTTGTGCATTTGATGTACAAATTTGTGCATTTTGGAGTGGTTCTCACGTTCTCACGGTAACGAGGGTTCTTCCCGGAACCCAACCCTATATATATATATATATATACATGTATATATAGATATACATATATATATAGATATACAGATAGATATATATATATATATATATATATATATATATATATATATATATATATATATATATATATATATATATATATATATATATAACACACCAGAAGGTACCACTCTTAAAAGTTTTTCTGAAATTCTTTTCATAAACATGTTATAATTAACATTACAAAGATGATATATAAATTTCACGCACATTCACGTATTCTAAGTATATGAAATCATGGATCACATAAATGCCGTTCACATATATGTGATTTATCTAAGTGTACGTTCACATTATTTTTAAAGAGTTAGGAGATGTAAATGTATGTGAAATTTACATATGATCTTTATAATGTCAATTAAAACATGTTTATGAAAAAAAATTTCAAAATTTTTTTTATAAAGGTGATTGTTTCTTGTGCGCTGCATAATGAGTAGTAATCTCTCGAACCATGTATATATATATATATATATATATATATATATATATATATATATATATATATATATATATATATATATATATATATATATATATATATATCATTGAAAACTTTAAATATTATACATATATCCTTGCAATCTTTCACGTTACATGTATATTTTTACAAACATTTAAATTTCACATATATATATGCAAATAACTATTTTAAATTTATTTTAACATTTAAAAAATATAAAATATCATTTCTTACTTAATTTACTATTGAATTAAATTAGAAAATGATATTTGTTTATTATTTTAATTTATTTTTGTTGGGGTTTAAGATGGTAGTTTAGGTATCCAATAATAAATTAAATTAGAGAATTGTGCATCACATAGGAAGAACTGTGCATCACGATCACTTGATGCATTGTGCATAGTGCATCACGATCATTTGATGCATCGTGTGTCCGAGTCGGGTCAAGACGACGGTCCAAATCGATCTGGTGTCATTCAATTGAAGTTAGTCTATCATTTTATGTATCTTCAAAAGAATAAAACAATTAATTAGTTAGCTGGGAATCAAACCCAAGACCTCTAATTTAATAACATAATGCTTTAACCATTAAGTTACAACTCACTTTGTTATTAAATTTATTGACATACTTCCTTTAATAATAAAGTAACTCTTTAATATATTAATTTATTAATTATCGAATCCAAGATCTCTAATTCCATTGATCAACGTCGAATTTTAGTCACTAAGTTTTTTTTTACGATGCACTAATTAGTTAATATGTTAAAAAGTAAATTTGTTATTAAAAGAAAGAGTAAATTACAAAAATGGTCCCTGTGGTTTGTGTAAAATTACGGAAATGGTCCCTCAACTTTAAAAGTTGCAGTGGTGGTCCCTCAAACCACTTTTTACTTGCAGAAATGGTCCCTCTGTGTCTTAACTTTTTAAAAATGACGATTTTGCCCTTTTATTAATTACAAGTTTAGTCCCTCAACTATTTAATTTACTTTCACTTTTGGTCCTTTTCCTTAAATTTTTAATTTTTGTCTATTAATTTAACAAACTAATATTTAAATCTTTATTTTATTATATTATTATTATTATTATTATTATTATATATACCTATTTATTTTTAAAAATAAATTTTTATTTATTTATTAACAAAATTTGTATACTTAATTTATTTATTTTACGTGCTTTTTTATGTATTCAAGCTATTTAATAAGGAACTAATTTATGAACTCACGTATTACGTGAATAATTTTTAATAAATAATTGGTTAACTGAAATGTATGTAAACTTAAATTGAATAATTTAATATTAATTCTTATAAAAAATAAAAAAATTACAATTTTTAGTAATATATATTATTTATATATCTTTTTTAATAGTCATGAACAACAGTTATTTTTTTTTACAATTTTTTTACTTTTTATTCCTAAATTTATATATATTTAGTCGATATATTTTGAAATTTTAATTTTACGTAAACTATAATGTTTATATATTTTTTATATTTTTATCTAAATATATTGATAAGTATATATAAGATGTAATTTGGATGTAAGTTTAAATATTATCTATTTATTCATATTTAAATATGTAAGAAATAATATATTATATTTATCTTTTATAATTATTAAAATTTATTGATATTAGAAATAATGAAATATATTTATATTTTAGTTTATTTTAATTAAAATAATATATCCTGTTACGTTAATATTTTATTTTTTTTTAATTTTAAATATTTTGTTATGTCAATATGTTTGATTTCAATATAGTATTTTAATCTTTCTGATTTACAAGTTTGTATATTAATATGTTTTATTCGTTTTCACTTAAATATTTTGTTAATTTTCATTTAATTATTAACATAGCAAAATTTAAAATCAAAACAAATAAAATAATAAATAGAAATCAAAACGTATGGGCATAACAAAATATCTAAATTTAAACAAATAAAATAATAAATTTAATTAAAAACATATTAGCGTAAAAAAATATTTAAATCAAAAATATGTAAAAAAATATTTAAATCTTTTTGATTTAAATCAAAAATATGTAAAAAAATATTTAAATAAAAAATATGTAAAAAGATATTTTAAATCAAAAAACGCGTAAATTAAATAATATAAGTATAAAAATTTTGTTAATAAATAAATATAAATTTATTTTTAAAAATAAATAGGTATATATAATTTTAATTATAATAATAATATAATAAAGATTTAAATAATAGTTTGTTAAATTAATAGTCAAAAAATTAAAAGTTTAAGAAAAATGACCAAAAGTGAAAGTAAATTAAATAGTTGAGGGACTAAACTTGTAATTAACAAAAGGGCAAAATCGTCATTTCTAAAAAGTTGAGACATAGAGGGACCATTTCTGCAAGTAAAAAGTGGTTTGAGGGACCACCACTGCAACTTTGAAAGTTGAGGGACCATTTCCGTAATTTTGCACAAACCACAAGGACCATTTTTGTAATTTACTCTAAAAGAAATGTATCAATAAATTTGATGATAAAAGAGCTATTAGCTTACTGGATAAAACATTGTTTTATGGACCAAAAGGTTCTTGATTCGAATCCCAGCTCAGACATTTAATATATTATTTTTATGGAGAAATCCTGAGGTTTCCTAATGCACATTGGTTTTCCATTGAATCCAACTCTATATATGTGTGTGTGTGTACACACACACACACAGATACACAAACACACACACACACAGATATATATATATATATATATATATATATATATATATATATATATATATATATATATATATATATATATAGTGATTTAATCTGTAAAACGTCAAAAAATCAAAGTGTTAGCCGTTTTTCGAGTTTGCGGCGCTCGAATCTATAGGGGTAATTAGGGTTTCACTTTAGTCTCGAGTTAACCTAAATACGCTCCTTTCGAGTCAATTAGAGATTTTCGAATCTACCTTGTTTCGAATCTGGTGCTTCATTCGAATAGGATCTCGAGTCTACATTAGTTTCGACTTTATTTCGAGTCTAGTATTGTTTCGAATCTGTGTTTCGAATCTGCTTCCCCTTCGAATCTAAGGACCATCGTGTCTAAGGATATCTCGAATCTGACATAATTTCGAATCTAATCGAATTTTAACACTTTATCGAATTTAATCCCAAAAGATTTACCCTTAATTAGTTTCGAATCTACCTAGATTCGAAAAAGTTAGTCTAAATCAGTTTCGAATTAAATTAATTAAGTTCAAATTCAATTTGTTTAGAAAAGATGTCAAATCTTCAGAAATTCCTTGAGATGGACCACGAAGTTGGGAAGGCAAATGCACCGCCTAAGCTGATGAAAGTTGAGGACTATTACTGGTGGAAGGACCGATTTACAGATTTTGTACGATTCAATGATATGCGCATGTGGGTGTGCATAGATGAAGGGTACATCCCGCCAGTATCTGAATTGAAGGCCGTCAAAAGCTCTTGTCATATCAGATGATGAAAGAAGATGACAAGAAATTATTTGAAGCCGAAAACAAAGCTTTCTCCATAATCCGTATGGCTTTACCTCAAGATATTTTGCACACATTTCGGACTCAAAGGACGTCGAAGGAACTTTGGGAGTCTCTCGAGAAAAGGTGTGAGGGTAATCCTCGGGTGCGTAGAAAGCGTACAGAGCTGTTGAAACAACAGTTTGCGATTTTCAAGGCAATTAAGGATGAATAGTTGGATGATATTATCACGAGGTTCTATCATCTGATAACGGAACTTGAAAGTCATGGAATTGAGTATTCGGACACTGACAAGAACAACAAGCTTCTTGATGCCCTACCAGCCAAATGGGCTATGTACGTAGCAATAATTAAGCTGAATGAGGACAAATACTATACTCAATCACTTGATGACATTGTGGGAACGTTGAGGGCATATCACTTCGAGTTGATTAAGGCTGAGACTGATTACGAGCAAGTCTAGAATCCGGCAATGTATTTTGGAAAGACATCTAAATCATCAGTGACAGCTGAACCGAAGAGTGCTACAGCGTTTTTCACCGGAGAAACGTCATCGCCAGCAGAGTCTGAAGACTCATTGAATCGCGCGTTCTTAGGATTAGGAAGATCGGAAGAACCGCAACCTCAAGTCCAACAGGCATCGACCAGTCAGAGTTATTCGAAGATGCCCATGAGCGCAAAGTCAGCGGAAGAGCATCTGAATCTACTTGCTTCTTTTGTGGCCGCATACGGAAATTGTGTTCAAGGGAAAATCAATGACCCAGCTCTATGGGACGAAGATTACGATCAGGTCGACCCTGATGACTTAGAGGAAATGGATCTTAAGTGGCAACTGGCCATGGTGACCCAGAGGGTAAAAAGATTCATCAAAAGAACTGGGAGGAATCTGCAAATGAACAACAAAGGGATAGGATTTGATAAGTCCAAGGTAAAATGCTACAACTGTCAAGGACTGGGACACTTCGCCAGGGAGTGTCAGAGACCGAAAGTGGAGTCATACCAAGGGCAGAGTCAGCATCAGGGACAGTTCCAAAATCAGTCCCAACAAAGATACCTTCCGAGTTCCTCAACTGGTCAAGCCAATCTAGCAGGTCTACTATCCAATGTCACTTCTGACCGACAGCTAGATGGTACCTATGACTGGAGTTAACATCCTGAGTCCAATGCTAGAGCTTTCATGGCTGAAGTTACGGAGAATGGGTGTGAAGAAGACGAGCAGACCACAATGGAAAACAATCCGATGTGGGTTGAAAAGGCGAATGGTCAGACAGTGCTGGAGTTTGCTGCTCAGATGGCCAACGTGGAATCTGAGAACTCAAAGGTTAGTCTGTCTTATTCTTTATTTCATGATTTATGTGCTTTATGTGTTAGTTCTAATGATAGGTTAAATCTAATCTTAGAATCACAGAAGACCATAACTGCTCAAAATGAAAACTTAAAAATTGAAAATGCTAGTCTAAATGATATAAAGCAAGATTTAAAAGAAAAGCTTAAGGCTGATGCTCAGGACGTAGTAGTTCTAAAAGACAAACTCAGTGAGCAGTGTGTTAGGATAGAACTTATGTATGAGCACGTAGAGGCCTTAACAAAAAGTCTTAAAGACAATGATATTGAGCTAGCTGAGACCAAGGTTAAGGTAGCAGAGGCAAACAGCAAGTTGGAGAAGTTTAGGAATTCAAGCTTAAATCTAGGGAAAGTCTTAGATGCCCAACGACAGTCTAAGAAGCCCGTAGGTCTAGGTTTTCACGAAATTCCTCCACCATTCAATGCGAACTATGTGCCTCAGCCTCAGGAGAAAACTGACAAGTCAGTAGACTTAGAGGACCTACCTGAACCGACACCTGAGCCTACAGTTGAAAATACACCTAAGGTGTCTGACTCAACCGTCAAGGTCAAGAAAGTGAAATTTGTGTCTTCCTCCAGTGAAACACCTGCAGGAAAACAGAAAATTTCTTGGGCTGACCAGGTCGATGAGGCAGACACTGTAGATGTACCAAAGGAGATAGACACTAGTGAGACACCTAGATCTAAGGGAACACACAAAAAGTCCATAGATAAGATGTCTTGCTTTAGATGTCACGAGAAAGGGCATGTTGCTTCTCACTGTCCACTTAGGAAAGCAGATGTTACCCCTAAGACAGTGAACCCAACACCTGTTAAGCCCTCACCCAGTGTGGCAAGCAGCAGTAGTTCTCAACCTACCGAGAAAACTGTGCAGGCCGCAACCAAACAAGTTGTGAAAAACACACCGGTTAAGGTTGGACCAAAGGAAGTGATTAGGACAAATTCACCGAATCGTGTCAATAATCAATCTAGGTCAGCACCTCAGCAAGTCTATAGGAGCACAACACCTAGCAGGTCACATACTCCAGTTAGGTCACATACTCCAGTTTGACAATATGCACCGGTAAGAGCTCAAGGATCACAGTCAGAAATGGCATATAATAGAAATTATTCTAGAGCTCCACAACAAATGCCTACACCAAAGCAAAGAGTGAACTTAAATCACTCGGCACCACAACAGAATTCAGTTCAAAGGCCCAAGTCACCTGAAAGGCGAGATGGGTACTTGAAAGAGTTCACGTATGTGGACGAGAATGGTATTACCAAGTCAGTCATGGCTTGGGTTCCCCGTGATAACTAACCTCTTTTCTTTCATATGCAGGAGATAACTACAGGTCCAAACAACAAGTGGTTCGTCGACAGTGGTTGCTCCAGGCACATGACGGGGGAAAGAAGTCTACTCACAGACTTCAAAGGGGGTAATAGGGGATTCGTATCATTCGCTGGTAACAAGGGTGGAAACATCACGGGTACCGGAGTGGTCACTAATGGGACAATAAAATTGGACCAAGTTTATCACGTTGATAAACTGGTTCATAATCTCATTAGTGTATCTCAAATCTGTGATAAGAAGAACTCGGTGTTATTTACTGACACTGAGGCGTTAGTGCTAAAGCCTGGATTCAAATTTCCTGAAGAATGGGTGTTGATGCGGGCGCCAAGGAAGAACGACTTGTACATGCTGGATATGAACAAGCCAGAGACTTCGATGGGGCCAATTTGTCTACTATCCAAAGCTTCGGAGACGGAATCCGTACTGTGGCACAGACGCATGGCTCACCTGAACCTGAGAAAGATGAATTACATAACGAAGCATGGACTGGTGCAGGGTGTGCCCATGAAAAGTTTTCAGTTCTAGGATAAGTGTCTACCTTGCATGAAGGGCAAACAGCACAAGAAGACACACAAGTCCAAGAAGCAGAATTCCATAGCCTCAACATTCGATCTGTTGCACATGGACCTTTTCGGCCCAATCAACAAAAGGAGTATCGGAGGTAGTTGGTACTGCTTAGTTATCACTGACGATTACTCACGTTTTTCTTGGGTTTTCTTTTTAGGTACGAAGGACGAGACAGCTGCAAGGCTCATCGGGTTCTTGGACCAAGTGGAGAACTCATACGGAACTAGGGTTAAATATATTCGTAGTGATAATGGAACTGAATTCAAAAACTCTGTAATTGGTGTATATTGCCTATCAAAGGGCATAGTGCATCAATTCAGTGCACCATATGAACCTCAACAGAATGGGGTGGCCGAATGTAAAAATAGAACTTTGATTGAGGCTGCAAGGACTATGCTTTCGGATTCAAAGCTTCCTACCATGTTTTGGGGGGAGGCAGTGAATACCGCGTGCCACATTTTAAACCGAGTCCTTACAGTCAAATCATTGAACAAAACATGCTATGAAATTTTGAATAAACGGCCACCTAACTTAACTGGATTCGAACCGTTTGGAGTACCATGCACACTTTTAAGAACAAAACATCAACCGAAGTTTGGTGAAAGGGCTGACGAAGGATACTTCCTAGGTTATGTGCCAAACTCACCAAACAAACGGGTGTTTAACAAAACAACTGGTACTGTGGAGATTGTGTATAACATTGAAGTCACAAGTTATACACATGAACCCCAAACTGTTCCGGAATGGATATTTGACTATGATAAGTTATTTGAGTCATTTAACATTCCTTTGGATGATAATGCAGGTACAATCGAGAAGGACATGGCGACGTTGCATCTGAACGACGATGGCCAAATCTTTCCGAGGACCACGTTCGAATCTACATCCGAGCCTACTGCGACTGTAGATGGATCTCCAGAAGTTGCTGATCAGGAAGCACCTACAACTGAGAATCAGTCTCAAGCATCGAGTTCCAATTCTGAGGAAAACGTCCGTGAGGAGGAAAATGTTGAAGCTGAGCCTGTTCCCCCATTAGGTGAAATAGGATCCAACTTAGGAGATAATCTAAGGGTTGATGAAATAGAGACCTCTAGGATTAACAAGAACCATCCAATAGAAAGCATCATAGGAAATCCTAACGAGGGTGTGAAGACTCGAAGTAGTGTAAATAACAACACCGTGTTGTTGTCGATGATAAACGACTCCGAGGCATATCACACATGTCTTTATTCATGTTTCATATCGCAAGTAGAGCCTAAGAATGTGCAAATGGCACTTAAGGATAACTCCTTGGTTGAAGCGATGCAGGAAGAACTTTCACAGTTTAGGAAACTAGAAGTGTGGGAGTTAGTTCCGTTACCTCGAGGGGAGATTGCAATAGGAACCAAATGGGTTTTTAAGTGCAAAAGAGACGATCGGGGTATAGTCACGCGCAATAAGGCGAGATTAGTTGTAAAGGGTTTCAACCAAGAGGAGGGAATCGACTACAATGAGGTGTTTGCACCAGTAGCAAGGCTGGAAGCCATTAGGTTGTTTCTAGCTTTTGCCTCCTTCAAGGGCTTTAAGGTATATCAATTAGATGTTAAGAGTGCTTTCTTATATGGGAAAGTGAAGGATTTGGTGTATGTTGAACAACCGCCCGGATTTACAGATCCAAAATATCCTGATAGAGTATATCGCTTAGATAAGGCTCTTTATGGATTACATCAGGCACCTAGGGCGTGGTATGAGACTTTATCCAACCATCTTTTAGAAAACGGTTTTGAAAGGGGTAGGATAGATAGTACTCTATTTGTGAAGAGGGAGGAGGGTAGAGGAGAAGGAGAACTATTTTCTTGGTACAAATTGTACAGTCTGATTGATATCCTTATTGGATATCATGACGACCCAAATGTAATGCAAAGATTTCAAGAAGGCCACGCATTAAGTCTAAGTCGGGATGAGTGTCTATGGGGAGTTGTAATTTGTTCTTTCGTGGGGTTACAAGTGACCAAAGAATGTAGGAAGGGCACTTTTGTTTATCCATCCAACTACAGTATGTCTATGACTATTTAGAACGCGTTTGAATGAGGGCAACTAAGTTGACTGCCCCACTTCAGCAGCGCCGATTCACGTGAACACAATCTCGGGTCGGGTACTGGAAAGTGATCCCGATGTGGATCCGCCTTTATATCGGGACCATTGATTGGGTCCGCTTATGTATTTCAACTGCTTAAAGACCTGCTATCTGTTTAGCTGTTTGTCTTGTGCTGTTTTCAATGCGTATATTCGACAGGAGCTGATATTCAAGCTTTGATCGCCGGATTTCTACGATACCTCAAGTCGATATCCCGAAGCTAGGAGAACTTTCGGTATCCGGCAGAGGGAGAGTCTAGAGTTGGGAGGAGTGGACAGATTCTGATATGGAGGAGTGCCAGCTTGACGCGCAAAATCCGCTGGCAGGCTTGTCAGTACCTAGGAGCGAGACCTGGTGTCCCTTGAGCAATGCCATTAGAAACAAACGTCGGTAGCCGTGTCATAACGTGCGAGGCCCATCTCATGTTGCTGCTGCAGTCAGTTGCTGCCATCACAGGCTTCTGTGGACTATCAATCAACCATTGCTTGAGGATTACGGTTTGGCTTACTACCAATACTCAATAGCGATAGGTAAGCAGTCTGCATATGCTATAACTACGTAATCCAAGTCAACACACAAGCAAAAAAGCACGCTAGACAAATAAGGCATCATGTTTATTCGTGATGTGCCTGAAAGAACTTAATCTTCATAGCTGTGTAAAAGTAGCGACCAGGACGCTAATAATGCAGATTTATTATACCAAAGCGAGTTTGATGAGATCAGAGGTTTGGGTATTTAATTCAACTGAATGGAATAGCGCAACCCAGAGTAATTTGACTTAGTAGAGTTTATTGAGAGGTCTTCGATTTCTGTTCTTTTCAGGCATATATGCCTCCGTAGGCAAGTTTCTAGTTTATTTTTTTATAGTATAGTAATTTCATATCTTTAGTAAGTTAGTAGGATTAGCTGTAGTTAGGGCTTGTTTGTATGAAAATCAAAACGAGAAAAGAGAGAGAAGGATTACACAAAAAGTCAAAAAAAAAGGATATCCGCAAAAAAGAAGTTAAGTCTTAGATACAAGGTTCAACGTGACGAAAATTAGCACCTTCGTTACCGACTCTAAGTAATTAGGCTTTCACACATAATGCAACTTAAAATCCTAAGTGTGTAATTATTTACTTAGTTTGACTGTGTTGGTAGGCATATACATATAGGGAATTCAAGGCTAATAAAATTTTCGAGAAAGTCAAGCGTGTCACTAACTTAGATGTACGACCAATCGGTCTTAATTTTTATGTACAAGACATACAAACATTGAGTCTAAATGAGGTATGCAAACTTTCTGGGGATGTATGGCAACATCAAATACATCTGAAAATGGAAAGAATAGAAATATCATGTAAAACTAAGAGTCGAAAACATACAACTCTGTTGTACGTAAGTACAGACCTGTTGTCTCTGTTTAGATTCGGGTTAGCAGACATGTCGCTTTGTTGTATGTCAGTACAGACCTGTCACCACTATCTGCTAACTTTAAAAGAAAACCTTAAGTCGAACTAAGACACTCTGTTGTATGAAAATACAGACCTGTGTCCGATGTTTGTCTTTTAAAGAAAGTTTGCAAATACCAACAAGTTAGAATCTTTGTCTGTGTGCCTTGATCATAAAAGTATGTCTATGTCTGAGTCACGTAAGATAATTTCCTGATAAATAAAAGGGCCAACGGATATTCCGAAATGTAGAATGTTTAAAGGGGTAAAATACCAACAATCGGCTAAATGGGTATGTCACGACAAACAATCAAAGGAATTCAAAAAATTCCTAAGTGTGAAAGTTTAAGTACTGAAAGTTAGTATCGGACATCGCTATCTGATTGAACCTCTCTTAGACTATACTCATCAAAAATATGTTGTTTAGTATTTAGCTTAGCTTGTAAATTTTCTTAAGTCTAGATTAAATTTTTGGTCAAAATTTTATTTTACTTTATTTTATTCTATTTTTTCCTTAGTTTATTTTATTTCATTTTAGTTTAGTTTAATTTTTTACTTAGGGAAAAGGTCAAAAGTTACTGAGGGTGCATTCAAAGTTGGATAAAATAAACAATGCGTGAACTATCTTGAGCTTAGGGTAAAAGAATTGGCATAATTTATCTGGTTACACAATACCGTAGAAAAAAGTTGGAAAAGTTGAAACTATTTCAAAATTTTCGAAATTTTTCTAAGTGTTGGTGGTTTCGAATCTAAGACAGACTCGAATAAGGAGTAATTCGAATCTGTCAGTAGATTCGAATCTATGCTTAGACTCGAGGGTTGGTGGTATAAATAGGTTAACAGTAGGTCATTAATTCCATCTGTTTTCGAATCTATACTATCGAATCTATCAAGGCGATTTCGAATCTGTTCTTTCGAGTCTATCGTAATCCTTCTAAACGACATTTTGTCGAGTTTGAAGACTGTGTGTTCGATTCTACTCTTGCATCTAGGTATAATCAACTTGATTGTACAAGATTTATGTAGTTTTATACACAATTTTAGGCTAAAACATCGAATTTTGAAGTTTTGTGGGTCGAAATAGAGTTTTTGCTAAATTACCAAGTTTGGACCTATAAAAGATCAAATTAAAAGCATAAATCAATGATTAGAACCTAGTTGAACTAATGTATGTGAATTACTAAGTTCAAAACGGTTAAAATCTTGGATTTTTGGTGAAAGAAGGACCGACGGGGTTTCGAGTCTGTTCATGGACTTCGAATCTGTTCATGGGTTTCTCGAATCTGTCATTAGATTCAAGATGACCATGATCCTCGAATCTGTCCATTAGACTCGAATAGGGACACTTCGAATCTGTCCATTACACTCGAATATGGACACTTCGAATCTGTTATTTTCGAATCTATCATTTATTTGCACTGTTTAATTTAAATTTTATTAAACCTGTAGAAATTTAATTGTGTTAGATTTTGTACTTAAACAAGTACAAAATAAAACAAATTTGAATTTAAACAAGTTTATTGATTTTTAATGAGTCTAACAGTTTTGTTTATTGTGCAGAAATGGCTATTCGAGCGTTTGTTCCCAAGCATAATATGGTCCTTAATCCAGACATAAATCTCCCTGAGGCGCAGGGATTCCGTGAAGTACTGGATTTTCTAGCTGAATCAAGGATCGGACATGCACTATGGCATAATGTGCAGCTAGTGTTACCCTTCATCCGTCAATTTTATGACCATTTGCAAGTAGACTGCTCGGTCACTCCGACAGTTCTACGTACTCGCATTGAAGGACAGCCATTAGTATTTTCGGCTGATATGATTCGTCAAGTGCTACAGTTGGGCACTCAGGAACAAGAAGCTGGTCCTATAGAATTTCCGTTGAATATAAGGCAAGCGGCCTTTCAAAGAATGGGGTACAGCCTCGATGTGACAAAAGTGTCATACATGAAAAGTGGATTGATAGGACAATGGAGGTTTTTGGCGCATGTATTTATGGTGTGCTTTGCTGCGAAAAAGGCAGGGTTTGACTATATTGTCGCGATGATTCAATCGGGGATTGTCGCAATGGTGTATAATCGCCCATATAGTTTTTCAGAGATGATCTTTTCGGAGTTTGCTCATCAGATATCTGCTCCCGAAAATCAGCAGTTTTTGCTCTATCCGAGATTCATTATGATGTTGATCAGACACTTTTTGCCGAACTTGCCAATGACAAATGACTTTCAGAGTGTTGCCATCCTGGACAAAAGGATTTTCGCTGATTGTTCCTCACACCGAGTAAGATTGGCTGTTCCTGTTGCTCGTCCATTGTTCGGAGCTATTGTGGATAGGGATTTTCAAGCCCCGGAAGATGCCAACTGGGCAGGGGTCGTTGAGTTTCCACAACAACAACAACAGCAACAACGTCAACAACAACAACAGCCAAGAGTTCAAAGACGCCGTCAGAGACCAGCAGTGAGTCCGATCCAGGCATCTAGGCCTTCTACAAGCGAGCAGCCCCAAGCACAGGAAGCAGGGCCTTCAAGTGCAGTTCCTGATTCTGAACAAATTGCGCAAAAACTAGAAGAGATATGGGCATCAGGACCCCATGCGAACGAGGACGTGGCCGCAGCATTAGTGGGGGAGCTGCTCAGTCCACCAGAAGGAGCAGAAGATGTTTTTAGAGATGTGGATGAGTATTAGTCAGAAAGGGTTGATGAAGGCTTGACATCATCAGCATCAGAATCAGATGATATGGATGGGCAGGAGGCTGAAGCTCCTGAATCAGTGGCTGCAGATCCCAATATTCACATCGGAACCTATGGCGCTAGGTTAGTAGTGAATGAAGCAGCAGGATCGAGGAGGAGAGAAGAAAGGGAATCTGAAGATTCGGATTTTGAAGAAGAGGAGGTTGCTCCACTAGTGACGAGGCAACGGGCCAAACGTCATCGGTTCATGCAAGGGTCTTTTTCGGAATCCACAAGTCAGCCAGAAGTTCCCCAATCCCAACCTCAAGCCACCGCTCCACCATCACCGCCACCTCAGCATCATGAACCATACATTCCACCACCATTCATCCCATCTCCCATTCAGTCCATTCCATCTACCTCAGCCGCTTATACTGAAAATCAAAGGTTCATGCAACTCAAGGGACGTGTTGACTTTCAGCATGTCCAAATCCTAACCCTCACAAAGGCTGTAGGCGAGCTCCAGGAGCATAATGCAAATCTTGATAGAGATAATGCCGAGCTGAAGAAAATTGTGGAAGATGTAAGGGACGAAAACACAGAGTTAAAATCTTTTATTGCTGATCAGTCTTCAGAGATCCGATCAATGAGGTCCCTCCTTGAGAAACTCATGAAGAATCTACAAACTCAGGGGGAGACAAGTTGTAAGGATCAGGAGGTGCAGCGAAGAGATAATGATGATGAAGGCAATGATCCCGGTGCAAATAAAGAAAATGAGTCTGTAGATTTTCCTGCAGCTCAAGCTACACAAATTCAGGGGGAGCCAAGTACAGAAGGAGAAGTAGGAGGATCTGGAAAAGAAGCAGGTTCCTCGAGGGTTCTGGACAGTGACATGATTGATGCACTAAAGGACATAGAGGAAGAGCTTATGGATTTTGACGATGAAGAAGAAGAGTTAGAAGAAGGAGAATTTATTCCAGAGGAGGTTGTGGACTGGAAATCAGACGATGAAGTGTTGGATGATGAAGACGATCATGTCAATGAGGTTATTATCAATTCACAACCTGTCACGGAGCTATATGAAGGACAAAATCATAATGTGATTGACGTTGACTATATCAAGGTAGCCTCAGTCGAGGACAAAGAACTTGAAGAGGCCGAGAAGGAGCCATCTAGAGCTGACTTGATAAATCTTTGGTTCAAGAAAGAGGAAAAGAAAGATCAGTTGAAGATGAAGAAGAAAATGAGAGTTCCAGGTGCTGGAAGCTTCTCAGGAGGCATTATAAGCTGGTTCTTTGACAAAGAACTGCAGCTATTTATCTTGAAAAGAAGAGATGGACTACAATACTTGAGGCGAACACTAAAAGCATTTAACTCATTGCCCAAGATTGAAGTAAAGGAGCTTGCATGGAAAGAGTTAATTAATATAGGTGAAGACCAGTACGCTGAAGTCGTGGCAAGAATTATAAGGAAAGAAGGAAGATCAGGAAAGTTCGAGCGACTCAAGCCAAGGACCGGAAAGAGGGTCGAGGATCAGTCGAGAATAGATCCTCATACAGGTAGGCCATGGGCCAGGATGGTATACAAACCTGTGAGGTGTCTAAAGAAAGTACCAATGAAATCGATGCCACAGAACGTGTTGAGCAACATGAAATTGTGGTACCTCGAGATTGACACTGCTGAAGCCATCATGGAGGATCAAGACGAGCAGGTCATTTTGAAGGTATATGATCCACTGCATTTGATAAACCTATCAAAGGACGACTTGAAGAAGCTTCATGATCAGCCTATCTTCTTTACTGAACCATGGAGATCTGAAGCCAGGAAGTTCCAAAAGGTAGTTAAAGTTTGTATAGATGCTGGATTATATGCAGGTAGTAGTATATATAGCTCTAGTACTTAAATTTGATGTAATGTAAATAATTAGAAGCTATCGTCAAGGGGGAGTCTGTTGGTACACCCTGTGTGACGATAGCAGTCTAATCGATCTGCATTATGGTTTAAGTAATATTCTGAGTATTAACAAGTGTTTTGATATATATGTTTATATGTGTTTGTCTGTTATTGATTGTGTGTTTGAACTTGATGTAACATATTACAAGAAGTTCAAACATAAAGGTCAAAGATTAACTCAAGCATAAGTAAAACATAAGTTTCATCACTTAAGTATTTAAGTGTATTGGCTAGATTCGAATAGGTAAAGGAAGACATTCGAATCTGTGATAGATTCGAATGTATCCTTAGATTCGAATGGGCTAGATTCGAGAGTGTCTTGTGGACAGACTCGAATGGGCCTTGGGCCAGATTCGAGCTTGGCCCACAACAGACTCGAATCAGGGTCTATAATTAGGGATAGACTCGAATCATTAAGGGACTTTTAGCAGAATTCGTGAGGAATTAAGCAAAAGGCGATCTCGAGTTTATCAGCTAGGTGAGTGCCGTTTCGGAGAGAATTAGTTCGTAGGATCGTTCGTGTGTCGTTCGTTCAGCGTCTAATAGTCTCCGTGTTCCGTTGGTTGAGAGTTGTCCGTCTAACCGTCAACTAGGATTCCGCACTCGTTCACGGATCCGCGTCAAGATAGATCTTGCAGTCGTAGACCTTACAATTTTAACAAACATATCTTCTAATGAGTTAAAATCAGAGTTCATATACAGATCATTCCTTTTCAAAGTTAATAGAATCAAGTGGAATTGAAGATGATGGATCGGATAATGTTTTGTTCTCAGAATTTTGAGTTCAGCCTTAAGAGTTTGATTTTCTGTCTCAAAATTTTTGATTTTCAATTCTAGATCAGAATTTATCGTTTCAATAATTGAAATTGGTAAATATAACTTTTGAGATTTAGTAGCAGATTCAGATAAATTCTTTTCAGAATATGTCTGAATTTACTCCTCTTTAATGCAAGTATTGTTATTTGATTTATTTATTCTGTTATAATCAACAGAATTTTGCATTTTATGAGATCTTAGTCTTTTTGAATCTTCACTTTATTCTATCTCATCTGATGCTTTCATAAAATTCATTTTTAACCCTAGATTCATATATCTGACATCATATAAAGTTGGTGAATTTGAAATAGCCTTTGTCAGATATTTAGGATTATTCCAACCAATACCAGATTTAGAATTGTAAAATTCGGTATCTGTTGGTTGATTTAAATAAATAGTTTGAGCTGTTTGACCTCTTTTAATAAACTCATCTTCCAATGTCTTTATTTTCTCATAAAGTTTTGTTTTTTCTTCAAAAATGGCATGATATTTTACAGAATAATTTGAAGCCTCTAATTCTGCCAAATTCAGTTTTTCTTTTAAGTCAGATATATTGTTATTTAGTTCTTGGATTTTGCTTTGAAGTTCATTTATTTTATCTTGCAAATCTGACACTGCTCGTAAAGCTAATGCTTTATCCTTGGAAAAGTCCAATACTATCGTACGTTCGTGATTTAACTTGTTTTCCAAGGAATGAGCATTTTTCTTTTCAGCCTTTAATGATTTATCAAATTTCTTTAGCATAAAGGCCATTTGTGTTAATTTTTCTTCAAACAAACATGAATCATCATTTTCAGAGTCAAAATTAGAATTTACCTCTGGTGTTTCTGAACTGTCTGATTTTTCTAAATCTGATTCATCAGTCTCTTTGTCTTTGCTGCAGCCAGCATTTCCTGTTGCCATCATTGCAAATTCTTCAGTCACTTCCTCATCAGACTCTTCCTTGTCCTCATTCTCTTCATCCGTTAACCTAACCCATACCTCATCTTCTGCTACCATTGCTGACTCACTCAGTTCTGATTCATTGAAGTCTTCTGATTTCAAGCAGATATGAGCATCCTCATCCAATATGTCTTCATCTTCTGATAGCTGTAGCCAATGATCATCCTCAGCCATAAGAGCTTTGTCAGCTTCCTTTTCTTTGGCTAGAAGTGTCTTTCTTGGGTAGTAATCAGAGTTTTTGACTACTGGCATTCTGCACTCTCGAGCAAAGTGTCCTAGCTTGCCACAATTGTAGCATTTTTGCTCTATTTCTTTCTTGGCTGATTTATCAAATTTTTCATATTTTTCAGCTTTCATTCCATTGCTTTCACTAAACTTTTCATACTTCTCTTTCTTGTCAAATTTCCGTGAGTCAGTCTTGTATCGCATTTTGTTATTGGTTGGCTTTCGATAGAATTTCTTCTGAAATGCCTTAGTGAGTAAGGCCATTTGCTTTTTCATCTCTTCTATCTCTAAATCTGCGGATGAATCTGATGAGTCTGATTCAGAAGAGCTACTGCTTATTACTGCCCGTTTTTCCTTCTTCAGCTTATATTTATATTTCTTATCAGCCAATAAAGCTAAAGGCTCAACGTTCTCTTTCTCAGCTTTCTTCTTTCCAGACATTTTCCTTAAAACAACCTCTTGATAGTTGTTAAGGTTCTCAAAGATCATGTGGAAATCCATCTCCTCAATGTCTTTCGTATGTTGGATGATCATTGCATACTTTTCCCATTCTGGGTTAAGTACGTTTAGAAACTTGACGTTTATGTCTAGATTGGACTTTGTAACCCCGTTTCTTTTCATATCACTCACTAGACTGACAAACCGCAAGTAAGTGTTCTCTAGTAATTCCCCCTCTCTTGCTCTAAAATTCTCAAAAGTCATCAGACTGTTTCTTGCTCTCTATTAGTAGCTGCCCTGTCGGATCCCCTCATCAGCTTGCACACCTCATCCCAGATGGATTTGGCTGTCTTCGTGTTTGTTAAGCAGGTGTAGATGTCATTAGGGATAGAAACCGGTAGCAACTTCCTTGCTGTTTTGTCCCCTAATTTTCTTCGTTTCTGTGCCTCTGTCAGGTTTGTTACCTCAATAGTTCTTTCCGGAATTGGAGGGTTTCCGGTGGGTACAACAGGGATTGTCTCTAAGAACACAGCTGGTCCGCCAGTCAATGACTTTAACATTTCTCCGGAGAGATCATGGAAACTGATAAATTCCAAAATCTTTCCCTCCACTGTACGTATTCTCCCCGGTAGAGAATTGAAGGTTTCGTCTCCGATCCCATTCGCGTCTTTTCACATGATGACTGATAGATAGGAAACTTTCCAAGATCGAATGATATTTGATTGAAATTGAAACAGTTGATCAACTATTGAAAATTGATCAAACTTAAAAGAATATGAATTGAAACTCGAATGAATAAGATGATCAACTCAAATGAAGAATTGATCAACTCGATCAATGAATATGTAAAACTCGAACAAATGTATATTCAACGGGAATCTATAAAAAATCTACTTGATTATGCAACTCGAATGAAGTAATGACACAACTCGAATCAAGTATGACAGAACTCGAGTCAAGTACTAATTAACTCGATTAATTCTATGTTCAACTCGAATTGGTATATGATATCAACTCGATTAACACAAGAACACAGTACTTATCGACTTTCTTATATTTTCAATTATTTCAAGTCTGGATTTCAAATGAATTTGTAAGATGAACTATATTAGTCCAAATTGATATCGAAGGTAGGGATTTTGATCTCAACACCTTTTCTAAAAAAGTTTTGTCCAAAAACCGATCTAAATATGAATTTTTCAATGAAACAGTGAAGCACATATGGTTTTTCAATTTTTCTGAAAAATCAACAGATCTTTTTCTGTGTTTGGGAAATCGAAACAAAATTATGATCAAGTCAATCGTTTTCCTAAATCCTTCCTTCGATCCAATTTCAAATCCAACAATCAACAAGATTAAAACCCTTGTTGATTTTACTGTTTTTCCAAAAAAAATATATTCAAGAACAGTTTCGAAAATTTAGGTTTCAATCAAAAATCACCCTAAAGCTCTGATACCAATTGTGAATCCTACTTATCAATCAACAATTAATCAACACAATAAAGATCAAGATCAAGAACAACTAACCAAATGCTTTGATTAATCACAAAAGAAGATTACAGAGATGAATAGAAAACTTCGTACTGTAGCCCTAGAAAACACTCTGAAATTCCGTGCGTAGAATATTCAAAATGTCAGATCTATATCTAAATACAAAGTCAAACATTCTATTTATATTATTTACAACTTTGATCTAATTACATTTTAAACCCTAGACTTTGTTTTTCATCAACAAAATAATATTCCAACAATATATAAACTTGACGTTTTAAGTGAGTTTTATTTATAAACTTGTAAAGTTGGGTGATTTAAAACATAAAAACCTTTATACATACATATTATCATATATGGGAGTTTAAGTCCCTCATATCATTTAGGACTCGATTAAAAGCATCCAGTGTCGTCACTCATCAACAACGCAAAAACCGTCGTTTTTACGCTCTTTTTGCCATCACACTTACGGTGAGTCTTCATAGCCCCTATTTTCACTATCTATTGGGGTGGAAATACATGCACTATTTTTCATATGGACATCAAAACTGTTTATTTCTCATCAACCCTCGTATTATGAACCGTTAATTACATTTATTTGTAAGCGCGAATATATTGTGGATAGATCTATCGGGTGTCATGTCCCCCATTCAAGTTAGTCTTAACCGGATAACAGTGGAATGCATATATATTTAACACAGGGTATTACAGTCGGGAATACTTCACATGGAAAACTCAATTAATTAAGCTTCGGTTGCATGATGGTTTATGTAATACATACATGCAATTTATTCTTTATAAATTCAACTCATCTGATAATGTCCATACAATTGGTCTTTTCGCGTAAACCTATGAGCTCACCAACAATTTGTTGACGTATTTTGCATGTATTTTCAAGTAATTAAGACATGCGCATTCATCGGAAGCATTCCAAGGCTTCCGTTTATTTTGGAGTCGCATCATTTTCAAACTCGGAGATTTATTTGCATCATTTTTGTTAATCCAGTTATGTATTTAGATCTCTGTAACTTGCGAACTACCCTTCATTTGGTTCGGGTTATGTAAAACAATTAAAAATTTTAAAGTTTTATCAATATATTTTTTCGAAAACGTCCATGTAGTGGTCGTTCGTTATGATTATGGTTACGCTTCCGCACTCGTCACGCCTCGCTGTCAACCCGGGTAGCAGGGTGTGACACCCAACTCGGTCTTAGCCCAGTCTCAGTAAACCACTATACACGTAATAATTCTTTCTAGATTAATCCCAATTCAACAAATAAAGCCCATATATCTCATAATCACTAATATAACTGATTGACCCCAAAAAGTAACCCTAACTAGGCGCCACGGCCCAAAAACCCAATCTGGCTCAATCCAGGCGGATCTCGGCCTCACTTGCTCGAGCGCGTTCGCATTGATCGTATCGCGGTCGCGCTACCCCCACTGCGGGGCGCGTTCAAATCGCGGCCCATGTTCATGAACCCTAGCCCGCACTCGACCTCGCGCCATTGATCGCGGGTGCGCTCAACGCATCGCGACCGCGACCGCGACGGGTTGCAGGTCTCTATTTCTTCTTCACGGCTGTGTCCAAGAGGTATTTCACCTCCATAATCCGATTTCAGCAATGGAAATCCATAAAACCCATACCAAAACACTCACAACGCAATTACTCAACAATTCCCACAGTATCATGACATATAACATAACAAAACTCTTTTGGGCTTCTGTTACCTTACCAAGATGAAGAACACCAAAATTGAAGCTTGAATCTGATTTGCAGCAATTTAATTCAACTGATATGGGCTTCAATCTGAACTCCAACAGCAATATCACACACACATAACACTTTTGTGAAGTTTGGGAAGTGAAGGAAGCAAAGTAAGGCAAAGAACATATATACGTTTCCAGTTCTAATGCGGGTTCGACACCAATACCCGTGAATCCATAATTATAATTAATCCACTAAAATTATCTCCCGAAGCCATGTCATATCCGTCCCGACACGTATAATCCATTATACGGGACACAATTGGACCAACGCAATAATCAATAAAATATTCAGTCAACAATATAATTACACGCACCTGTTCGGGAGTCGGGGTATTACATAACCTTCAAAGAATTTCAAATAAAGTATGCTACTAATATCAAATAACAAAACAAACAATTAAGACTCTAAACAAAAAAATATGAAGCATGCATTATATATAGTTTCAGTTTTTCCAACACTTTTATACACTCAGAACTAAGATACTCCTAATATACAATGTCTATCATGCATTCTTTACGAATATGTACCCTAATGTGAAATTTAAGTCATAAAAATGTCAAATTGAGACTACAACACAATGATATTCAAGACTCAACCTTCAAAGAATGTCAAATAAAATATGCACTAATGTTAGATTCAACTTTCAACTATTATGCATTTATGCATTACACATCAATTATAATCCATTACAAATAAAGTATCTTACTAATATTATATTCAAGCTTCAACCATTATGCTAACCAATATTCAGTGCCGGTCCTAAGCTTTTTAATGCCCAGGGCAAACGACAGAAAAAATGCCCCGTGTAAATATCTAAACAAAAATATACACCAAATTTTTTAATGGTTTAGAACCTAGTGAGACTGCAAACGTGCTTGATTAGTATCTTTAGTAAGAACCACGGGGCCATGGGGGCAACGACTATTAGTAATAAGACATAACACCCAAAGCATACCTACGTCCATTGGTTAACGAATGCACAAGAATATCAATGCTTACAAATACAATCCAAATACAATTTCCATCTTCATGACCTTGAAAGTCATGTGAGAAAAAAATAAGAAAGCTAAGAGAAAAAATGTGATAAAAAATCATAATATATCACAGAATCCGTTGTTGGGGGTTTGATCTGTTTCATTTGGAAAGCTAGAAATAAAAAAGTTTTCAACAATTGGAGACCTGAAGTTGCATCGATTAAAGATGATTTGCAGGCGAACCTCTTCTCTTGGCTTAAATATAGAGCTAATTGTAATTCTCTTTTGTGGTCGTTGTGGGTTGTTTACCCTTCTTCTTTCTTTTGATTGTATTCTATTTTGTTTCTGCTAGTTTCTTGCTAGCTTTCTGGTTATTAATAAAATTACGGGTGTTCTTTTCGGGGGTGATGACATTGTCGTAGCTCCTGGTTAGTCCTACCTTTTGATGTTCAAAAAAAGAAATTTAATTTGCACATGTCGCTCTCTCCTTATGCCACGTCATTTACTGATTATATTATTAAATTTTAAAGCAAATCAAATATATGTAAATCTAATATGGATTAATTTAATAACTGACTAACTAAAATTAAGCAAACTTTATTATTCATATCATATAATTACTATATTATACATATATAGATTAATTTCAAAAATCAACCTTTGTAATACATGTGTATTAACCTAGTTTGCTATTTATTTTATTTTTTTAGAACTTTGAATACACCAAATGAAATAAACGAATTCTTCAAACACGGTGCATTGCGACGAGTTTAAAACCATTATTATTCTAATAAATAAAATACAATACATTATCACAAATATGTTCAATGGATTCTGTAGATATAGTTAAGTAAAAGCAAAAGATAATATAGAAAACAAAACAAAACAAAATCACATCAAGTTAATTTGCTATATAACTTTATTTTGTATTGTAAAATTATGGTGATTAAAATTTTTTTTTGTTTATATTTCTATCTAAGTTATAAAATTTTTAATAAGATTAATTTTAAAAAAAACACTTTCATAACCAAAAAAATAAATAAAAGAGAAAACATTTATTTATCTTTTATAACTAAACACAAAAGATAAAAATCATGACAATAAAGAATAAAACAAAACGAAAAACTTATAAAAACTAAAAAAGTAAAAAGTAATAAAAATGTAAAAATGAACAGAATATAAAATAATAAAAAAAACAAGAAAAGAAAAGAAAACCCAAAAGTTTAAAAGAATTTAAAAACAAAAAAATGATACAAGAAAAAAAAAAAGATAAAGTTGGGATCTGTTTGTACGTATGATAAACAATAATTATGGGTCAAGACAGTGAATGAGTTTGGGGCTGCTTCCAGGTGGTTCTTGAGAAAACTTCCAGCGCCTGGATCAAAAGAAAGAGGATGAAAGCTACGGTTAGTGACAATGCAGGGGGTGCCCTGCATTAACAAACACTCTGATGTCTAAATCAGCATGCATAGTGAGCTATCAATTGGGTAAGTGGGAGGGTGAAAATGGGCATTACCTTCTACCAGACAGAATGGCCTCCTATTTATACATCTTTCCAGGGGGCGAGGTGACCCTCATGGGAGACCCCTATTGGTCGACAGGGTCGTGCGCGGGCCTCGCTTCCCTGACCCCTGACGGACCAATGAGAAAGGGCCATTGTGCGCATCCGTCCAAGTAGTACCATTCCCGACAGGATCTCCTGCGACACCACCTTTTGTGTCGCTCCTTGTCTCTTCGGGTAAGACGGAAAGTAGCAGACTTAAGCCTGGTATATCGTAAAAGGAAACCAGATGGGCCCTAGGACTTTACTCGGTCATACACCGAATTGGGCCTACGTGACCAGGATCCAAACCAATCCCACCTGTATGATAAACGAACGAGTTAAGCAACTAGATTATCTACAAAACAAATAGTAAGTTGTCTGTTCATCAAATTTGAAAATAAATATATTGTTGATATTAATATTAACATTTATATTTGCTTTTTATTTATTTTTATTTATTAAAATTTTATGTCTGTGCCAACTTTTACAAACCTATTTTAGTTATTTTTTTTTTTGAAAGTGCAACAAATATATTAAGAAATATCTCAAGCAAGAGGTTAGAGATAGGGCTGACAATGGATCACTTTCGGTCCAATCCGATCCATTCCAAAACCATTTATACACTTAATGGATCAATATAATCAATCCAACGTCCATTTGACGATCCAATAAAATGATCGATTCAGATGGATCAATAAATAGACCAATCCACGACCTGTCTTAATCGATCCATTTAATATAAAAAAATAAAAATAACAAATTTATATAATATGAGACAATAATGTTATGCACCGGTACTTTGATGAGTTTTTTGTTGTGTTTGATAAAATAAATATGACCGAATGATTAGGGTTTTATTATAATGCAAATTTGAGAGAACAAGACAATAAAAAAGAAAAGATAACAATGGCCCTATATATAGAACACAATACCCTAAAGAAGCTAAACCTTAAAAACCCAATGGGCCGAACATTATACTAATATACTAATACTAATATCCTCCCTCAAACTCACAATGCCACAGTAATGAACATTGAGAGTTTGTCAGACAAAAAAAAATCGAGAAGCACAGTGCGCCTTTGTGAAGATGTCAGCAACTTGTAGAGCGGACGGAACAAACGGTAAGGAAATAGTTTCTATCTGAAGATGATGGCGAGACAAGTGACAATCAATCTCAATGTGTTTTGTCCTTTCATGAAAGACCGAATTACGAGCGATCTGTATAGCACTTTGGTTGTCACAGTGTATCGGGATAGGTTGAGATAATCAAACACCCATGTCAGCAAGTAACCAGCGTAGCCAAACAATCTCCCTAGTAATGGCAGTCATAGCCCATTACTCGACTTCAGTAGAAGAACGAGAAACAACATCTTGTTTCTTACTCTTCCATGAAACAAGAGAATCTCTAAGAAAGATGCAAAAACCAGTAGTAAATTTATGATCAGTAGGATCCCCAGCCCAATCAACATCACTTTAAACACGTAGCTCAAAAGAAGAACGATGAAGGAAACACAAGCGTCTGGAACTGAGTGCCCCTTAAATATCTCAGAATGCGAAGGACTACCCCCCAATGTGCAGTCATGGGAGCAATTACAAATTGACTAACAACATGAACAATATGAGCAATATCAGGTCTAGAAACCGTGAGATAAACCAAACTACCGACAATAATACGATACAAAGTCGGATCATCGAGAGGAACACCATCAGTAGGAGAATAACGAGCATAAGTTTTCAAAGGAGTATCCACAGTCTTGTTGTCAGATAGGCGAGCGCGTTCAAACAAATCCAAAATATACTTAGACTGAGGCAAAAGATATCCCTTGTCAGAGTGAGCAACCTCTATTCCCAAGAAATAATGAAGCAACCCCAGGTCCTTCATAACAAAACGATAAGCTAAATCACGCTTCAATGACTCACAACCGACATAATCATCACTAGTAATAATCATATCATCAACATACAAAGACAAGAGTATCCGCCCTACACTCGTACATTAAACAAACAAAGCAGAGTCATGATTACTATAACGAAAACCAAGAGACATGATGAATGTGGAAAACTTCTCAAACCAAGCACGAGGAGCTTGTTTGAGACCATATAAAGCTTTGCGCAGACGACATACTTCTCCTGGCTTGTAAGCAACGCCAAGAGGAGGAGTCATATAATCCTCCTCATGCAAATCACCATTCGAGAAAGCATTCTTGACATCCATTTGAGAAATCTTCCGCTTGTGAATAGAGGCCACTGCAATCAACGTACGAACCGTAGTCATTTTGGCTATATGGGCAAAAGTCTCCTCATAATCCATATCATATTCTTGCGAAGACTCCTTAGCAACAAGACGAACTTTATAGCGTTCAATAGACCCATCACACTTAGTCTTAATTTTGTACACCCAACAAGAACCAATAGTATGCTTTCCAGATGGCAGCGGAACCAAATCTCATGTATGAGTCTGATTAAGGGCAGTCGATTTCTCACCCATAGCATCCTGCCAAAGGGGATCAGAAACAGCCTCTCTAAAAGAGTTGGGTTCAGATAGGGGTGTTCAAAAGAAACCGGAAAACCGAAAAACCGAGCTGGACCGGTCAATCCGAAACCGAAATCTGAAAAAATCGACATATGACGGACCGGTTACGGTTTTCATTTTTAATAAACCGCGGGTAACCGAACCGAACCGAACATAAACATATCACAAATATTTACATATAAAAAGATAAATGACAAGCTAAAATATTATATTTATAGTTTCATTTTAATTAAATATTTGTTTGTTTAAGTAGTTTTATGAAATTTTTAATGTAATTAATATATTTGTTATGAATAAACTTAATTTTAAGGAACAATCAAAGTTTAAAAATTTATATTTCTATACTTTTATTATTTATAAATAGATAACAACTATCCGAAACTATCCGCAAACCGAACCGCATATAACCGAAACCGTAAAGCGGATAAACGAAACCGAACCGAACCGGTCCATGAACAGCCCTAGGTTCAGGCATACAATGAACTTTAGCAATAAAAGAAGCAAACGAAGCTGAGTATGACAAGTGAGCAAAATCAGGGAGTTTAGTGGACTTACGAGGGCGAGTTGACTTGCGTACAGTAGGGATCTCCACATTCTCAACCAGCGATGAGGTGGACGCATGCACAGATGGTGCTGTAGGAGTGTCTGTAACATATGCATCCAATGTTATAGATGTCTTAGTTGTCGGTATGTCAGATGTGTTGATTTGGACATTAGGAGAGGTATTATCAGTGTCATCATTAAAAGGATCAATCAAAAGGATATCAGATCATGTCATGTCATGAGACTGAGCGGGAATCGAATAGAAAGGAATGTGTTCGAAGAAAGTGACATGACGCGAAACGTAGAGCTTTTGACTAACTGGATCAAAACAACGATAGCCATTTTATGTAATCCCATATCCGAAAAAGACACACAAAGCAGATCGAGTTGACAATTTTTTGTATTCCACATGTGGACGAAGAACAAAACAAGCACAACCAAAAACACGTGAGGATATATAATCAGGTCTATGACCATAGAGTTTTTCAAAAGGAGAGAGACTAGAATTATGAGCAGTAGGATTTGGTTGATGACATAGACAGTTGTGCGAATTGCTTCACCCCAAAACATACTAGGTACCTTAGAAGACAATAACAAGAAACAAGCAGTCTCAACAAGATGACGATGTTTCCTTTTGGCAACGCCATTTTGTTGAGGATTGTCAGTACACGAAGTTTGGTATAATGTCTCATCGGATGCAAGTAACTTTATGAAGTCATTGGATGTATATTCTCCTCCTAAATCACATCTAAAACATTTGATGACAGCAAAGTGTTGGGTTTTAACAAGCGATCAAAACTCACTATAAATAGAGAAGAAACCAGATCTGTGTTTCATTAGATAAACCCAAGTATATCGAGTATAGTCATCAATGAACGAAACATAATATTTGGAACCTCCCTTAGAAGAAACAGGAGATGGTTCCCATACATCAGAGAGAATAAGATCAAAAGGTGCAAAAGAACAATATGTGATCTTATTAAAAGGTAAGGCTGAAAAATTTGCAAGTTTACAACCACTACAGTTGGATATATCAGATTTGTTCAATTGACCTAAAGCACCTGTAGAGGCTAAGAACTGTAGATGAGATGCAGACACATGACCTAAACGGGAATGCCATAAATAAAATTCAGATGACAAATGACTCAAACGAAAAGAGGATAAATCAACACCTGAAGCAGCAACATCATATACCCTGAGATCATCCACCACATAGAGCTTGCCTAGCCTACAGCCTATCCCAATCACTGTCTGAGAACGTGGGTCATGCACACAACTATTATCAGCTAAAGAAAACCCAATAACCAGATTTACACAATTGACTAACTGATGCAAGATTCAAGGCAAGTTTTGAAACATAATACACATCGGGAAGTGATACATGAGGTGTGAAAATAGAACCAACACCTTCCAGTGGCATTAGTGTGCCACTAGTAGACATAATAGACATAGTTGAACCAGGAGATAGAGAAACAAATGAAGACAAATGAGGAGACGTATGATGAGATGCACCAAAATCTAATATCCATAAGGATGAAAGAATACATAAATTATTAGATGAAGACAAACCTGATGGAGAGACTGACATGGATGACATGGCAAGGAATTTTTTAAACTGCTCAATACCCAAATTATCCAATGCAACCATTGTGACCTCAAGTTAAACCACAATCAAAGAAGCTTAAGCCAATCAACGACGGACTGCAAGCAAAACCCTTAGTCGTAATCAACAAAACAACAAATGCAATAAACCGACGAACAATGGCAAAAGTATCCACAAAATAAACCTTAACAGCAACCAAATATCCAAAGGATTCAACCTCGTACTCTAGCAAAAACACGATCTTGCAAACTCACAAATAAGTACATAGGAAAGAATTATGGCTCCACAACCCAATTCGATTGGAAATAACCCTTTGTAATAACTTTAAAACGTAAATCCCAATAGTCAGACTTAACATAAATGGGTTGAAAACCTACAACCATAAAATCGCAATAATCCAACGGTGAACGAACACACAACATCAATTTTGACAACCTGTGCTGAATTGGCACATCAGCCAACTTCGATGAGCAATAGGGATCTGTATAAATGTTTAATCAACAATCCCAATGGTCAAATTGAAGATGTATATGTTTTTGACTTACAGTACAAAACTCATGACAATCCAACGGTTGAAGAAGCTAGAAAGTTGTTTTTCGCACTGCAACGCAAATATGACCGAGAATGCAAAAATGAAACCAGCAACTTCGATGACTAACATGTCATCGTAGAACATAAATTGATAATCCAAACGGTCAAACTGGAGAATTATGTGTTGCGAACTGTCCCACCAAAAATCATGATGATC
This sequence comes from Centrapalus pauciflorus, assembly GCA_020465985.1. Classification (NCBI taxonomy): domain Eukaryota; kingdom Viridiplantae; phylum Streptophyta; class Magnoliopsida; order Asterales; family Asteraceae; genus Centrapalus; species Centrapalus pauciflorus. The sequence goes on along the minus strand of JAANYP010000447.1, from coordinate 186,329 downwards.
CTATTGGAGAATTACTGCAGAATATTTTCATATATTTAATGTATTGAAAGACAAGCCATTTTATAGGCAAACAAGACACAATGAAACTGAGAAATAGGAAAGCTAAAAAGACTGGAAATAAAGTCTCCTGTAACTAAACAAGATCAACACTCAACAATCACAAAAATAACTATAAAAAACAGTAGAAAAATTTTGGAACATTTGAAGCATTAATTAACACTCCCCCTTGCTTCAAATCTTGTCACACCCATTTGCTTCGTGAAGATCTCATGCTTCATGCTTGAAAGAGACTTAGTTAAAACATTAGCAATCTGTTGATTTGTACACAATGTTTTAGCATAACCTCTCCTTTAGTTATTTGATCCAAATGAAATGATAGCGTATATCGATATGTTTGGTCCTGCTATGAAAGGCTGGATTTTTCGACATTGCAATTGTTGCCTTGTTATCACAATACACTTCAGTTGCACCTTCTTGAACTTGACCAAAATCAGCAAGCAATCTTCGTAACTGAACTGCTTGACAAGCTGATGAAGTAACGACAACATACTCAGCCTCTGAGGATGACAAAGCACCTGTTGCTTGCTTCTTTGAACTCCAAGAAATTGCACCAGATCCAAGAAAAGAAACATATTCTGACGTACTCTTTCGATCATCTAAACATCCTGCTCAATCACTATCAGAATATCCATACAATCTCAAGGTTGATGCCTTTGAGTACCAAATTCCATAATCTATAGTTCCAACAACATAACGAAGAATCCTTTTGGCGCTCCAAGATGATGCGTTGTTGGGTTGTGAATAAATCTAGAAATTACACTGACTGGGAATGCTATGTCTGGCCTTGTATGAGTCAAATAATTGAACCCGCCAACTATTCTCCTGAAATATCTTTCATTCGCCAGAACCTTACCCTCATTAGCTCTTAAGGAGCCATTCACATTCATGGGTGTTTGTGTTGGATTACAATCCGACATATTGAACCTTTTTAGCAAATCCATGGCATATTTCTGCTGTGAGATAAGGATTCCATCTGGACCTTGGATCACCTCAAGTCCGAGAAAATAATGCAATAATCCCAAATCAGACATCTCAAAATTTCTCATTACAAAAGATTTAAAGTCAGCAACAACTGATGCACTTGATCCCATATATATAATATCATCAACGTATAGACATACTACCAGAAAACTTGAACCTTGCCTCTTAACATACAGTGTCAGCTCATTCTTGGATCGTTCAAACCCATCTTTTAAGAAATAAGAGTCGATTTTGCTATACCAAGCACGTGGAGCTTGTTTAAGGCCATATAAAACCTTCTTTAGCTTGTAAACTTTATTCTCAGAACCACTTACTTCATGACCTTGTGGTTGAGCAACATAAACTTCTTCTGCAAGCTCTCCATTTAAAAATGTTGATTTGAAATCGTGTTAGTATACTGGCCATTGAAAGTGTGCAGCTAGAGCAAGGAATGTTTTTACGGTTTCAAAGCGAGCAACCGGAGAGAATATCTCATCGAAATCAACACCATATTCTTGTGCATAACCCTTAGCTACTAAACGCGCTTTATGCTTCTGAACAGTACCATCAGACTGATATTTGGTGCGATATACCCATTTTAAACCAATAACATTCTTTTCTTTTGGAAGATCAACTAACTCCCAAGTATTGTTTTTACGTATGGATGTCATATCCTCATTCATAGCCTCCTGCCAAACCTTACTTTTAAATGCTTCATCAAAATACACAGGATTCGAAGTGTATAAAACAAAATTACTTGAGGTGTAAATATCGTTTAAGGATCTAAACCTTTTGGGAGTATGATCATAAGCTGATCTGGACGAAGAAGACCCCCTCGTGTTGCTATTGGGGGATGACAAGTTGTTGTCACCGGTATCAGGGCTGGATGGAGCTGAATTTTCAACACCAGATACAAGACTTGTTGGCACTAAATTTTCAACATCAGGAACATCTTGTGTAACATCAATATCTTCAACTTCAATTGATTTACTTCCTGCATTTGAAGAATTATTGGTTTCCAATAACCAACTTTCTGATTCATTAAACTTCACGTCACGACTTATCAAAACTTTTCCCGTCAATGGATTGTATAACTTGTATGCTTTGGACTGATGAGAATATCCAAAGAAAATGCATTTCTTTGATTTAACATCTAATTTAGTACGAGATGGAGACGTATCCAAAGCATATGCTACACATCCAAAAATTTTCAAATGACCACTTTTGGCTTCCTTCCTTTCCAAGCTTCGTATGAGGTACGATTCATAATTGCTTTGGTCGGTGAAATGTTTAGGAGATAAACTACAGTTGCCACTCCTTTTGCCCAAAACTTCTTAGGAAGACTATTCATAGCCATCATACTACGAGCCATCTCAACAACTGTTCAATTTTTTCTTTCCACCACTCCATTTTGTTGTGGCGTGTGTGGTGATGATAGTTCCCTGTGAATGCCATGTTTCTTACAAAAAACAGAAAATTCGTTAGAAGTAAATTCACCACCTCTATCTGTCCGAAGGGTTTTAATATTACAACCACTTTAATTTTCAACCATGGCCTTAAACTTATTAAAGCACTCAAATGTTTCAGATGTGTGCTTTAAGAAGTATACCCTACTCATTCGGCTGTAATCATCAATAAATAACAAGAAATACTACTTCCACCCAAGGACTCAACACTCATTGGCCCACAAACATTGGCATGGACTAATTCAAGAGAAACAGTTGCCCTCCAAGACTTGTTTACAGGAAATGAAGTTCTTTTTTGCTTCCCATAAACACAACTTTTACAAAAGTCAAGTTCCTTTATATGAGGCAACCCAACAACCATCTTTTTCTTGCTTAACAAATCCAACTCTTTCACGTTTAGATGCCCATATCGTAGATGCCATAAGTTTGTTTCATTGTTTTGTTTAAGTACTAAAGCTTGACCCACTACTGTTGAAAACATCAAGAGGAAACATTCTATTGTGTGTCATGTGGACAGTGACTAAGGCTTAACCAGTTCATTCATCATCTACAGAACTTGCATTTCCAGCAAAAATAACCTTATATCCAATAGACATCAGTTGTCCAATACTCAACAGGTTATGGGGTAAGATAGGCACAAATTGCACATCATAGAGAAGTTTAACATCACCTTGTGTTGTTTTGATGACGATGGTACCTTTGCCTTCAACTTGCATTTTTTTTTTTGTCTCCAAGTCGAACTTCACCTTTAAGTCGAACTTCACCATTAAGAGATTCATCTAGGTCCTTGAATAAAGACTTTCTTCCAGACAATTGGTTACAGAACCCACTATCTAGAAACCAAACACCATCGTGAGCATCTAGACCTTGTGAATGGATCATGAACAACCTGTTCTCTGTAAAATTTGCCTGCTAGTTATCTTTAGGCTTCTGTCTCTGCTGTTCATCTCTCTGTTTTACCCAACATTATGTGTCTTTATGGCCAATCTAGTGCAGTAACGACATTGAATAGAGCTTCTGAATTGTCGTTGGTCATCAAATTGACCACGACCTCTACCTCTTCCGCAAAACCTTCCTCGAATCCTCTTCTATTCTGTCCACGACCACTTGAAAATCCTCCTCTAATCTTTCCACAAACACTTGAACTTTCTGTTTTTTCATTAAATGAAGGTCCTCTTTCACCTGAAAAGCTTTTTCCTCTATTTTTTCAAAGGACTTGTTGAGACGACGTTCATGTGCTAATAAAGAACTCATTAATTCATCAAAAGAAAAAGTTGAGAGGTCCTTAGGTTCCTCTATCGCAACAACAACATGATTGGAATCTGAAGTTAAACTCCTTAAAATCGTAATTACAATTGTCTCATCGGTTACCATTTCACCATACGACTTCATTTGATTCACAATCATAGACAGTTTAGCTAAATAATCTTGCACATACTCTTTTTCTTTCATAGCCAATGTTACAAAATTACGACGAAGTGATTGAAGTTTCACCGTAATTACCTTTTTGTTGCCCAGATGCTCCATTTTTAGAACTTCCCATGCCTCATGTGCAGTTAGTGCTCCTGAAATTCGAGGGAAAGTTCATTATCCAGTGCTGATTGGATGAGAAATAGTGCATTGACATCCTTCTTTCGATTGTCCCTCAGTTGTTGATTTGGTTGCTCTAGTTGGGTTTGGTTCTTCATAACCAATCTCCACCATTTCCCAAAGTTTCTGTGATTTGAACATCGTCTTCATTTTGAGACTCCATAGATGATATTTATCTCCTTTAAATATTGGAATAAGGGATTGAGATATTAACAAAGAGTTGTTATTTCCTGCCATGGACTTCTCAATATCTTCTCTTGTCTATAGAGAATGAAAACATAGAACAAAATGGACAGAACCTGGATGCACTGATACCAAAATTGTTGGAGAATTACTGCATAATATTTTCATATATTTCATGTATTGAAAGACAAACCATTTTATAGGCAAACAAGACACAAAGAAACTGAGAAATAGGAAAGCTAAAAAGATAAGAAATAAAGTCTCCTGCAACTGAACAAGATCCACACTCAACAGTCAAAAAAATAACTATAAAAAACAGCAGAAAAATTCTGGAACATCTGAAGCATTAATTAACAGATCCAAACGGTGGATAAAACAAAATGTTACAGCTATGCAAATCTGGCCGAAAAAATCATGGATCTTTTGCGCTAACGGAGGCGATGTAGACCTTACCGAAACCCTATATAAACACCAAAAAGAAACTTTGGACGAATCTTCAAACATGGATCGATGTCTTTGATACCATGATGAAATCGATATGAGCGAATGATTAGGGTTTTATTATAATGCAAACTTGAGAGAACAATACAATGAAAATGAAAAGATAACAGTGACCCTATGTATAGAACACAAAACCCTAAAGAAGCTAAACCATAAAAGCCCAATGAGCTGAACATTATACTAATATACTAATACTAATAGTGTTTTTCACATTTAAACACAGAAAAAGTATATAGACATTTATGTATGTGTATGTGCTCTCTAAATATACTTACGAACATCTTCAATCCTTCTTGATTTTGCATTTTTGCTTGTATATAAGTATATTATTCTGTAACAAATTGGCAGTTTGGGACAATTTGTTGTAATGAAAACCAATCTAATACGATATCCTTGAAAGTTTGAAAATTACATAAATGGTCCTTGAAAGTCAAAAAGACAAAAATGCCCCTGAAACTAACGGCTCAAGTTAACGGCCGTTTAGTTTCAGGGACCAAAATGTTACAACTTTTTGATTTCAGGGACTATTGGTGTAATAAAATTTTTTCAGGGACTAAAACCGTAATTTCATATAAACAACAGGGACCGTTTATGTAATTTAGTCTTTTTTAAAATTTACTTATGATAAGTTTTTTTTTTTACAATTATAATAACATATTGTACGTACTTTTTCTATTATTCATGGTCTGTCTATGTACGTACTTAATAAAGTAAAACGTTCAAGTACCATATGTTTTCACCAAATTTCCTAAAACCTCTAGTTATTGTTATTTATTAATTATTATTCAATATAATATTTTAGACTGTCAAACTTTTTAAAACTGTTGTTATTTATTATATATATATATATATATATATATATATATATATATATATATATATATATATATATATATATATATATATATGATTGAGTTCACGTGAGAACCCATCGTTATCGTGAGAACCACTCTATAAATTGTGCATCCACTGTATAAAATTGTGCATTTGATACTAAAATTAAATGTTTTCGATATATTTATGCATTTCATGTAAAAATTTACGCATCTCATGCTATAATTTATCCATTTTATGTACGAATTGTGCATTTAAGAAATTTGTGCATTTGATGTTCAAATTTGTGCATTTGGTTTATAATTTAATGAATGTAAGTTTTGAATGTAATTTTAGTGTTAAATTATGATATTTATTAATATTTAAGACTAATAATAATTTTAAGTAAAACTTTTAATTTTAAAATTGTGCATTTTGGAGTGGTTCTCACGTTCTCACGGTAACAAGGGTTCTTACTGGAACCCAAACTATATATATATATATATATATATATATATATATATATATATATATATATATATATATATATATATATATATATATATATATATATATATATATATATATATAGATTTGTGTTCAAATGAGTATCACTAGTTTTGCGGAGTACCTGATGTACCTCGCTTAAAACCATTTTTATTGAATTTTTTTTCAAAATCATGTTTAAATTAATAATACAAGACTACTTGCAAAAAATCACACATAAACACACACTAGAACTATATGAAACATGTGTGTTCACATGAACTGTACTGTTGTGAACGTGTGTTCACAACTAAGCATGTTCACATGAATTTTAAGATGCTAGAAAGTGTGAATGTATATAATTTTTTACGAATAGCCTTATTTTATTTGTATCTAAATGAATATGAAAAAAATTTCAAGAAAAAAACTTTTTTCGGAGCAAGTTCACATCTGAAACTCGTGTGTTCACAGGTACTCATGGTACTCTACATTTTTTAGGTACTAACACAAATCATATTTTATATATATATATATATATATATATATATATATATATATATATATATATATATATATATATATATATATATATAGATGGGATCATTGCAGAACCTAAATTTAGTGTAGATTGTAGAACTGTAGAACCAAAATCGTCCAAAGATTAGAATAATGTAATGGTCTTGATTAAAAGAGTTAAGTTTAGAATTAGTGAAAAAAAGATTGGTAATAGTGATATTTTAATTCTTGGAGGGTAAAAAAGGAAATGAATGGAAATAGCAAAAAGATTGATATTAGCAAAATAAATATCATTTTTCTTTAAATTAAAATAACATTAATATTATTAATTTTTAAATCAAAAAAATTATACCATAAAAACGAGAAATTTATACTCTTTAAAACAAGACCGGGCATGATATATTTTTTTCGAAAAAAATTTACGTGTTTATTTTTCGTAAAAAAAAATTACCCAGACCACGATGCAATATATCATGGTGAGATAATGAGATCATTCGATATCGAATGAACACTTTGATATCGTATATTTAACGTCAATGCAACACTGCATATACGCTCATTATTAACAGAGCTAAAATAATAGTCACAATTAGTAGTCAAAGTTGGTGGATTTAACGAGAACGGTTATGATATATATTTTTTATTTTTCGTAAAAAAAATTTTACCCAGACCACAATGCAATATATCATGGTGAGATCATGAGATCATTCACACTTTGATATCGTATATTTAACGTCAATGCAACATTGCATATACGTTCATTACTAACAGAGCCAAAATAATAGTCACAATTAGTAGTCAAAGTTGGTGGATTTAACGAGAACGGTTATGATATATATTTTTTTATTTTTCGTAAAAAAAATTTTACCCAGACCACAATGCAATATATCATGGTGAGATCATGAGATCATTCGATATCGAATGAACACTTTGATACCGTATATTTAACGTCGATGCAACACTGCATATACGTTCATTATTAACAGAGATAAATAATAGTCAAAATTAGTAGTCAAAGTTGGTGGATTTAACGAGAACGGTCATGAATATATTTTTTTGAAAAAAAATTTACGTGTTTATTTTTCGTAAATTTTTTTTACCCATACGACCATTCGATGTCGAATGAACACTTTGATATCGTATATTTAACGTCGATGCAACACTGCATGTCCATTATATATTAAAAGAGTAAAAAAAAAGTCAAAGTGGACAGTCAAACTTGGTAGGCTGCTATTAATTCAATGTTAATTGTATAATTACCATCTTATCCCTAGTGTTATATTATAATTTAATGGTTTAGATTGGTTCTATGGTTCTGCACTAAATTAAGGTTCTGCAATGATCCCAACCCTATATATATACATATATATATATATATATATATATATATATATATATATATGTATATATATATATATATAGAGAGAGAGAGAGAGAGAGAGAGACAGTGAGAGACAGAGACAGAGACAGAGAGAGAGAGAGTCAGGTTCAAAAAAGTATATCTTGAAATCAAGTACACCCGAAGGTACCAACCTTAAAAAAATTTTTTTTTTTTTCTCATAATCATGTTTAAATTAATGTTATACGCATGATATATGAATTTCACGTACATTCACACTTTCTGTGTCTTTAAAAATAATGTGAATGTTCGATGCATATTTATGTGAATGGTCATCCAATTGAATGATCATTCACACCATTCACATGATTTTTTTACCATTCACAAGATTTATGATATTGCTCTTTTTGAGAAAAAAAGTCTTATAATGTTGTCTTAGACACGTCTATTAAAAAAAAATTATATGTGAATGGTCATTCACATTCGCTGGAATCTCATAGGTACGTTGATGAACCTGATTATATATATATATATATATAAATGGAGGTTCAATGGAGAACATCCATGCATCGAACAATATCGAAGAACCTCAATGCAGCACCACAAATGCATCAAATACCGTGTGCTGCATCATTATTTCCACATGATGCATCAAATTCTCGCGTGATGCATCATTATTTCCGCATGATGCATTAAATTTCCGTGTGATACATTACGATTTTCTTGCGATGCATTGTGATTCTTCAAGGTTCTTCGATGCATTATGGTTCTCCATTGAACCCACTCCTATATATATATATATATATATATATATATATATATATATATATATATATATATATATATATATGTATGTATGTATGTATGTATGTATGTATGTATGTATGTATGTATGTATGTATGTATGTATGTATGTATGTATGTATGTATGTATGTATGTATGTATCTATCAAGTGCAAGTCTATTAACCATATGCAGGGCCGTTCCTGTCATTATTTAGGCCCGTGGCAAAAGCTTAAAATGGGCCCTCTAAACATGTGTGTCTATCTCTTTTATATATATATATATATATATATATATATATATATATATATATATATATATATATATATATATATATATATATATATATAAAAGAAATAAATAAAATTCATGATAAAAACTTTCAATTAAATTTGTTGAATTTGTAGCACCTTCAAAAAATTCTAAATCTGCATTGCAAAAATACAGTTCGTCAAATTGTAGCTTTATTATATGTAACACATTCTTTTTACCAATCAAACTAAATTTAATAAAAATTAAATTAAATTCTATAAATGAAAAAAAAAGGATTCTGACACAATTGATAGTATATATATATATATATATAAACCATCATTAGCCTAAAGAGTAGCAAAAAAGCTCTAACACTCAAGAAATCTGTTGGACAGGCGGATTCACATCTCTTACAGCCCACACAATCCTCTGTTCTTGAAGCAGAAGCTATTTGTTTGGCTTTGCAGCTTTTTAACCTCACATCAAGCTCTTCCTTTTTTACCAAAAAGCAATTTTGAACAGAGTTATCACATCTCTCTAAATTCCAACCATAGAACAAAAACTCCATCAGCTTCATAGTTTTGAACAATCAAAAAATGAATCAGAGCATCGATCTGCACACGAAGAAAAGAGACCTGTGGTGGTGGGTGATTGAAAGCGGTGGCGCCGTGGCGGTCGACAACCCAACAGCGTCGGAGGCAGGGGGTTTCAAGCATTGTGGCTAGCTTCTCGCAAGGTGCGGAGCTTTGTCGCTGTCGCCGATGATGAACAACGTGGTTGAGAAGAAGGTCGTGATTGAGAGGAAGACAACTGAGAGAAGGTTATATGTTTTTTTATAATTTTGCTCTTCTCGACTTCTCGATTTCTGCTCTTCTCGTGCGTCGTCAAGCGTCCAAAATCGAAGATTGGCGCCTTGGCTCTTGGCATTCTTGATTTCTGCTCTTTCTACATAAAACATACTTATTTTTTTTTTTGAGGCCCTGTACATTTAGGGGCCCTGGGCAGAGGCTCACCTTGCCCTCCCCCATCACCGGCCTTGACCATATGTCTTACATGGATTGATCAAAAAATATTTATAAAATTTATATTATACTTATAATAATTAATCAAACCTAAGTTTAAATTGACGCTCGAACTTTCTTACATTTAAAATTCAAAATATGCAGTTTTAAAATTTATTTTTTTATTATTTTTTTAATTTATAAAATTAATGAATCAATACAATAAAATTAACAAATCAACATGCATATCATAATTCTACTATCCAAAAGGCACACACATGATAAAACAATAATGACATGTGAACAAGTCAATGGGTGTTTGGTTTGGTGGAATAAAATGGGATCACATTAAATTTACAAAATTTTTTTGTTACGGGAAAAAACATTGATTCTCAATTCGATGGAGTAGCAGTGCCGGTCCTATCATTTTTGAGGCCCGGGACATATACTTAAAAAGGGCCCTCTATATATATAAGCAAAATTCGTATAACGAAGCTACAATTAAATAATATTGATTTTGTTGCACCATTGTCAATGTCATGTCTTTAAAAACTTGTCAATCTGTCATTGCGTAATGGTTTCACGGTGTTTCCCTGAATATTTACCCAATCCAAAAAAACCGCAAAAAAATTAATATTAACATCATATGATTATAAATTAGGCAAAAATTGCATACAATATTAAATTATATTTTTATTAGTAAATTGAGAAAAAAAAGTTTAAATTTTAAATACTTCATAATATAAATAGTAAACATATGTGTCAAAAATAAATAACATCTCAGGAAATAAATACATATCTCATTAGTATTTTAACAATCATATAATAAATAACATAAAACACGTGATAAACAAAAATAAAAAAAAGAGTTAATCACAAAAATGGTCCCTATGGTTTGTCCTAAAATTTAGATTTGGTCCCTGAACTTTCAATTTTGCAGAAACAGTCCTTATTTTCATAGTTTGTTTGTCATTTTGGTCCCTCAACCTATTAACTTTTCTAATATAACCAAATTACCCTTATTTTGATGCAAACTATAGGGACCATTTCTACAATTAATTTTTTAACTTTTTTTATTCTTAATTAAATAAATTATTATTTTAGTGTTACTTAAATTTAATAAACTATAAAAAAAGAAAAGAATTATTTAATTATTTATGTTGGTTCATAAATGATTTAGATTTTTTTAGTCTTAATTAATTTTAATTTACTATAATCAAAGAGTAAACCAATCAAAATTTATAATCGAAAAAATCATTTATGATTAGAAACTATTTTCTAGAGGTTTCGTATATAAAAAATTATAAAGATATTTGATTCTATAATTATTTATGTTGGTTCATAAATTTATAATAAAAATATGTTTGTTGGTCAAATATATTTTACTTTCTTCTTAAATAAAATCGTCAAAGAATCTATTTTATAATCCATTCACATTTGTATTAAAACAAGGTGATAATGGTAAAGTGATAAATCTAAATGGTTTAAATTTTTAAGGTGTCGATTTAATCGGATTAAAATAAAAAGTCAAATTGAAGGACGAAAAAAGATTAAAAACCTATTTATACTTCTCGATTTTTATGTAAAGGTCTGACAAACCAAAGTTTGATGATTAAAGTTGTTAATCAAAGATGTTATATGAACCTAAAATTTTAAATCGTTTTTGGTGTAATTGAAAATTAAAATGACTAAATAATTGATACGTTAAATAAAAAAATTGAGTTGTCTTAGACCATTTGGAAAAGTTTTTAAATTCGGTCAAATTAAACGTTAAATTTTTATTTATTTAAGTTCTTTAATATTTTTAACTTTAATTAAACTGTTGGCTCATAAATAATTTTTTAAATAATTTATTAAAGTTAATTAACACTAAAAATAAAGTAGAGTCAATTGCATAAATGGTCTTTGTGGTTTGATCAACATAAATATTTTTTATTATAAATGTATGAACCAATATAAATAATTATAGAGAAAAAATTTTCTTATTTATGAAACCTTTAAAAAATAATTTCTAAACATAAATTATTTTTTCGATTATAAATTTTGATTGGTTTACACTTTGATTATAGTAAATTAAAATTAATTAAGACTAAAAATATCTAAATCATTTATGAACCCACATAAATAATTAAATAATTCTTCTCTATTTTTATAGTTTATTAAATTTAAGTAACACTATAAAATAATTTATTTAATTAAGAATAAGAAAGAGTTAAAAAATTAATCATAGAAATGGTCCCTATAGTTTGCATTAAAATAATCAAAATAAGGGTAATTGGTCATATTAGAAAAGTTATTAGGTTGAGGGACCAAAATTGCAAACAAACTATGAAAATAAGGACCGTTTATACAAAATTGAAAGTTCAGGGACCAAATCCAAATTTTAGGACAAACCAGACCATTTTTGTAATTAACTCCAAAAAAAATTAAAATCATTGAAAAACAAAAGTATAAATATTGAATTTGATGGATAATATATTGATATAAAGTAAATAGACGATATCTGTAAATGAAAATTCAAGTGGTAGATGTGATATAAATAAAATAAAAATGCATACAATGGGAATCAATCACACACCACTGGGATTCTAAGATAAGCTGACTGTCAGCTGAACCAACACATTGTTTATTTCTTTTATCAAGCAAAAAACATATAAGCTAATATTGGACAGTTGTGTTATATTAACATATTAATTTTTTTTGGTCCCTTATAGTAAATTGGGCCTTGGGCGGTGGCCCTTTTGCACCAGGCCCAGGGCCGGGCCTATGGAGGAGATGATGAAGTATTGTTAGTATATATTTTATTTTCTTATTTTTTTATCACATGGCAAGAATAAAAAAGATTGAAAGAGATTGAAATTTTATAGTGTTTTTTAAATTTCAAAGTCATATGTAAATGTATAACAATCATAGATTAAAATAACTTACAGGTTTTATTTTATTCGATTCCATCATACCAAATGCTACTAATAAATTATGTTTGACATACGACCGATTACTATATATATATATATATATATATATATATATATATATATATATATATATATATATATATATATATATATATATATATATATATATATATATATATATATATATATATATATATATATATATAGTTTTACACATAATGAGAAATAGTTCCCGCGCGCTGCGGCGAGTTTAAGAAAATGTGTTTTGATGACTAAATATAATTGAAATGCGAAAAACAATATACTAAAAATCATGACCTATAAGTAGCTTTGGCAAACTAACAAGGTAAGTTAAATGTATCAGTGCAATCTGAAATTTATAAAGCTCGTACCTAACACATGTTATGATGTTAATGTCAATCTAAAAAAAGATATATCAACTCCTAAAAAGAGGTGATGTCCACAATGCTCAGTTTCATATTCATACGCTAAAATGATGAAACGTAGTAAAACCTACCATTTTCGGTTGTTATCCCAGACTTTCCTTAGAAGTTACTTTTGTCTTGTTTCCTTTTCACATATCTTAATCCTTTTATTTCTTTATTGATAAGCTTGCGACTGTCCACCAAAGGCTTCTCATAAAACGCACTAACATATGTCAACGCACGTCAAAAACTTTTGTTGTCAATAAGGAAGAGCATATTTAAAATAGAATTAAGCATCTCATTGTTTTTTAAGTAAATAACTCAAATACTAAAGAAGAAAACAAAAAATGAACTCATACTAACAACTAAATATTTGAAACAGAGAATTTAAAAAACATTTTCACAAAAAAAAAAAAAAAAAATTCAAGAACAACTAAAAGGAAAAATGTATTTGAACTACTCAAAATGCATGTTGGAGGGTCAATTGAAAAAAGAACATATTTTTGTGTATAAATTTGAAGTATGCAAATGATAGTGGCAGGTTGCAGCAACAATGATAGAAGTGATACCAATAGGATAGCTTCGAGGTGGCCATAGTAGCGAAAACAACAATGAACAATGACCGACAATTTGCAAGGGATGGCTTTGTTTTGGAATTAAACCTTCTTGAGATACACATGATGATGTATTTAAAAAGGGTATATAGTATGTATCAATCACTATATCAGATTGATTTAAGGGTTGTGATTTCAAAGTAAAGTAGGGAGGACCAATACTCTCTGTCTACACTTTGTGCAATTAATTATTTTCATATTAATAATTTTAATGAAAATTGTACCAAATTTGAGCTTGTGTGGGCATGTGGCTTTAAGTTTATGATGGTTCCAACCATGAGGTGTTTGGCATCTGCTCATAAACCTGCATTTCTAACATCAAGCTCGAATAAGCCAATGATCCTAAGGTTCCTTCGCCTAAGTGAGAGAAATGTTTCTAGATTTTAAAATGGTTGTTTAACAGAGAGAAATGGAGGAAGAAAGTGTTGTGTATATTGAGACTAAAAATTACAATACAGAGAAATAAACTCAACTATATATAGAGACTTTCATCTTGTAACAAACTGAATAACTAACAGCTAACTAACTAAACAGAAATCAGTAAGTCAACACCCCCCCTCAAGCTGGTGGATATGACAATAAACCCAGCTTGAAAACTGCATCCTGATGCCGAGGTCCAGACAAAGGCTTTGTAAAAACATCAGCTACTTGTTCTGTTGTGGAAACATGTGACAGAGTAATCAGACCATGCAATAACTTCTCACGTACAAAATGACAGTCTAATTCAATATGTTTAGTGCGTTCATGAAATACAGGATTCTTAGCTATGTAAATAGCCGCTTGACTGTCACACTTTAAAGGAATGGGTGTGACATTCAATACTTGAAATTCATGTAACAGCCGACTTAGCCATGCAAGTTCAGAACAAGTACGCCGCATAGATCGATATTCAGCTTCAGCAGAAGACAGAGACACTGTAACTTGTTTCTTTGATTTCCATGACAATGGTGTACCTCCGAAGAGAATAAAAAATCCACTGACAGAACGTCTAGTGATTGGACAGGCTGCCCAATCACTATCACAATAAGCTTCAATGTCATAGGTTGGTTTATTATTGAGAAATATGCCTTGAGAAGCAGTCCCTTTGAGATACTTCAGAACGTGAATAGCAGCGTTATAATGAGCTTCACAAGGTTCCTTATTAAACTGACTTAGATACTGAACTGCAAATGACAGATCAGGCCTTGTGTGTAGCAAAAAATTCAACTTACCAATAAGTTGTCGATAAGCAGTAGGCTCAGTCAATGGACTATCCATTTTGGGCAACAACTTCAAATTCACAGGCAATGGGGCAGAAACATGCATACAATCAGTCAATGAGTATGCTTGTAACAGATCCATAATAAACTTGTGTTGAGTAACAACAATCCCATCTGATATCTCATTGAACTCCAACCCCAAAAATAAATGAATGTAGCCCAGATCTTTAATTTTGAACTGATCGTCCAAAAATTCTTTTATAGAAGATATCTCATCACCACTGTCACCTGTGACAAGAATATCATCAACATAAATGGCAACTATGATGATGCTCCCATTCACATGTTTGAGAAATAATGAATGATCATTTGAAGAACGCTTAAAGCCTTTGGATTGTAAAGCAGCAGACAACTTAGCATACCACTGTCGTGAAGCTTGCTTTAATCCATATAAAGATTTTCTTAAGCGACAAACATAAGCAGGTGAAGGAACAGATAAACCAGGAGGTGCCTTCATGTAGACTTCTTCATGCAAATCCCCATGAAGAAAGGCATTATTGACATCAAACTGGTGAACTTTCCAACCTCTTTTGACAGCCAATGTCACGAGAGCTCTAACAGTAGTAAACTTGACAACAGGAGAGAATGTCTCATGATAATCGATGCCACGTTTCTGTGTGAATCCTTTCGCAACCAACCGAGCTTTATATCGTTCAATGGACCCATCAGATCTATATTTGATCTTATAAACCCAACGACATGATATGGGTCTCTTCCCTTTAGGAAGTTTAACAACATCCCATGTATGATTAGCTTCTAAAGCCTGAAATTCATTGTGCATGGCAAGTTCCCATTCTGGATGACCTTTTGCATCATTGTAGAAAGCAGGTTCAGGTTGAGCACTTTTTACATGAAATGCAAATTTAGAACATCCATAAAGAACATTGGAGGGACCAATACAAAGATTAGTAATAGTATGAACACAGGCAGATGTGGAACCATGACTATCTATGTGATTACATACATAATCATTGAGATAATTGGGAGGATGAGATGTCCTGGTTGAACGTCTTAAAGATACAATGTTGGGTTGATCAGTAGGTACAGTAATGGATTGTTCATGATGATTCAATGAATCTGGGGAAAGATGATCAACAACAGGTTGTGGCATATAAGAAGTATCAGCTAGAGAAGAATCAGAAGCATTAGGAAGATGTAATGGAAAAACATCTTCAAAGAATCTAACATCTCTGGACACAAAAATGTGTTTTGTGGCCAGATCTAACAACTTGTATGCTTTCTGACCATAGGGATAACCTATAAAAATGCACTCAGTGGCTCTAGGCATAAATTTGTCACTTGAAGGGTGAGGAGGAGATGCATGACAGAGACAACCAAAAGCTTTTAAATAAGAAAAACTTGGTTTCTCGTTATAAAGAACTTCATATGGGGTTTTGAAATGAAGAGGTTTTGTTGGCATTCTATTGATTAAATGGATGGCAGTTTTAATGCATTCTCCCCAGAAAGAAAGACCAAGTCCAGACTGAAAATAGAGTGCCCTAGCAACTTCCAGAATATGCTTGTGTTTCCTCTCTACTAGACCGTTCTGTTGAGGTCTATAGGGAACAGACTTTTGATGAATAATTCCTGCTTTTGCAAAGAATTCCAATCCCTCTTTGCTAGACCCAAGCTCATACGCATTATCACTTCTAATGGCTTTCACCACAGTACCAAATTGAGTTTTGACCAGATTCACAAAGCTTTTGATAATGGCCATAGCATAGCTTTTATGAGTGAGCAGGTGTATCCAAGTGAACCTACTAAAATCATCTACTATGGTAACAAAATATTTGTGACCATCAACAGTAGGATGTTTATAAGGACCCCAAACATCAATGTGAACAAGTTCAAATGCTTGATATGAACAGGTTTGACTCTTTGGAAATGATAATTTGTGTTGTTTAGCTTGAGAACAGATTAGACAAGTATCAACACAAGAATCATGAACAGATGATGACAAGAGAGATAACTTCTTGAGTTTTTCTAAAGGCAAATGTCCAAATCTTTTATGCCAAAGCATTGCTTCAGACATAGAATTAGAAGATTTACTACATGAAAATGAAGAGGACCTATTACAAAAGTTCAGATTAGAGCAATCAAACTGAAATGACAGATTATTACTAATGTCTTGATGATCAAGAATGTACAAATCATTTATGCGTGTTCCAAGAATACCAAGAGAGAGTTTATTCTTTGACAAAGGGTCCTGCACGAGACACACTTTATCAGTAAGAATAACAAAGTTATTTAATTCTGCAGTAAGTTTAGGAACAGATAGGAGATTATAGTTGAAGCATGGAACATACAAGACATTATGTAAAATGATAGAATTATGAAGTTTAACGTCACCAGAAAATGAAACAAGAGTGGTATGTCCATTAGGCAGACCAATCGAATGAGGCTGATTGAATTTAGTAAGAGACGAAAACAAGTTCTTATTAGAACACATGTGATCTGTGGCTCCCGAATCAATGATCCAGGACTGATAAGTTTGTAAGGAAGTGGATGATTTATGAAGATTAGCATTAAATTGCTCAAATGAAAGCAGAGTACCTTCATTTAACATTGCTCCATCAGTAACTATAGAGTTGACTTGATGAGCCGTTGAAGGAGTATTCAAGCGATTTGCATTGATGAGTTGAATGAGTTGCTGAAATTGATCTTGTGAGATTGAAGAAGAAGAAGCAACAGAGTGAACTGAAGACTGAGTGTTGTCACGCTTGGATTTGGTGAACTTGAAGTTAGCAGGAAAGCCATTAAGACGATAGCATTGAGATTTTGTATGACCTGGTTTCTTACAATGATTGCAGAATAATGTTTTCTTTGAATCAGAAGAAGAAACCTGCATAGCAATTGTATCGGTAGTATGAATAGGACGAGAAATCTCTCGTTGACGTTCTTCTTGAATGAGTATTGAGTAAGCAGTAAAGACCGAGGGTAAAGGCTTCATCATCAGAATCTGAGCCCTAATTGCTTTGTATGATTCATTTAATCCCATGAGAAGTTGAATTAAACGTTGATCTTCTAGGAATTTGACAAGGTGAGTAGAAGCTCCACACGAACAATTTGGCAGATCCTGTACAATCTTCAATTCATCCCAAATTTTTGACAATTTGGTAAAATATGTTGAGAAGTCATCAGAGTTTTGCGAAACAGAGTAGAGCTGCTGTTGGATTTGATAGATCAAGGTGCCATCTGATTGGGAATATCGTTGGTTCAATTCTTTCCATATTTCATGAGCAGTTTGCAAGAATAGAACACTATCAGCAATGTTCTTTTGTAAGGAGTTGAGAATCCAGCTTATTACCATGGAATTAACACGAAACCAGCTGGAGTATGTTTCAGATGTTATAGAAGGTTGAGGAATCGTGCCATCGATAAAACCGTATTTGTTCTTTGCAATTAATGCAATTGTCATCGAACGCTTCCAAGCCATGAATCCGACACCATTGAAGACATTAGAGACTAAGATCGATGCAGGATTGTCTGAAGATCCAAGAAAGTAAGGATTTGAGCAATCATGCGAATTTGAATTTTCAGAAGGCATGATGATGATGATCAAGAGGAAGAAGAAATGAAGCGATTGAATTCCTATATCAAGACTTTCTGCTCTGATACCATGTTTAACAGAGAGAAATGGAGGAAGAAAGTGTTGTGTATATTGAGACTAAAAATTACAATACAGAGAAATAAACTCAACTATATATAGAGACTTTCACCTTGTAACAAACTGAATAACTAACAGCTAACTAACTAAACAGAAATCAGTAAGTCAACAATGGTTGATTCAAACAAATCCCCAATTATCACCAAAAGAGCAGTCGAATTCCATCATATCAAAGTAAAATATGATAATGATGCACACACAACACGAAGCTGCCAAAAAAACACATAAACATGTCTAGAATGACACCACCCACATGTATCCCTAAACATCATGAAACAAAAGTTGAGAAAATGGAAGTTGCAAGGATCCAAGAAAAGATCCCCTTTGCTTCCAGCTAAAAAATAGAATGACACCACTCACATTTACGTAACATAGTTCACAAATCATATGAATAATAAGAAAATCAATTATATGAATCGTAAGAAGAATCAGGATTACCTTGTATGAATAACGCTTTCCTTCATAATTTTCTTTTTTATTATTTGTCAAAATCTCATACACAACAACTTCTTGCTATTGAAATAGACATTACATGCTTCATTTTCTGTTTGTTGCTTCAAATATGATAAAAAAAAGTTCCCATGTATGTATCCCGGTTATATGCAAGTAGTCAAAAAGCAACCTAAAATAGTCGAACACAAATGAATCTACTCCATTAGGATCTGCAGCATTGTAACAACCTAACTTTTAATTTCTGTATTTGACTTAAAAATGTAATAATAATTACATTATTTGTCTTGTAATTTATTAAGTTAATGAAAAATATATAATTATGCTAAATATGTGTTATTAAGTATCTAAAAGATCAAGTTTAAAGAAATGGAATAAAAATAAGTTTGAGGGCTAAATTGTATATTTAACAAACTTCATTATATAAAACACCCAAAAGAGCTTCATCTGCTTATTTCTCACCAAACTCAAAATTCTCTGCTTCTCTTTACTACTCACGTTTTCATCACAAATCCATCAAGAACATCAAAAATCTTGCAACAAAAGTGAAATTTAAGTCAAGGAATCAACAAACAAACATCAAGTATCAAGAATCCTACAAAGCCAAGGTAAATGAGCAACTTAAACTTGTTCTTGAGTCCAAATATAACCTACGGTTTCTATGGGTTTCATGAACACAAAAATATATTCAAATCATCAAATTTAGACATAGATTAGTGCTATAAACCTGAAATTGAAAGCATGCATGTGTACATTTTGTTATCAAGTAATTATGTTTACTTTTTTAGAGTTTGATTTCAATTTTCAAAATAAAGTTCTGAGATTTATAAAGGAATTGAAGCTTGATGTCCTAGTTGTTCTTTTCTGTTTTTAGCCGAAATAGACGAGGCCAAGAAGGCCATTTGGATTTCGGCCATGACTTAGATGCACATGTGTGTTTGTTCATCAAAATTAAAAGCATCAATCACCTTTAATTCTACTGATTTTGCTGCTGGAAGTTAAGGAAATTAGGAAATAATAGTGCAATTGTGTGCGTGTGTATTGCATGAAAGAAGAAAGCACTGAGACTCACCTAAAGGGTGCAAGTCTCGGATGTTTTAAACATCAAACAGCAGTCACCTTAACATTCATTTATAAAATTAAGTGGGTTGTGTGGTGTCTAGTATAAAAGAGCCGAGACTCCTAAAGGTCTCGGATATGTGTGTTGTGTGTGTAACAGAAACCGTAAGCTGCCCATGTCCTTGTGTTGCATATAAGTTAAGTGTACGCATATAATAGATGAAAGATCCAAGACTCATTGGGTGTGAAGTCTTGGATGTGTGTGTCCAGTAGCAACCCACAACACCCACAAATAAACTAAGTAAACTTCAATCTCTTATGTGTTGTGTATAGAAAAAGGTTCCAAGACTTACACAATAAACGTCTTGGATGGTTGTGTCAATTAACATCAACCAAAGCTCAAGTCTAGGATGTATGTGTATTCCATAGCAGCAACCCTTTTCCTTTATTCCTTTTGTTAAGTATATGTGTGATATACATGAGAGAACCGAGACTTCACTTGGAAGTGAATCTCGGATGTGTGTGTGTCCAGTAATAACATAAGCACATCAGCAACATCCTTTATTCCATCTCTTATGTGTTACGTATGTATACATTAGATGAGATCTGAGAATCATCATGGTGACAAGTCTCTGATGAGTGTCCATTCAGCAATCCTTTTCACAAATAAATTAACAAGTCTCTTATGTGTAATGTGTGGAGTATTGATCAAATGTTCATGCTGTGATATATTTCACAGCAACCTATACACCTTCATTTATCAACTTATAAGTAACCAGTTAAAGATCAAATTATAAAATACAGCAAAACTTATACATACTTATATTCACACCATAGCATCAAACTGAAATGTATGAACTTGTGCCCGTTTGGTAAGAGGGGTGTGATGTAAGTGTGAGGTCACGGGTCGACTAGGCAAGTTGGAATTTAGGTGGTGGAAGTAAGTTCTAAAGTCCCCATTTGGGGGCAAAGGAATAGTTTAGGAGTAGGAATATGTTAGTTTGCCATTCAAATACACACACACACACACACACACACACACACACACATATATATATATATATATATATATATATACACATATATATATATATATATATATATATATATATATATATATATATATATATATATATATATATATGTATATATATATATATATATATCTATACAAGGCTCATAGTCATAAATATTTGGATTATAGTTTAAACAAAGACATTGTGATAAAAACATCATTAAGCATATGTATGAATGTGAGTATGTAATTCATTTGAAAGCATAATTATGTTCATAAATGCACAATGTGAAAGCACCATGATCATGTATATGCCTAAGTGACTATACATGCATTTATATGAACATGTAAATATCATTTAAGCTCATGGCATGACTTCATATGCATTCATACAAGTTTTCAAGTGTAAGCAAAGCTTAAAATGAATTAAGAAAGTCACACATGTCCATGAAAAAGACATAAATGCTTATAAACCATTAAAATCATGTCAAAACAAGTCCTAAGTACAATGATGATTCAACAAAGCCTAATATGACATGATAAGACATCAAATGTAAAGTCTTTACAGCTAATGTGTATGCCAATGCCAAACACTCGACAAGTTCAGATAACTCTGAACAAAGTAATAAAGTTAAAGTTATTGAAAAGTGGGTCAAATTTTGTAAAGCCAAGCCAAGTCAAGAAAGCCAAAGCCTAAACAGGTGGTGGAGTAATCCAATTGCAAAAGTTCAATAGCTCAGCCTAATTCAGTAAACTGTGAGTTTATAGATTATTGCATTACATTCATATTATGAGATATTGTGACTTGTTGAATATATGTAATGTCATGATCTTATTGCTTGTTATTAAACATGATTAGATTCTGATCAAGTGAGTTGGCACAATGCAAATAACCCAATAAAGTGAAAGATGATGCTAAATGGTAAACCATTACCATAGTCATTGCCCTGTGAATTGAAAGTAATACTCCTACTAACTCATACAAAGTTAGTAGTGATACTCAGCCTGGTGTTATATCCTACTAGACCAACTAGTATAGTAGCGATGCTTAAGAATGAAATTCTCCTACTATTAAATTAGTAGCGATGCTTATGCCCCGTGCTAATCTCCTACATACTTTGGGCGGAGTATGTAGCGATACTATTAAACAGAATGTTGTGCTTGTGTATATCTCCTACTTGCTTAACTGAGCTTGTAGTGATGCTTAAGTCCATACAGAATTCAGTCATGCCGATGTGCCACTAGCACACCTTAATTTTTATTATAAAACAGACATAAATAAACTAAAACTAGCGGACAAATAGGCAAATATTACCTATCGTATACTAGTATAGCTTATGTAAGTCCAGGTATCGAACTCAGGGACAATTGGTGGAATGATGATAATAAGTTGTCTGTTATAATTAGTTATGATCATGAAGTGATTGCATTTAAAATAACGAACACGTAAATATATAAAATCACGAGCGCAATTCCACACAATTACGAATTATAAACACTAAGGAAGAAAGGTTTCAAGAATGCAATTTGGTAAGGGTAATCAAACGGGAGTGCTCCCCTAAACATTGGATGAATAACAACACTAAACACGCTTGGAATGAATAAAGCTTGAATTCAAGAAAGTAAATCACTAAGATCACTCACCAATGGTTTAAAATCTTGAATCCACTATTTTATGCTAAGTAAACAAAGATCACTCTAATGAATACTTCAACGTAAAATCTCATGCAAGTAATGACGATGAAAATACAAGATCACTCAAACTAAAATCATCATCCCAATATTAACTCTGAGAAAATATAAAGATCACTCAACTATATTTTCTCAAACTAATAAAGCAAACTGAATACTCACAATCATGTTCTTGTTATGAAATATGTTCATCAATTCACATATCAAAACATTCGTTTAAATTAAGCTTCACAACAAAATAAAAACATGTCTATAATCATAGCTAAACACATAAATAATCCACCCTTTTTACCCTCACGAGCTTAAAAGATCAAACACAGTAATAGATTCACTCCATTCGAAACAAATATAAGCAAAACCCGATTCACATCTAGGAACACAAATATTCATGGCAAATCATTCAAGTGTTAAAAAAAAAGTACAAACATTCTTACAAACCAAGAACAATAATATATTCATTCCAACAAAATGATATAAATATCATCCAACGTTTAGGGTTCTACAAACCCAAATGATTACAATAAAATAACTACTCCATATACATGGAGATACACAACATATACATCATATATAAAGGAAAACTGAACATAATCAAAATATTTAGAAATGTTAAAACTCCCATAACTATGATAATAGACGTTGTGTTGAATCCTCCAAGGTTGCACTCAAAAATGGCTCCAAACCGACTTTCTTGCCTCCCAAGTTATGTGAAATTCGTAGTTTTGTGTGAGAAAACGAACATGAATGCTTGAATGCTGATAAAACGTTGTATTTATAGATTTGGAAGGGCACGCCGTGCCTAAAAGTAGGCACGCCGTTCTTCTTGTGTGTCACCTCCTTATTGGCTCTAAAAATGCAGGAAATATTCGTGTGTCAGGCAGGGCACGCCGTGCCTAAAAGTAGGCACGCCGTGCCCTCCACTTTTCAGCTGATTATCTTCATGGCATGCCAAGGTAGGCATTGTGTGCCTTTGAGGGCACGCCGTGCCTTTTCCATTTCAGCCTAAAATCTTGATTTTCTTCACAACAATTCCTACAAATAATAATTTAACATAAATATCACTTGGAGGAACAAAATTCAACGTTTTACCTTAGCAAAATACTCTAAAAATAACAGATATCGTCCTGAAAATGTATATAATTATGTCGATATCAAATATTCCCGCACTTATGTTTTGCTTGCCCTCAAGCAAATTCGGCCAATTAACAAGCTTACGAAAAGAACTCAAGGACTTTTTAACGTGATCATCAATTCACAAACATTTTAGAGATCTAAAAGCATTAAAGACTTAGTGGCGGAAAGTGCAAAACATCAAATAATAGGAACAAAACCTTGAATTCTCGAGTGGGACCGAAATAGCTACATAAAACAACCTAATCAATCCAGACCAAAGCAAGACTTAAACACCTCTTTAACTAAAACACTCTGCCCTCGGTGCTTAGGTTTAAACAAAACATTTCAGTGCACAGTTTATCACGATTACTTACCATAGGCTTGCCAAAAGATCAAAATTCCAACAGTTGAATTGAAACGACGTATACATCAAAAGGACTTCAAAACAGGGAAAAGTTGGGTTAAGGGTAAGGTGAGAAAGTTTTGGAAAATTGACGTAGAGTAGCCTTAAGTTCATACCCTTAAGAAACGTCTCTATAATACCAAATAGTTAGGAACGAGCAACCTTTCATTTTTATTGAATTATGAGACTACTTTGCTTGAAGCTTTCTACGAATTTATCTTTTACGAGTTGGCCTTAAGTAGCTCGATTATTGTTTATATATATATATATATATATATATATATATATATATATATATATATATATATATATATATATATATATATATATATATATATATATATATATGGTGTGCTCCTAACTCAACTATTCTTCTCATGAATTCACGTTTCAACTTAAAATGGGGGCACGAACGTTGGCTGTGGTTAACTAAAGAAAAATGGATAACATGGCTAAACAAAAAGATGGCTAACATAAATATTTAAAAGGCTAAGGCTCAAAAGCAGCTAACTAAAGGATATATAGATGCAAAGGAAAAGAAAAGGTTGATGTTTGGGTAATCCTAAAATGTCTCTATCACACGACTGCATCAATTCAAAATTGTGTTCTAAAAAAGAATCATTATGGCAAGTTCTGGAATAAAAGTAACAAACGGCATACACACATAAATAATCGGAACATGAGCAAGAAGATATTCATGAATGCTTGAAAAGGCTCAAAACTCACGAAACGAAATGATATGTAGGTCAATAATTTGCAAAATTCAAACTTTGGTCCAAACAACCAGGTCATGTAGCAATATCAAGTTCATAAGAGAATTCAAACTAAAGATCCTATTTTAAGCTTTCCACTTGACTCGCAAAAATCGATTATGCCAATAGATCGAAAACTTATCCGAGGATCGAAATTTTTAAAAAAAATTTCCCAAATTTTCAATTATTAAGCATGCCAATAGAGAAGTAAAGGGTAAACAAAACCAAAACAATATCGGGATGAACAAACTGACTATTCCCACACTTGAACAATTAATTGTCCTCAACGAAACAAAATGGACAATATAAACATAAGTTAAAGCACGAAAGGAGGGAGGTAAAGGGACTCCGTGGAGTGCGGTGAAGAACGACGAGACGCTCTAAAACCGCGACCAACAAAAAATGCACTTTTTGTAGAGCTGGAACAATTTGTAAAACCGCCTCTGTGCAAGCAACATGTCATTAGGCCCAACAAAAATGAACTAAACAAAAAGAACCATAAAATAAGTACTAAAATTAATCATACAACAAACAATAAAAGTAAAAGCTGCAGAAATTAAAATTGTTCAAGGCCTATCATCGGCCAACGGAAGTAAAGCAAGAAAGTAAAGTGTAAAAACTTAAATTGTTCATGGCTTGACAGCGGCCGACAGAAATTAAAATGCGAGAAAGTAAAATTTTCAACCAATCATCAAAAGCGGATGGGGAATAAAACTGTGATCATCAATCATTAGTCCGGTGGTGGCTGGTGATGTGGATGACCTGGCGGGTACTGTGGAGTCTGCTGATAATAGAATGGGTGTTGGAACTGAGTGTGGTCCTGAGAGCTGGAGTGGAGCCTTCACCTGGTTGGCACAGCAAGAGAATAGTAGCTAAACAATCTTTCAAAGTTACCCAAGACTGTTTGCATATTAGCGCGATACTCCGTCCGGTGGTCATCAAAATTCATCGTTAAAACATCTAATTGGTTCTCTAGACCAGCCAACCTAGGCTCCCAGTTCGTTTGAGTGGGCTGCTAGTTGTTGTCGTCGTCTTCTTCTTCTCCACTACTAGAATTCCTCACAGCTTGGGGTTCGGGTGCGGGCTCAGGTACCCGGACATTATCCGGAGGTAGCATGCTGACTAGATGAATCGCCCCTAAACAGTGGGATTCGTGATCACGTTCATCTTGGTAAAATACTTCTGTGAGCACACTTTCATCGGCTCTGCTTCATTGAACGTCTGTACATTGCCCTGAGTTAATAACCCGTACGAACGAGCTAATCTCGTGATAAACCGCCCACCACAAATCGGGTTGCCCTCGTATCGTACTGAAGCTGTCAAAAAATATTGTGCCATGTGATAAGGTAAAGAACAATGAACATTAGGCGTCAGTATAAAATATAAGAGGAATAGATCAGAAGTGGAGACTCTCTCTTGGCCATCTTTCCGGCTGATGACAGACATAGAAATGCAGCGATGGATTATGAGATGGAGCAGGTTCTTTATCTTTGATTCTCTAGCAAATCATGAATTATAGGGACGGTTGGCTATCAAACTCCAAAACGATTCTCGATTATATTTTGGTAGGTGCCTCATCAACCCCGCAGTAAGATAGCCTCCAAAACTTCAGTCATTAGCATCCACATCTTGATACAACCCCAATCGCATAGTAAACTCCATCAGAGATATCTGTCTAGCAACTTCACCCATACGAAAACGGACCGCGTTTTCCGCAAATACGTCGTACCCAAGATTCATAAAGCCATACGAGGTATAAAATTCCAAGGTCAATTCTATGTATATCGGCTCCTGATTGCTAAGTAGATGCACCCATGTAGATTATTTCCATAGGAAACTTCAAACATGTTTTGGAGCCTTGTTGCAATGTCCAATTCACCATGCCCCACATCAATTGTCGATAAAAAATTCCCAACTCACTACTCTGTCCGGCGCAATTGCTCGCGTTAAAAGGGTCAGAAAGTCTAGCCCGATAACCCTCTCGAAGATGTAAAGCTATCCCGGTAAATGCAAAATATGGGTGGTTCCGATTGACATGCGGAACCTATGACAAATCAGGTAGCTCTTCTTCAGAGCTCTCCTCTACTACGCGCCGGCGTCTAGAAGAGGATGCTTGGGCGGCACCTCGTCGTGTACATGGAGGCATCCTAGAAAGCAACAAACATATTACAGTTAAACCAGGGAAATTCAACCAATACGATTAATATAAAATATGATCAAGTTTGTATCCCCAGACTTGTTCAAGTAAGTTTCAAACAACATTCCTGCACTTAACCGAACAAATAGCGCAATCAAAAATATTTATGAAGTTAAAGCACACATCACATTCTCACACTTAAGATTTCACCATTGAATCATTATTTCATGCCAATTCACACCCACGAAAAATTATGAAGTAAATCTCTCAACAATCTCGCAACATCTCACTTTACAATATCTCTACATCATATATGCATTCATGCTTAAATCCTCTTACAGAAGTAAAAGCAAAGTAAAAATAAAAGGACATAAAGATATCTAAACTATAAAACAAAAACTAACTAAATAAAGAATAAGGTAAATAAAAAGTTAAGAGCTAACGACAAATTGACATCTCAATAACGACAAACTAAACATCCCATCAACAACACAAAGACAACACACGTGCACATTCTAGACACTTTTTATATAACAACTAAATGACAAAATAACTAAACTCATAAAAATCAACATGCAAATTACAACGTAAACAACCTAAAATACTAGGCATATTGCAAAAGCAATTAACAACACAAACATGAACAAGGAATTTAAGCATTTCAATATAACACAAATTTATACATATTAAATTAGCACTAAAATTAACATATACACTAAAAAAAACACAACCAAAAACAAAAAAGAAATTCGGATTCAAACATCAACCCACGAGTGAGACTAAAAAATATGAGATAGCATGTATACCTTGATTTATCGAGATAAGGAAGAAAGGATGCAAATTTTCCAAGACTCGCCGGAGATGGTGGCGGCTGACGGCGGTTGGTGACCGGAAATGAGGATTCCACCAAAAAAAAGGCCCAAAAGTAGGAGAAAACAAAGAGTGGATGAACGTGGTGTGATAATGTGGTGATTTGGTGGTGACAAGAGATGAAAAACGGGTGTTGGTGATGAAGGATTTCGACTCCAACCGAGAGAAAAAGGGGAGGTATGTTTTGTTTTGAAGAAAAAGAAGAAAAACCCTAAAATTAAAACTGGCCGCGCTAAGTGATAAAACTATTATTTTATGTGTTTTTATATCGTTTTTAAGCACCGATGCTTCGTAACTTTGTTATTATTATTCCGAAATTATGTTTCAGGGTCAAGAAGTCAAAAGGAAGCAACTCGAGAAAATTCAGCGCAATCCAAGCGGGAGGGGGCGCAGGCCTGCGCCGCCCTACGCTGCAATACAGAGAATTTCAGAGTTAGAGACACCTTCTAGCGCACCCCAGCGTAGCCTAGGCCATACCCCAGGTCCAGGGGACGCATGCCTACGCTGGGGCGGCGCAAAATGAATCCAGACGTGTTTTTGACCCAAGAAACCCTAATCTCACCTCCTCTATAAATAGATGCCGAGGGTGGACATTTTGAGGGGTCCCGAAGTTGTTGAAAGAAGTGGCGAAGCCCTGCCGGAGTGGAATCACAACTCAAGTACGAAGACGGTGTTTGAAGCTTATGATGATGCCTTCGATCATTCATGATGACGAGTACACAATGAGCGGCTAAACTCCATAGCCAACTGCGGAGGATCTACGACTAAGTTTTACTTTATCGAATTTATATTCATGTTTTGATGTATCTTGGATTACTTGAATATTTTATGTGTATTCAAATGATAAGCATTCGGTTAGGATTATCATTATATGTTTTGATTGGTAAAACCAAGATAGTTCATTGTAGTGTTATTATTTGTGTTGAGTCCATTAGTGTAGGGAATAAGACAAGTAATGAACGTTGCATGAACTATGCCGAGAGTTATTGATTAGAACAATTATGATTAATTTAACCGCACAATTAATTATGTCTATGTGATTGTTGCATGAAATTCGAGTAGGTAATAACTTATGCCATATTGATTCCGTGAATGGTTATCTTTCCTTGCGTTATTAATCAATCCGTTAGTTGTTTGATATTATTTTAGTTATAATTAAATGTAATCATTATTTCAGACAATTCAATCATTTTACAATTTAATCGCTTTTAATAAACTAAAAAAACTAGCTAATTAACCCTTATTACATACGCACTCCCTGCGGATTCGACCCTTACTTCTCTGAGCTAAACAGTTAGATTTAAGGTTATTTCTACGGGCCACAATGACGGCTCATCAGATTTTGGCGCCGTTGTCGGGAAGTGGTTACGTTAGTTAGGGCTAGAAGTTAGTTTTGGCCTTAGTTTTAAGTTTTATGTACTTTAATTTGATTTTAGTCTTTAATTATTATTATTAAAAATCACATAAAAATTAAAAATTCAAAAAGCTAATTGTAGTCCTCTACTTTACCACAAAAAATATAATTAGATTAGTTAGGTAATTTAATTTAAAAGTTTTTTATAGTTTATGCTCACACGTTGATCGGCTAAAGGATTGCCGCTACGATTCGAACCCGAAACCGAAAAAGTAGCTAAATCTAACCGAAAGACTGTTAGGATTCAAAAACAACAAAAATTAATCACGGAGAATTCAAACGAACAAGAGGAAGAAATTCCCACTTTAGAAATTCCTAATTTAGAAGGTCCTCCGATTTCACCACGAAATCGTGAACAAGAAGAATCTGAACGTATAGCCGTTAAGATGGGTGAACAAACGAGACGTATGGTTGAGTCACATTATCGCCCTGGTGATGTGCCCGACCCGTCTCCGATCCGTTATCCTGGAAACAAGAATGAACCCGAAGTGCGTCCTCAATTATTTCAAATTCTTCCGATCTTCCGAGAGATGCCAAGTGAGGAACCCTACGAACATCTAGCTGAGTTCACAGCTGTTTGTAAAGCAAACCATGTGCGAGGTATAACCACTGACGGTTTAAAACTTCGATTATTTCCTTTCTCGTTGAAAAAGAAAGCGAAAAATTGGTTTATATCATTACCGACCAATAGCATTACGACATGGGATCAAATGAAGAGAGAATTTCTCAACAAATATTATACCATTAGTAAAACTACCGAGAAAAGAAAAGAAATCACCGGATCTAAACAAAAAACCGGTGAACAATTCTACGAAGCTTTTGATCGTATGAATGAGCTATTAAGAGCTTGTCCACATCATGAAGTACCCAAATGGATGCTTATCAAAACATTTTTTGATGGTGTGAGTCAAGAGAGTCGGGGAATATGATAATTGCTGCCACGGGAGGCACATTTTTAGCAAAAGAGGATAATGAGGCTTGGGAGTTACTAAATCAACTCGGTAAAGGTCTCAAGGTTCAAGCTGGTTCCGAAACCAGCATAAGAGTTCAAGTTATGAGCATAGATAATGCCTGGAAACGTGAGGTTATGAGCGAAATTTCAGAATTAGGAAAGAAATGGAGCAACTGATGAAGGGTTTCAGTTCAAACCCTAATATGTCAGTTTACTGTGTCGCATGCGGTGATCCATCTCATCACTCCGAAGCATGTCCTCAAGTGCAATCCACTGACGAATTCACTAATGAAGTATACGGTTTTAGAGCGCATAGGGAAAGGGATAACCTATTTTCAGACACTTATAATCCGGGATGGAGAAATCATCCTAACTTCCGATGGAAGAATGATCAGCCTACCGATCATCAATCCAAACCTAGATATGAACCACCAAAAAGAGACTATCAATATGGTTCTACTTCTGCAGCTAAAGATGAGCGATAGTATAAGTCAAACCAACGTGAACAACCACAATTCGAAGTGGAAACAAATATGACCACTTCGCAATTCTTTGAATTTGCAGAATTTATGAAGCAGCAGTCAGCTATTTGTACTAAGACCATGGAGATGCTGAGTCGCCAGATGGGTCAGATAGTTGAGTCACTCACAAGACGTGAAGAGGGGAAACTTCCTAGCAACACTATTCCTAATCCTTCACATGCTCATCATAGTAAAGATAAGAAACATGAAATAAATACAGTAAATGAGGTATCGAAGGTAACCACTTTGAGAAGTGGTAGAGAGGTAGATAATAAGATTGAGATGCCTAAGGGACAAGAGGCAGAAGAAGATACCGACACCGAAGTCGTCTATGATGAAAAAGAAGATCCAAAGAAAGAGATTCCTACAAAGTCACTTTTAAAGAACCAATTAAAGCAGATATTCCAACACCCAAAGTTGGGGAGGCAGTTAAGGATCAGGAAACCTCAGTTCCTCCTCCTTATCCGGCTGCTTTAGAGAATCCTAAATATTCTCCTTACGGTAAAAGAGGCCCACAACTAGAGGATCTGTGGGATTTGTTTAATCAAGTTAAGATCAATATTCATTTGATCAAAGCTATTCAACAGGTTCCCTCTTATGCCTAATTTCTAAAAGATCTCTGCACACAAAAGAGAAAGTTCAAGGTCTCGCTCCCTAAGCAGATTAATTTAACTGAAAAATTAAGTGCAGTAGTTTCAAGTTCTTTGCCTCCTAAGCTTAAAGATCCTGGATCACCCTTGATTCCAGTGACGATAGGTAATGTGCAGATTAAAAAGGCACTACTTGATCTTGGATCTAGTGTTAACATATTGCCTGGAAATTTGTTTGACAAACATGATCTAGTTCAGTTACAGACAACTGACATAATCTTACAGTTGGTAGATCGGTCAACCAAATGCCCAAGGGGTATTCTCTCAGATGTCATAGCTAAATATGAAGATTTTTATTATCCAGTCCTAGTTCTGGATACTGAGAGTTCAATAGGAGATAATCAATCGACTATTATCTTAGGCAGACCCTTCTTAGCCACAATTAATGCGCAAATTAATTGTAGGACGGGAGCCGTAGATATTGCATTTGCTACCGCAAGCTGAGATTAATGTCTTTAATGCTTCAAATGTTGCCGCTATTGATTCAGAGTGTAATCTGATAGATATGGTGGACAAACTTGCGCAGCAGCATAGTTCGTTAATTAACACCAAAGATACTACTGAGTTGTTCTTTGTTGAGCATAATATAGCTAAGTTGAATTCTCATGAGTGTAATAAACTAGAGGTAGTTATGGAATCCACATTAGATACAAAGCAACCGTCATGGACCCATAGGACTGAAAAATTACCTACTGATTTACCCCCAATCAGCAAAACCTTCAAAAGAACAAGAACCCGTTCTAGAATTGAAGGAGTTACCGCTTCATTTAAAGTATGCTTTTCTTGGTCAGAATGACACTCTACCTGTCATAATTTCATCAGATTTGACCGAAGAACAAGAGAAAGCTCTACTGCAAGTATTAGTCAAATATAAAGAAGCAGTAGGATGGACTATAGCTGATTTAAAAGGAATCAATCCCACTTTGTGTATGCACCGAATCGTTACTGATCCAGAAGCTAAACTGGCACGGAACGTACAAAGGAGACTGAATCCTAATCTAGGGGAAGTAGTTAAAAAAGAGGTGTTAAAATAGTTGGATGCTGGGATCATATATCCCATATTCGATCGCAAATGGGTGAGTCCAACCCAAACTGTACTTAAAAAGTCTGGAATTACAGTGATTGACACTGAAGATGGAGGAAAAATAACTACTCGCCCTGTACTGGTTGGAGAGTATGAAATTATTACAGAAAACTCAATTCTGCTACTTCTAAGGATCATTTTCCATTACCATTTATAGATCAAATAGTGGAAAAGTTAGCAGGACAGAAGTTTTATTGTTTCCTCGATGGCTACTCTGGTTATAACCAAATTCCGATCCATCCAGAGGATCAAGAGAAAACCACATTTACTTGTCCATATGGTACCTTTTCCTACCGAAGGATGCCATTCAATCTATGTATTGCGCCTGCCACATTTCAGCGTTGTATGATGGCTATCTTTTTAGATATGGTGGGTGGTTCTCTTGAGATATTCATGGATGATTTTTCCATATTTGATAAGACATTCGAAGATTGTATAGTACACTTAGAGAAGGTCCTTAAGAGATGCACTGAAACCAACCTAGTATTGAGTTGGGAGAAAAGCCATTTCATGGTAAAAAAAAGGGGTAGTTTAGGCCACATTGTGTCCGAAAAAGGCATGGAAGTAGACAAAGCGAAAGTTCAATTAATTTCTTGACTTCCACCCCCCACTATTGTGAAGGGACTAAGATCATTCCTTGGACAGGCTGGTTTCTATCAGCGGTTTATCAAGGATTTCAGTGAAATCTCAAGGCCATTGTGCAATCTTCTATCAAAAGATGTTGAGTTTAATTTTGATGAAGCTTGTATGAAGGCATTTGAGAAGCTTAAATCAAAATTAACTGAAGCACCAATTCTGTAATCTCTAGATTGGTCTCAACCTTTTGAGATCATGTGTGATGTGAGTAACTATGCAGTCAGTTTTGTGTTAGGCCAAAGGTTAGAGGAAAATCCAGTTGTTATTTACTATGCAAGTAAAACCTTTAACGAAGCACAATTCAACTACAAAACTACGGAAAAAGAATTATTAGCAGTAGTTTTTGGCTTAGATAAATTCAGATCCTATATTTGGGGGGCAAAAGTAATTGTGTATTCGGACCACAGTGCTATAAGACATTTGTTGGCAAAGAAGGATGCCAAGCCTCGATTGATTCGATGGATCCTTCTGTTGCAAAAATTTAACTTGGAAATTAAGGATAAGAAAGGCACAGAAAACGTAGTTGTCGATCACTTATCAAGGCTTCAAGTAATCCCAACGAACTCAACTGATCAAATCAGGGACTCCTTCCCTGATGAACAATTGTTATCAGTATCCAAGATTTCCTGGTTTGCGAACTTAGTTAATTATTTCGTATCAGGAAGATTGTCGGAGCATTGGAAGTCACAACAAAGAAAATATTTTTATGCTCAAACAAGGCAATATAATTGGGATGAGCCTGACTTATTTAAAATAGGAGCAGATCAAATCATGAGATGATGTGTCCCTGATTCCGAGCACGAAGATATTCTTAAATACTGCCATGCATACGCATGTGGTGGCCATTTCAGTGCAAAGAAAACTGGCCACCGGATATTGCAGTGTGAGTTTTTCTGGCCCACAATCTTCAAGGACGCCTATGAATTTGTTAAGGGATGTATAAGATGTCGGCAAACTGGTGGCATCGCAAAAAGGGATGAAATGTCTATGACCCCAATATTAGTTGTCGAAATATTCGATGTATGGGGTATTCATTTTATGGTACCTTCCCTAAATCATTTGGATACGAATACATCTTGGTTGTAGCAGATTATGTTTCCAAATGGGTGGAAGCAGAATATACAAGAACCAATGATAACTGAGTCGTTTGCAAATTTGTTAAAAGAAATATTTTTGCACGACATAGTATCCGTCGAGCTATCATCAGTGACGGAGGGTCACATTTTAAAAAGAAACATTTTGCTAAACTCCTTAAGCAATACGAAGTTAATCATAGAATAGCAACGCCTTATCATCCGCAGACTAGCGGACAAGTCGAGATTTCTAATAGAGAAATCAAGAGAATCCTCGAGAAAACTGTAAGACCTGATCGTAAGGATTGGTTGCAAAACTAGAGGATGCTCTATGGGCATATAGAACCGCATTTAAAACACCAATCAGTATATCCCCATATAGACTTGTGTACGGTAAGCTTTGCCATCTTCCAGTAGAATTGGAACACCGAGCTCTTTGGGCAATTAAAAATACTAATTTTAATTTGCACGATGCCGGTGTTGATAGGAAATTTTAATTAAATGAATTGGAAGAAATTCGTAGAGAATCCTACGTGAGTGAAAAAATTTATAAATAGAAAACAAAATTCTTCCACGATAGACTTCTTAATAAAACATTTACCAAGGGAAACAAAGTCTGATTGTTTAACGCAAGACTTAAACTGTTTACCGGTAAATTAAAAAGTAAATGGACAGTTCCATAGTAACTGAATATACCTGCATGGTGCGGTAGAAATTCAAGATCCAAAAGGGGGTGAACCATTTAAAGTCAATGAACACAGACTTAAATTATATGTCCAATGGGCCACCAATAACATGCTAGTCTCTGAACTAATTAGTCTAGAAAAATCCAAAAGTTAGTTAATTTAGTTTAGGAGTAGTACGTCTGGCTGAAGACGTAAAACTTAGCGCTTTCTGGGAGGCAACCCAGAGAACTTTGAATTATTTGATCTTATTTGATTTTAGTGTGTTTAATTTGCTTATGTGTTAATTGTGTGTACCCAACTAAGTTGGGGAGGATTTTTCCTCTCAAACTCAGTTGTTTTTTCTAGGTTTAAATTAAATTTTAGATTTTAAGATTAAGTATTAGGATCCCCACAAAAGAAATTAGAATTTTACGCACGCAGACCGAATTATTTTAGCCCATTTAATAAGCGTAAGTTGGGGAGAGTTCCTGTAAAAATTTTAACAATTGAATAAATGAGTTTACAGATCAGCACGCACCCCTAATCAAAAATCCGGAGGCCCGGGAGCTGGGGGGCGCAGGGCTATGCCTGGCCTACGCCCCAATGCGCTGAAAATCTTATAAAAGCAGTGCCCTACGTCCCAAACGTTATAAACCCTAAAAATCGACTCTGGAGCGGCGATTATCGAATTTATAAGCCTAAAACCTCACAAAAAACGTCCGTTCTACATCAAATCTTCAATCTAACGCTACTATTTTGCAAGAATTAGCAAGGTATACTCTTCTTGACGCCCCTAGCCTAAGTTTTTGCGAGTTTTTATGAAGTTCATTATCATGCATGGGATGAAAACTTTTTGGGTTTCCATTATAGTCAAGAAAAAGGGTTAATAATAATTTTATTTATTTATTTATTTAATAATATTTATGAAAAAGTTTAAAAATTTCTAGTTTTTCCAAATATGTTTTATTTTAAACTTTAAAAACTGTGGTCTACGAGTTATTGTTAAATTATTGAATTTCAAGTTTATTGAATCATGCATTTATTGGATTAGATTTTGCTCACAATTGGAGGTGAGAATTAAGTTAATCCATTCATGGAGAAACGAGTTTTTATTTATTCATGCATAATTATCTATAAAATCCAAATTTTTAATATCTTAATTTCCGCGTAAATTGTAGATATCAAGCCAATATCATGGTAACGGTAATCGTCCAGTAAACACCCGTTTTGCCTAGACCTCTAGGATCAGAACTATTGACCCTAGGAAGGTCCGCTTTGAGAAACCCCTCAACATGGAATTTCCCGTCGTCCCTCCAAACACAAACAATGGTAAACCCCCTAGGTTTCACATTGAGAGGACTTTAAAAGAACCTGGCTTTGAGGGTTTTGAAATATTAGAGTGTTTTGAGAGGTTAGGATGGGCTAGAGCTATACAATGGGAACTCCCATATATCCACACTAGTCTGGTTCAACAGTGGCTCAAAACTGTTCGGAAAGCAGATGGATATGAGGACCATAACTTTGAGCTCACGGGAATAGTAGAAATAAGAGGGTAACCATCTCTAGGAAGATACTTTGTGATGAATTTGGTATAGATGGAGATATTCCAAGACTTAGGGAATTTTGGACTCTTGGGAATTTTTATGAAAATCCGTATGTATATAATATAGAACACGAAGAACAAATTCTTGGAAATTATGAGTACGGGATCCGAATTCGGATGATTCCCGAATTCGGATGAAGCACCCATTTCGGATGAAATGCCTAGTTCGGATCTCAACTCAAACATAATTCAGATTTTCTAATTTCGGATCTTGTATCATTTCGTATGAAATACCATTTCGGACGGAAGGTGGTCCGAACTCGGATAACCCGAGTTCGGATGGCCCATTTCGGATGGTGCTAGTTTGAATGAATCATTTCGGACCAACTTCGGATATACCATTTCGGATGACCTAGAACCGAATCCGGATGATCCGAATTCGGTTGGTCCTAATCCGGATGTGATTTTATAATTCAAAATACACAACAGATTTCCATATATAAATATGAATGATTAATCATTAAAATCAAAGATCTATAAACTTAAGAAATACTATCAATTAGAAAACATATGAATATATGCATGATCACATATGATTAGATTCCTTAAATGCAACTTTATGAGCATATAAACATCAAGTAAGTATATGACATGATTAGACATGCCATCTTAAGAATTATATTGAGCAAATGAAAACTAAGAAAGGTTCTAATGAGATTAATGATTATATGATCAAGAATGAGATATTGAGATTAAAAGACCAACGAAAGAACCTTGAGCTTATGAATTGAACGAACACTGAATATATATATTATTCAGATGATATAAGAGCTAATAAATATCAGAAATGATATTAATAACAGATTGAGCAACGAGCAAAATGGCGAGCATCTGAAAGTCTGATATAAATCAGATAGTGGTTCTATCCACTACAGATTGTGAGCAACAGAGCCAGAGCCAGAAACTAAAAGAGCACAAATAACCAGTAACTGTGAGTTGTAGATTTCACTTTAACTGCATATTATGTGAATTGAGACTTTTGTTGCATGATCCTGATTTATTTGACATTCTGATCTTGAGCTTATTGATATATTGTCATAGTATATTTACTATGATTTGTTGATCTGAGTATTTCTTCCTCTAGATTCGATTCTTTGATGAGTCATTTGATTGTTAAGCTTAACTCCATCACTATTGCTCAGTGTTGGGTTAATGTTAGGCTTATGATGTGCTGATTTATGTGATGAAAGCACAGAGGGTAGCCAGAGCTGAGCATTCCGATGATATCCATATAGAGCTTTTACTGGTAGCTAGCCTAGTACGTGGCTGATCCCCACTAATGATGCGTGTGTATGGATTTATCATCATCCGAGCATTCCTTATGAATTTTTCTAAAAGTCTCAAGAGCAACAACAGTTTTATAACTGGGAGCTGAGCAAAAGTCGCGCATCAAAAGAGCATTAATTGGCCAATGACCCTTCGAGATTGAGCTGTGCATGAGCCTAGTGCAGTGCATATAGAGCTGAGCCGTGCATGAGCCGAGTGCAGTTTATGTGCTTCCGCGTTCATAATTGCATGTTAAATGTGAAATTCTACATTCTCACTAAGCAAATAAGCTTACCCGTTGTTGCATTATTTTTCAGGTAAAGGCAAAGGATTGGCTGGACCTAGTTCATAGGTCAGGACTCTGAAAGAGCTTGAAGGGCATTAGAAACCATTTCAATACTTTGGTATTGTCAGATGATAGAGCTTTGGGGTTTCGGGTCTAGTTTATAATATGTAATTTGATGTAATAGTCTAGATGTTTGTACCTTGCTACTTAAATTCTGTCTCTGTTTGTAATTAACTTTATTTCCGCAATTGTTAATTTTATCTTAGTTTCCTGATTGATATTGCATTGCTACTGGGCCTAGACTTGAGACCTTTGAGAAATCAGAGGGTCTCACAGGATGGTATCAGAGCAATAGTTTGAGTGAATCATTGTATTACGTGTAATACATGATCTCAAACTTGTGCAATGCTATAGTATCAATCATGACAGGATGGCTTGAACTAAGATAGGTTTCAGAGACTAGTAGGACGGGGCATGAAAGGGTACAATGTGCTAGATTAATGATCTAAATACTTAGTGATTTGAATTTCAGAGCAATTCAACAGAGTACTACAATGATGCCAACAGCTAAGGCGCGAGCTTTCCACATAACTGCTGAAGATACTGAGGAGACACCAGAGACGCCAAAAGACCTCAATGGTAACTAATAATAAATTTCTTATATGCTAAAATGATTTAATTCTGTTAACATCAGAATTCTAATTCCAACATAAGTAGTGAGTTAACTGTACAACCCTGTCATCGATAGTGAATAATGCGGATGACATATGGGTCGTATCAGTTGAAGTTACGATATAAATACATTTCCAATAAGAAATAATACCTATAGACAATATAGGTGTTGTAATCTGAATCATGTATGATTCAAAACCCGAGAGAAATCAAAATATAATCCTAAACATAAGCTACTTCATAAATCCTAGTAATCAGAAAGATTACAGCGTGTCTTATAATAAGACAGAGGTAGAAGTAGTTGATCCAATAAAGGTTCATTTGTTGTGCATCCTTTCGATGGACCTGCGTGGTCGCATCTGTACTCCGATGTTACTGTGCTATATGACCAAGAGTTTGACACCTCTGTGGTCAGGATAGACAGTAGGTCATCCCCGATGTAATGTCTGCCTCAGATTGTTGGTTATTCTTACGATCTAGTAATCATAAGAATACCCCCTTCCGGGTCAGTCCTCAGAGTCTAGGTCCCACAAATTGCAATACGATATCAACCATTCTAAGATAGGGTAATTAATTGCGGAAGTAAAATTTACATGTACATACAGATTAGGATTTAAGTTTACATATTTCAAAATAAAGTTATAAAAGGGTAACATCTAATCTAGTCATAACATTATACATTACATCAAGTCTACCCAGAACCACCACATTTGTTGTCTTCCAATCAGTACCAGAAAGTTTGTTGAGTAGTGGTCTAGAAAAGCTTCAAAACTTGGATCTTAAATGACCTAAGTACTAGGTCCTGCAGGTGATTTTCCTTTGGCTTTTCCTGTAAAATATTAATGCAACATCTGTAAGCAAAGCTTAGTGAGTTTATAGATTTTCAATATCAACATGCGTGTCAAGCGGAGTCATTAGTCTTAGCGTGATATGTCTTGGCTGCCGCTACAGCCCTCATGATTGAGATATAGAATCATAGAATCGGATGATGTTCAGGCCACACTCACGCTTAAATCGTGGGGATCAGCCACATACTGGGCTAGCTACCAGTAAATCAATATGGCGGAACATCGGAGGTCATTACCAATTCATAAGAACTGGTGAAATAGTCGGGTCTAGAACAATAGACCATAAGGGCTAGTCAAGCTGAATCAATTCTATCAAATGTCTGATCAATAATGGAAGCATATGTCTTAGAAGTCATGATAGCAATAAATCATAAAGCAAAGTCTGAAGCAATATTAAATGCAATATGAAAAGTTAATCAAATAGCTATCATGATTCACTGGGCAACACCCAACCATGGTGTGCACAGGTCTCAATTCAGCTGATAAATGAATGTCAATAAATCTAACAGCAGCAATATATCTCAACCGGATCTATGCATGTTCAATCTGAATATCTATAACTCACAGGTCTGGGTCTTGGTCAAACAGATATATGAATCTGCCACCTGAGTTATCTCAGGATTTTGTCAATCTGTAATCTGTCAATTCTTTTCAAATCAGAGACCCGCTTTCAAGTCTTTAAGTCTTTAAATCTTTGTTCAGAATATACTGAACCTGTTCAAATTCATTCATGATAATATCATGTCAATTTTCATCATCTTTATCATCATCATTAAAATCTGTAATTCTATCTAATTCTGATAACTGATAATCTTTTCAATCTTTCATTTGTTTTACAGGAAAAGCCAAAGGAAAATCACCTGCAGGACCTAGTACTTAGGTCATTCAAGATCCAAGTTTTGAAGCTTTTCTAGACCACTACTCAACAAACTTTCTGGTACTGATTGGAAGACAACAAATGTGGTGGTTCTGGGTAGACTTGATGTAATGTATAATGTTATGACTAGATTAGATGTTACCCTTTTATAACTTTATTTTGAAATATGTAAACTTAAATCCTAATCTGTATGTACATGTAAATTTTAATTCCGCAATTAATTACCCTATCTTAGAATGGTTGATATCGTATTGCAATTTGTGGGACCTAGACTCTGAGGACTGACCCGGAAGGGGGTATTCTTATGATTACTAGATCGTAAGAATAACCAACCATCTGAGGCAGACATTACATCAGGGATGACCTACTGTCTATCCTGACCACAGAGGTGTCAAACTCTTGGTCATATAGCACAGTAACATCAGAGTACAGATGCGACCACGCAGGTCCATCGAAAGGATGCACAACAAATGAACCTTTATTGGATCAACTACTTCTACCTCTGTCTTATTATAAGACACGCTGTAATCTTTCTGATTACTAGGATTTATGAAGTAGCTTATGTTTAGGATTATATTTTGATTTCTCTCGGGTTTTGAATCATACATGATTCAGATTACAACACCTATATTGTCTATAGGTATTATTTCTTATTGGAAATGTATTTATATCGTAACTTCAACTGATACGACCCATATGTCATCCGCATTATTCACTATCGATGACAGGGTTGTACAGTTAACTCACTACTTATGTTGGAATTAGAATTCTGATGTTAACAGAATTAAATCATTTTAGCATATAAGAAATTTATTATTAGTTACCATTGAGGTCTTTTGGCGTCTCTGGTGTCTCCTCAGTATCTTCAGCAGTTATGTGGAAAGCTCGCGCCTTAGCTGTTGGCATCATTGTAGTACTCTGTTGAATTGCTCTGAAATTCAAATCACTAAGTATTTATATCATTAATCTAGCACATTGTACCCTTTCATGCCCCGTCCTACTAGTCTCTGAAACCTATCTTAGTTCAAGCCATCCTGTCATGATTGATACTATAGCATTGCACAAGTTTGAGATCATGTATTACACGTAATACAATGATTCACTCAAACTATTGCTCTGATACCATCCTGTGAGACCCTCTGATTTCTCAAAGGTCTCAAGTCTAGGCCCAGCAGCAATGCAATATCAATCAGGAAACTAAGATAAAATTAACAATTGCGGAAATAAAGTTAATTACAAACAAAGACAGAATTTAAGTAGCAAGGTACAAACATCTAGACTATTACATCAAATTACATATTATAAACTAGACCCGAAACCCCAAAGCTTTATCATCTGACAATACCAAAGTATTGAAATGGTTTCTAATGCCCTTCAAGCTCTTTCAGAGTCCTGACCTATGAACTAGGTCCAGCCAATCCTTTGCCTTTACCTGAAAAATAATGCAACGACGGGTAAGCTTATTTGCTTAGTGAGAATGTAGAATTTCACATTTAACATGCAATTATGAACGCGGAAGCACATGCACTGCACTCGGCTCATGCACGGCTCAGCTCTATATGCACTGCACTAGGCTCATGCACAGCTCAATCTCGAAGGGTCATTGGCCAATTAATGCTCTTTTGATATGCGACTTTTGCTCAGCTCCCAGTTATAAAACTGTTGTTGCTCTTGAGACTTTTAGACAAATTCATAAGGAATGCTCGGATGATGATAAATCC
This sequence comes from Centrapalus pauciflorus, assembly GCA_020465985.1. NCBI lineage: Eukaryota > Viridiplantae > Streptophyta > Magnoliopsida > Asterales > Asteraceae > Centrapalus > Centrapalus pauciflorus. The sequence goes on along the minus strand of JAANYP010000447.1, from coordinate 143,740 downwards.
ATACACACGCATCATTAGTGGGGATCAGCCACGTACTGGGCTAGCTACCAGTAAAAGCTCTATATGGATATCATCGGAATGCTCAGCTCTGGCTACCCTCTGTGCTTTCATCACATAAATCAGCACATCATAAGCCTAACATTAACCCAACACTGAGCAATAGTGATGGAGTTAAGCTTAACAATCAAATGACTCATCAAAGAATCGAATCTAGAGGAAGAAATACTCAGATCAACAAATCATAGTAAATATACTATGACAATATATCAATAAGCTCAAGATCAGAATGTCAAATAAATCAGGATCATGCAACAAAAGTCTCAATTCACATAATATGCAGTTAAAGTGAAATCTACAACTCACAGTTACTGGTTATTTGTGCTCTTTTAGTTTCTGGCTCTGGCTCTGTTGCTCACAATCTGTAGTGGATAGAACCACTATCTGATTATATCAGACTTTCAGATGCTCGCCATTTTGCTCGTTGCTCAATCTGTTATTAATATCATTTCTGATATTTATTAGCTCTTATATCATCTGAATAATATATATATTCAGTGTTCATTCAATTCAATAAGCTCAAGGTTCTTTCGTTGGTCTTTTAATCTCAATATCTCATTCTTGATCATATGATCATTAATCTCATTAGAACCTTTCTTAGTTTTCATTTGCTCAATATAATTTTTAAGAAAGCATGTCTAATCATGTCATATACTTACTTGATGTTTATATGCTCATAAAGTTGCATTTTCGGAATCTAATCATATGTGATCATGCATATATTCATATGTTTTCTAATTGATAGTATTTCTTAAGTTTATAGATCTTTGATTTTAATGATTAATCATTCATATTTATATATGGAAATCTGTTGTGTATTTTGAATTATAAAATCACATCCGGATTAGGACCAACCGAATTCGGATCATCCGGATTCGGTTCTAGGTCATCCGAAATGGTATATCCGAAGTTGGTCCGAAATGATTCATTCAAACTAGCACCATCCGAAATGGGCCATCCGAACTCGGGTTATCCGAGTTCGGACCACCTTCCGTCCGAAATGGTATTTCATACGAAATGATACAAGATCCGAAATTAGAAAATCTGAATTATGTTTGAGTTGAGATCCGAACTGGGCATTTCATCCGAAATGGGTGCTTCATCCGAATTCGGGAATCATCCGAATTCGGATCCCGTACTCATAATTTCCCAGAATTTGTTCTTCGTGTTCTATCTTATATACATACGGATTTTCATAAAAATTCCCAAGAGTCCATTTTATCGACATGCAACTTATAATAATGTTATATTATCTTTATTTGGTTGATTTTATACTATTTTCCCTATCAAAAACACTATAGATTCATCAAGATCATCCAGAAATAACCATATTTGTCAAGAACACTTATTTTGACAAAAATTCCAATTTGTTGCTTATTTTGGATGATCTGATCCTCGAATTTTGTTTCCGTTTTATTTATTAACATTAATTCATCATAATCTACTAAGATTTTAAACATGCAACCTAAAATTCATGATTTTTAAGTCTTTGGTTTCGGTTTTCATCAAAACCGAACCAAACTTCTATAATTTTTGAAATATAACTCAAAATTACCTCAAATCTTGTAGATTCCAATTGTTTGATGATATTGTAACTCCTTCCTGAATAATTTCCTCAATTGATTGCCAATTTATGATGAATTCTTGGTAAATTCTTGAGTTCGTCCGAGAGTTAGAGAGATTAGAGAGAGAGAGAGCTTTCAAGATTAATGATCTTAATGATCATTTAATTTGATTTTTATATCCATTTAGTTACATTAAAATTTAACCCACTATATTTTTGTATTTTACATCTCTTTTAATTTACTCATCTTTAATAATTAATATCATATATAAAATTTAAGTAAATGACTTCAAACTTAAATAACTTACATCATAAATAATGTAATAAAATTACATTATTATCTCAAAATCAGATATAATAAGATTACATTATTGGTTCGATGGTCAGATATTAAGTTGGGCTAAAAGGTCTCAAACTCAAAAATTGACCATCCTGTGAGACCCTCTGATTTCTCAAAGGTCTCAAGTCTAGGCCCAGTAGCAATGCAATATCAATCAGGAAACTAAGATAAAATTAACAATTGCAGAAATAAAGTTAATTACAAACAGAGACAGAATTTAAGTAGCAAGGTACAAACATCTAGACTATTACATCAAATTACATATTATAAACTAGACCGAAACCCCAAAGCTCTATCATCTGACAATACCAAAGTATTGAAATGGTTTCTAATGCCCTTCAAGCTCTTTCAGAGTCCTGACCTATGAACTAGGTCCAGCCAATCCTTTGCCTTTACCTGAAAAATAATGCAACAACGGGTAAGCTTATTTGCTTAGTGAGAATGTAGAATTTCACATTTAACATGCAATTATGAACGCGGAAGCACATGCACTGCACTCGGCTCATGCACGGCTCAGCTCTATATGCACTGCACTAGGCTCATGCACAGCTCAATCTCGAAGGGACATTGGCCAATTAATGCTCTTTTGATGCGCGACTTTTGCTCAGCTCCCAGTTATAAAACTTTTGTTGCTCTTGAGACTTTTAGACAAATTCATAAGGAATGCTCGGATGATGAAAAATCCATACACACGCATCATTAGTGGGGATCAGCCACGTACTGGGCTAGCTACCAGTAAAAGCTCTATATGGATATCATCGGAATGCTCAGCTCTAGCTACCCTCTGTGCTTTCATCACGTAAATCAGCACATCATAAGCCTAACATTAACCCAACACTGAGCAATAGTGATGGAGTTAAGCTTAACAATCAAATGACTCATCAAAGAATCGAATCTAGAGGAAGAAATACTCAGATCAACAAATCATAGTAAATATACTATGACAATATATCAATAAGCTCAAGATCAGAATGTCAAATAAATCAGGATCATGCAACAAAAGTCTCAATTCACATAATATGCAGTTAAAATGAAATCTACAACTCACAGTTACTGGTTATTTGTGCTCTTTTAGTTTCTGGCTCTGGCTCTGTTTCTCACAATCTGTAGTGGATAGAACCACTATCTGATTTATATCAGACTTTCAGATGCTCGCCATTTTGCTCATTGCTCAATCTGTTATTAATATCATTTCTGATATTTATTAGCTCTTATATCATCTGAATAATATACAACTGGTACAACACGATGCGATATGTGAAGACCTCCCCTTCCGGGTCAGTCCTCAGAGTCTAGGTCCCACAAATTGCAATACGATATCAACCATTCTAAGATAGGGTAATTAATTGCGGAATTAAAATTTACATGTACATACAGATTAGGATTTAAGTTTACATATTTCAAAATAAAGTTATAAAAGGGTAACATCTAATCTAGTCATAACATTATACATTACATCAAGTCTACCCAGAACCACCACATTTGTTGTCTTCCAATCAGTACCAGAAAGTTTGTTGAGTAGTGGTCTAGAAAAGCTTCAAAACTTGGATCTTGAATGACCTAAGTACTAGGTCCTGCAGGTGATTTTCCTTTGGCTTTTCCTGTAAAATATTAATGCAACATCTGTAAGCAAAGCTTAGTGAGTTTATAGATTTTCAATATCAACATGCGTGTCAAGCGGAGTCATTAGTCTTAGCGTGATATGTCTTGGCTGCCGCTACAGCCCTCATGATTGAGATATAGAATCATAGAATCGGATGATGTTCAAGCCACACTCACGCTTAAATCGTGGGGATCATCCACATACTGGGCTAGCTACCAGTAAGTCAATATGGCGGAACATCGGAGGTCATTACCAAGTTCATAAGAACTGGTGAAATAGCCGGGTCTAGAACAATAGACCATAAGGGCTAGTCTAGCTGAATCAATCTATCAAATGTCTGATCAATGATGTAAGCATATGTCTTAGAAGTCATAACAGCAATGAATCATAAAGCAAAGTCTGAAGCAATATTAAATGCAATATGAAAAGATAATCAAATAGCTATCATGATTCACTGGGCAACACCCATCCATGGTGTGCACAGGTCTCAATCCAGCTGATAAATGAATGTCAATAAATCTAACAGCAGCAATATATCTCAACCGGATCTATGCATGTTCAATCTGAATATCTATAACTCACTGGTCTGGGTCTTGGTCAAACAGATATATGAATCTGCCACCTGAGTTATCTCAGGATTTTATCTTTGTCAATCTGTAATCTGTAAATCAATTCTCTGACCCGCTTTAAATCTTTTAAATTCTTTGTCTTTATATTCAAAATTTCACTGAACCTGTCCAGAATTATATCATATAAATCTCATGTCAATATCATCATTATTATCATGGAATTTTCATCGTCTTTTGGTCATTAAATTCTTTAATTCAATCTGATTCTGATAACTGATATCTTGTCAATCTTTCATTAAATTCTCATAAGTTCTCTTTCTCTTATAGATATATATATATATATATATATATATATATATATATATATATATATATATATATATATATATATATATATATATATATAAATCATTTAATTTATTGAAATGTCAAAATTCATAAAAGTTGGATTTTCGGATCATAAATTTCGGATCAGCCCGGATTGGGATCCGGATTCGGATTCATTCGGATCAGGGTCCGGATTCGTACCAATTCGGATCTGACATCCGAGTTCGGACCAAAGGATGATCCAAATTTGGACCAACTAATTTCATCATCCGAATTAAACATTTAACCGAATTTAGGATCATTAAATGGGTACCGAATTCGGATCTTTCATGATCTGGAATACTATATCCGAATTAGTATCCGAAATGGGCATATTATCCGAATTAACTTTGGGTCCGAAATTAGGATCAAACAAAATTGGCATTTATCTGAATTTTGAGGATCCGAAATATGAAAGCATCCGAATTTGTCCAATCATCCGAAATTGATACCATTTGAAATTGATACCATCCGAACTCGGATCATCCGAGTTCGGACCAACACTTAACAAAATATTTATTTGTTATCCGAAGTATGAGACCGAAATGGATTTCATCCGAATTTCGTGGTCCGAAATGGGACATCATCCGAATTCGGGTCATCCGAATTCGGATCCCACACTTGTTATTTTTCCAGAAATTGTTCTTGGTGTTCTTCATACGGATTTTATAAATAATTATCAAACTTTCATTTTTATCAACATGCAATGAAATATATTGATGTAATATCACTATTTGAGTGTTTTTATACTAATTTCCCTATTAATAACATCATTATTTGATCAAGATCATCCAAAATTCATCATTTTTGTCAAGAACACCATTTTTGGTAAAAATCCGATTTGTACTAATATTTGGATGATCCATCCTCTGATTTTAGTTTCAATAAGTTCTATTTACTTAATTTCATCATAATCTACTAGAATTTTATACATGCAACATAAGATTTCCATAATTTAGTTCCTTGGTTTCGGTTTTTACATAAAACCGAACCAAACTTTGAATAATTTGGAAAATTACCTTAAATTCTTGTCAATTGACGTTCCTTGATGATACTTGTAACTCCTCTTTGTCTTCAATCTTCAATTTGATTGCAAATTTATGGAGTTTTCGTTGAATTCTTGTGAAGAACCGTATGTTTTTAGTGAGAGAGTAGAGAGAGAGAGTTAAAATCTTAATTGTGATTAAATGACCACTATTTAAGTTTATATATATTTCATTTATCGTTTGAGTATTTAACCCACTAAACTTTTGTATTTTACATCTCTTTTTATCTTTAATCATCTTTTAACAATAAATCATAAATATAATTTAATTAATATTTTCATTATTAAATTATTACAAAATAATATTGTAATAATATTACATCATCAACTCAAATTCTGAAATAAAAGATAGGTTGTTACAGAATGGGCTCCACCACGCACAAACTTCGTCCCCGAAGTTAGCTATGTTCGAACAGACTGGGATAAGTTGCTTTCATTACATCTCTCGATTCCCAAGACTGATGCGAACCTTTGTGGTGTTTCCACTGGACAAGCACCATCTGTATATCTTTATTTCTAAGCTTCTTAGTCTTAGAGTCCAGAATACATTCTGGTTCTTGAACCACTCTAAGCTTCTCATCTATTTGCAAGTTAACGTGTGGTATTTGAACTTCTCTTTCGTCTGCTAAGCTCTTTCTCAAATGACTAACATGAAATACAGGATGTATTGCAGCTAAGTCAGCTGGCAGATCAAGACGATAAGATTGATTTCCAATCTTTTCCACAATCTTGAACGGACCGATAAATCTTGGAGCTAGCTTGTTTCTTTTAATAAACCGCACCACATTCTTCATTGGGGATACTTTCAGCATCACCCAATCGTTAACTGCAAAACTGATCGATCGATGTCGGTTGTCATAATATGACTTCTGCCTGCTTTGAGCTTCAAGAATATTCCTTCTAACGAGTTGAATCTTTTCATGAGTCAACTGTAGAAGGGCAGGTCCTACTATTGGCGATTCACCTGTTTCGCGCCAACAGGTAGGAGTTCAGCACTTTCTTCCATACAAAGCTTCAAAAGGAGCCATCTTGATTGTTGAATGATAACTGTTATTGTATGAGAATTCGACCAACGGCAAGTGGTCATCCCAGTTACCACCTAAATCAAGAACACAGGCACGAAGCATATCTTCGAGTGTTAGGATAGTACGCTCACTCTGGCCATCTGCATTTGGATGATAAGCAGTACTCATAGAAATCCGAGTACCCATCCCTTCTTGTAGTGCTTGCCAGAATCTGGATGTGAAACGACTATCACGATCAGATACAATAGACTTTGGCACACTGTGACGAGAAATAATTTCTGTGATGTACAACTGTGCCAATCTATCGAGAGAATAAGTTTCTTTCATTGGAATGAAATGTGCTGATTTCGTTAAACGATCAACGACTACCCAGATAGAGTCGTGTTGTCTTTTGGTCTTTGGCAGCTTCGTAATGAAGTCCATTGTTATATGCTCCCACTTCCATTCAGGAACTGGCAGTGGTTGCATATCCCCGAAGGGTTTCTGGTGTTTTGCCTTAACCATCTGACATACTTTGCAGCTTTCAACACATTTTCCGATGTCTTTCTTCATTCCTGGCCACCAGTAATCAGCTTTCAGATCAAAATACATCTTTGAGCTGCCAGGATGAATAGATAACTTGGACTGATGAGCTTCGGATAGAAGAGTGCTACGGATTGAACCATACTTAGGAACCCAGATTCGGTTTCCCTTGAGACAGTGAAGTCCCAAATGGTTCAGAGTCAGAAATTGTAACTGCCCTTTAAGATTTTCAGAATCAATATTCTCTTCTTTCAGTGCCTCGGCTTGAGAATTATGAAAACTAAGCAAAAGTAAGTATTGCTACACATTTCCCTTTTCCTGTAAAAATGTAACAACTGAAGGAGTAAGCTAAAGCTTAGTGAATACCATATGATTTTACACATTCTACAAATCATTATGATGCCACCCAGGGTAACCGCGGTAACACATACCGTATACCCCACACGTACTCCAAGTACGCAAACCCGAGCCGCAGCTCCTTCGAGTTGACACTCGGCATAAGAATAACCAACCATCTGAGGCAGACATTACATCGGGGATGACCTACTGTCTATCCTGACCACAGAGGTGTCAAACTCTTGGTCATATAGCACAGTAACATCAGAGTACAGATGCGACCACGCAGGTCCATCGAAAGGATGCACAACAAATGAACGGACATGCAACAAGTATGAATGTGCATCAACATTTACGCATGTTAGTAGAGTGCCAAACGAATATGAAACAACATGCCTCAGCAGGCAATGCAAACATAATGCAGATGCAGCAATGTTAAAATCAAAGGTACTCACAGTGGGTGCGTTATTATTCTTTAAGCAATATTATTTCTCTTCGGAATTTCAACCGGATCCACAAAGTACCCCACTGTGGGTTAAACAACACCACAAGGGACCTGTTAATTCAGTTGTAACAACACATTGTGTCAATAAGTTGTTTAATCTCATAAAACTTAATTTTAAAATAATTGCAAAGTTTTGGTCCCAATTTCGGATCTATGTCCGAATTCGGTCCCCACCCGAATTCGGACCCCAGTTCGGATCCCACATATTTCTCAATTCGGTCCACATATATATAAGTCCCAATTCGGACCCTTTGTAAATTCGAACCATTTACCCATTTAGGACCAACACAGATTCGAAGCATACTAGATTCGAACCATATATTAGATTCGAACCACATGCTAACTTCGGACCATATCCGAATTCGGTCCCCAACCGAATTCGGACCCCATCCGAAATTCAAACACTTAGAATATTTTTGCCATTTTTGATTGTTCACATTTCGGATCATAAGCCATTTCGGATTATATGCTGGATTCGAATCTATCCTAGATTCGAATGGTGCCAGATTCGAAGACCTTAACAGATTCGAAATCTAACAGATTCGAACATCCGAATTCGGACCTTTTCGAATCTGTTCTTGATTCGACTATTTCCAGATTTAATTCTAAGTCATTTTTTTTCGTGTTTATTCAATACATGCAATACATCATACCCACTAAAATACACCTATTTTCAAGCATTATAACACTAATAATAACATGTTTTTATACCAAATTACAACCCTTTTTAACCATTTTTCATCATTTTCGACCACACACACTAGAACACACACTAATTTCCAGAAATCATACTTATTGTGCGAATCAGAAGCTGAAATTCAATATATATCAACCTTAACACTCGATTTTAATGATTCCATAACAATATCCTACATGCATCAACATTTAATCCCCAAATCTATGAATTCGGATTTTAACAAAACCGAACAAAGAATGCTTCTAAATTCGAATTTTAAAGATTGTTTACCTTAATTTGCTGATTGTAGACGATATAGTTCCTCCCAAACAACCTTAATCCAGATTTCCAGTTTCCAAATCCAAGCTTTGATGATCTTAAATCTTAGAGAGAGAGAGCCGAGAGAGATAGAGGTCTAGAGAGAGAAAGTGATTTTTGACAATGAAAGACAAAATGAGTCTTTCATTCCCTTTTTATTCTAATTTTCCAATTTTGTCACTTTTAGTCCCTCAAATTAACCGGTTCCATTAAATCAAATACAAATCACTTCAACTTAAATAAATTGAAATTACTAAATTTCCAATCAATACAATAAACTTTTTAATTAATCCAAATCTCGTACCAATTTTCATAATTCAACTTAAATTACAAATTTAACTTAATAAACTTCAATTATAACAATTTAAATCCGAGGATGTTACAGCATGGGCTCCACCACGCTCAACTTCGTCCTCGAAGTTACTCGGATTCGAACAATTTTGGATACTTCTTCAACATCTCTGCTTTTGTCTCCCACGTATGATTTGCTCCCTTATGATGCTTCCAACGTACAAGCACCATTTCTATTTCTTTGCTCCTTAATTTCTTCACTTTGTGTCCAACACACATTCCGGCTCTTTAACATACCGGAGCCTTTCATCAATCTGCAACTCCGTGTGATCTGCCCAATCTTCGTTTTCGGTTAGTGAAAGCCGAACACCAACAACCTTACGGTAGTTTGCAACCGCTTCCCATTCCGGAATGGAAGTGGGAACACATAACCATGGACTTTGTCACGAAGTTGCCGAAAACTAGGCGTCAACACGATGCGATATGGGTAATCATTGATAGATTAACCAAGTCGGCACACTTTATTCCAATAAGAGAGAGTTATTCACTGGGCCTAGACTTGAGCACATAAGGTCATACAATGATTCACTCAAACTATTCCATACAGTCAGGAGCGCGAACATGTAAACGTTGTAACAAATTTCATAGCGGCCGCTGCAACCCTATAGATGTGACATGTTACACTTGTAACCGAATTGGACATGGAAGCGATGAGTGCCCAGAAAGAAACGACGTATGCTACAACTGTGGTGAGCGTGGACATTATGCCAAACATTGCCCGAATACACGCGTGCTTACTAATCCTGAACAACCCGTTGGCAGAGCAATTCAACAGAGTACTACAATGATGCCAACAGCTAAGGCGCGAGCTTTCCACATAACTGCTGAAGATACTGAGGAGACACCAGAGACGCCAAAAGACCTCAATGGTAACTAATAATAAATTTCTTATATGCTAAAATGATTTAATTCTGTTAACATCAGAATTCTAATTCCAACATAAGTAGTGAGTTAACTGTACAACCCTGTCATCGATAGTGAATAATGCGGATGTCATATGGGTCGTATCAGTTAAAGTTACGATATAAATACATTTCCAATAAGAAATAATACCTATAGACAATATAGGTGTTGTAATCTGAATCATGTATGATTCAAAACCCGAGAGAAATCAAAATATAATCCTAAACATAAGCTACTTCATAAATCCTAGTAATCAGAAAGATTACAGCGTGTCTTATAATAAGACAGAGGTAGAAGTAGTTGATCCAATAAATATTAATGAGAAAAGTATTTGAACCAAATTGACAAACACCCAAGGACAACTTGAACGATAATCAAAGAAGACAGAGGCACAAAACGAGAGTGATAAAGAAATAGATTGAAATTTTGCTAAGTCAAGCGATTGGTCATAAATGGCCAATGAGATGTTAAAAACCAAAATAAACGTAAGTGATGGATTCTCACTATGTCGACGCGAGACTAGTGAGATATCTAAAATGGAATTCCTATTCCATCTAACTGCATATAAAATGAAAAGCCCATCATATGTCAATATAGATGTAAGTGTTGGATTCTCATTATGTCGATGCGAGACTAGTGAGATGTCCAATATAGAATATTTATTCTACCTAACTACACATAAAACAAAAGCTTCTGTTAAAAGAATAAAGTGATTTTAAGTTCAGAAATTCACCAATGAAAAGTCAAACATAGGTCTTTACATATAATTAAACAGAACCAAAAGCTATTGCTTTGTCGAAGCTTGCACAGTGAACTAATAGAGGAAGGCGATGACGATGAAGTAGAAGATGATGTAAATAGTCGTGGAGACGGTTTTGGAACCCTGGTAACTCGAGATCTGACTTCAATAATAAGAATATGTCGTTATGTCTCACGAATCAAATCGAGAAAACCTAAGTAAATTGTCGATTTCTATCAACTTGTTCCTTGGAATTCGATTCTGTATCGCATTTGTCTTTCATGTCGTTAAATGTTCCTATTTGCTGCAAGATTTGAAAGTGTATGATCACTTCATGATCTTGATCAAATTTTGAATTGCCTGAAATATTCATCAACTGTTGAAATTGTTGCGAAGAAAATGTGATTGATTATAAATTCTGTTTTGTTCGACAAGCTCTAAATACAACCTTTCAAACATTTTGCCTCAAACTCTCATTCTCGGCTTCTAAACACTCGATCTTCTTGGAGGATTTTGCTTCTCGAGAGACTGCTTACATAAAAGATTTAGCGGATATGGCAGCGCAACTTGAAGACCAAGGCAGGTGAGGTGGAGTTGTTATTCGAAGAGCTGGCTTCAGACGTTACGCGAAGAATTAACTCCAATTGTTGCGCCGGAGGATAGATATTATTTGTTTGATAAAGTAAAGAAAATTATAAGTCTTCATAACAAGACAACATAATCAGAAATCAGTTAAGCGATTGATGATTGAAACATCATCAATAAATGAAACATAAAAATACAGATTTCAGACTTCCGAAAAGCTCTGTATCTATTTCAAGAACAAATGAAAGAGAAATATGAGCTAATTGATATAAATTGAGCAGCAAGCTAAATTGAAAAGAGATATAAAGTTAAATCTCAGAAATCCACAAAATGAATATATAACTGATAATCAGAAATCTTAAAAATCTCTTATGTGATTGCATAAGATAACAAATGAAATTTTACAATACAGTGAGAGATTTAAAAAGCCATAACTGGCTCAAGATCGAAGGAAGGAGATATATGAGCTAACTCATATATTGAGTTATTATCTGGATTGATTATGGCTTAAAACATAAAGCTCATATATATTGAGAGTATGAATAATAAGTCAGAAATTCATAAATCATGAAAAACAGATGGTGCTCGTACAGTGGAAACACCACAAAGGTTCGCATCAGTCTTGGGAATGGATAACATAAAAGCTATCTGCCCAAGTCTGTTCGAACATATCTAACTTCGAGGACGAAGTTTGTGCGTGGTGGAGCCCATTCTGTAACAACCCAACTTTTAGCCCAACTTAATATCTGACCATCGAACCAATAATGTAATCTTATTATATCTGATTTTGAGATAATAATGTAATTTTATTACATTATTTATGATGTAAGTTATTTAAGTTTGAAATTATTTACTTAAATTATATATATGATATTAATTATTAAAGATGAGTAAATTAAAAGAGATGTAAAATACAAAAATATAGTGGGTTAAATTTTAATGTAACTAAATGGATATAAAAATCAAATTAAATGATCATTAAGATCATTAATCTTGAAAGCTCTCTCTCTCTCTAATCTCTCTAACTCTCGGACGAACTCAAGAATTTACCAAGAATTCATCATAAATTGGCAATCAATTGAGGAAATTATTCAGGAAGGAGTTACAATATCATCAAACAATTGGAATCTACAAGATTTGAGGTAATTTTGAGTTATATTTCAAAAATTATAGAAGTTTGGTTCGGTTTTGATGAAAACCGAAACCAAAGACTTAAAAATCATGAATTTTAGGTTGCATGTTTAAAATCTTAGTAGATTATGATGAATTAATGTTAATAAATAAAACGGAAACAAAATTCGAGGATCAGATCATCCAAAATAAGCAACAAATTGGAATTTTTGTCAAAATAAGTGTTCTTGACAAATATGGTTATTTCTGGATGATCTTGATGAATCTATAGTGTTTTTGATAGGGAAAATAGTATAAAATCAACCAAATAAAGATAATATAACATTATTATAAGTTGCATGTCGATAAAATGGACTCTTGGGAATTTTTATGAAAATCCGTATGTATATAAGATAGAACACGAAGAACAAATTCTGGGAAATTATGAGTACGGGATCCGAATTCGGATGATTCCCGAATTCGGATGAAGCACCCATTTCGGATGAAATGCCCAGTTCGGATCTCAACTCAAACATAATTCAGATTTTCTAATTTCGGATCTTGTATCATTTCGTATGAAATACCATTTCGGACGGAAGGTGGTCCGAACTCGGATAACCCGAGTTCGGATGGCCCATTTCGGATGGTGCTAGTTTGAATGAATCATTTCGGACCAACTTCGGATATACCATTTCGGATGACCTAGAACCGAATCCGGATGATCCGAATTCGGTTGGTCCTAATCCGGATGTGATTTTATAATTCAAAATACACAACAGATTTCCATATATAAATATGAATGATTAATCATTAAAATCAAAGATCTATAAACTTAAGAAATACTATCAATTAGAAAACATATGAATATATGCATGATCACATATGATTAGATTCCGAAAATGCAACTTTATGAGCATATAAACATCAAGTAAGTATATGACATGATTAGACATGCCATCTTAAGAATTATATTGAGCAAATGAAAACTAAGAAAGGTTCTAATGAGATTAATGATTATATGATCAAGAATGAGATATTGAGATTAAAAGACCAACGAAAGAACCTTGAGCTTATGAATTAAACGAACACTGAATATATATATTATTCAGATGATATAAGAGCTAATAAATATCAGAAATGATATTAATAACAGATTGAGCAACGAGCAAAATGGCGAGCATCTGAAAGTCTGATATAAATCAGATAGTGGTTCTATCCACTACAGATTGTGAGCAACAGAGCCAGAGCCAGAAACTAAAAGAGCACAAATAACCAGTAACTGTGAGTTGTAGATTTCACTTTAACTGCATATTATGTGAATTGAGACTTTTGTTGCATGATCCTGATTTATTTGACATTCTGATCTTGAGCTTATTGATATATTGTCATAGTATATTTACTATGATTTGTTGATCTGAGTATTTCTTCCTCTAGATTCGATTCTTTGATGAGTCATTTGATTGTTAAGCTTAACTCCATCACTATTGCTCAGTGTTGGGTTAATGTTAGGCTTATGATGTGCTGATTTATGTGATGAAAGCACAGAGGGTAGCCAGAGCTGAGCATTCCGATGATATCCATATAGAGCTTTTACTGGTAGCTAGCCCAGTACGTGGCTGATCCCCACTAATGATGCGTGTGTATGGATTTATCATCATCCGAGCATTCCTTATGAATTTGTCTAAAAGTCTCAAGAGCAACAACAGTTTTATAACTGGGAGCTGAGCAAATCCGCGCATCAAAAGAGCATTAATTGGCCAATGACCCTTCGAGATTGAGCTGTGCATGAGCCTAGTGCAGTGCATATAGAGCTGAGCCGTGCATGAGCCGAGTGCAGTGCATGTGCTTCCGCGTTCATAATTGCATGTTAAATGTGAAATTCTACATTCTCACTAAGCAAATAAGCTTACCCGTTGTTGCATTATTTTTCAGGTAAAGGCAAAGGATTGGCTGGACCTAGTTCATAGGTCAGGACTCTGAAAGAGCTTGAAGGGCATTAGAAACCATTTCAATACTTTGGTATTGTCAGATGATAGAGCTTTGGGGTTTCGGGTCTAGTTTATAATATGTAATTTGATGTAATAGTCTAGATGTTTGTACCTTGCTACTTAAATTCTGTCTCTGTTTGTAATTAACTTTATTTCCGCAATTGTTAATTTTATCTTAGTTTCCTGATTGATATTGCATTGCTACTGGGCCTAGACTTGAGACCTTTGAGAAATCAGAGGGTCTCACAGGATGGTCCAACTTTTAGCCCAACTTAATATCTGACCATCGAACCAATAATGTAATCTTATTATATCTGATTTTGAGATAATAATGTAATTTTATTACATTATTTATGATGTAAGTTATTTAAGTTTGAAATTATTTACTTAAATTATATATATGATGTTAATTATTAAAGATGAGTAAATTAAAAGAGATGTAAAATACAAAATAAACGTAAGTATTGGATTCTCACTATGTCGACGCGAGACTAGTGAGATATCTAAAATGGAATTCTTATTCCATCTAACTGCATATAAAATGAAAAGCCCATCATATGTCAATATAGATGTAAGTGTTGGATTCTCATTATGTCGATGCGAGACTAGTGAGATGTCCAATATAGAATATTTATTCTACCTAACTACACATAAAACAAAAGCTTCTGTTAAAAGAATAAAGTGATTTTAAGTTCAGAAATTCACCAATGAAAAGTCAAACATAAGTCTTTACATATAATTAAACAGAACCAAAAGATATTGCTTTGTCGAAGCTTGCACAGTGAACTAATAGAGGAAGGCGATGACGATGAAGTAGAAGATGATGTAAATAGTCGTGGAGACGGTTTTGGAACCCTGGTAACTCGAGATCTGACTTCAATAATAAGAATCTGTCGTTATGTCTCACGAATCAAATCGAGAAAACCTAAGTAAATTGTCGATTTCTATCAACTTGTTCCTTGGAATTCGATTCTGTATCGCATTTGTCTTTCATGTCGTTAAATGTTCCTATTTGCTGCAAGATTTGAAAGTGTATGATCACTTCAAGATCTTGATCAAATTTTGAATTGCCTGAAATATTCATCAACTGTTGAAATTGTTGCGAAGAAAATGTGATTGATTATAAATTCTGTTTTGTTCGACAAGCTCTAAATACAACATTTCAAACATTTTGCCTCAAACTCTCATTCTCGGCTTCTAAACACTCGATCTTCTTGGAGGATTTTGCTTCTCGAGAGACTGCTTACATAAAAGATTTAGCGGATATGGCAGCGCAACTTGAAGACCAAGGCAGGTGAGGTGGAGTTGTTATTCGAAGAGCTGGCTTCAGACGTTACGCGAAGAATTAACTCCAATTGTTGCGCCGGAGGATAGATATTATTTGTTTGATAAAGCAAAGAAAATTATAAGTCTTCATAACAAGACAACATAATCAGAAATCAGTTAAGCGATTGATGATTGAAACATCGTCAATAAATGAAACATAAAAATAAAGATTTCAGACTTCCGAAAAGCTCTGTATCTATTTCAAGAACAAATGAAAGAGAAATATGAGCTAATTGATATAAATTGAGCAGCAAGCTAAATTGAAAAGAGATATAAAGTTAAATCTCAGAAATCCACAAAATGAATATATAACTGATAATCAGAAATCTTAAAAATCTCTTATGTGATTGCATAAGATAACAAATGAAATTTTACAATACAGTGAGAGATTTAAAAAGCCATAACTGGCTCAAGATCGAACGAAGGAGATATATGAGCTAACTCATATATTGAGTTATTATCTGGATTGATTATGGCTTAAAACATAAAGCTCATATATATTGAGAGTATGAATAATAAGTCAGAAATTCATAAATCATGAAAAACAGATGGTGCTCGTACAGTGGAAACACCATAAAGGTTCGCATCAGTCTTGGGAATGGATAACATAAAAGCTATCTGCCCAAGTCTGTTCGAACATATCTAACTTCGAGGACGAAGTTTGTGCGTGGTGGAGCCCGATCTGTAACAACCCAACTTTTAGCCCAACTTAATATCTGACCATCGAACCAATAATGTAATCTTATTGTATCTGATTTTGAGATAATAATGTAATTTTATTACATTATTTATGATGTAAGTTATTTAAGTTTGAAATTATTTACTTAAATTATATATATGATATTAATTATTAAAGATGAGTAAATTAAAAGAGATGTAAAATACAAAAATATAGTGGGTTAAATTTTAATGTAACTAAATGGATATAAAAATCAAATTAAATGATCATTAAGATCATTAATCTTGAAAGCTCTCTCTCTCTCTAATCTCTCTAACTCTCGGACGAACTCAAGAATTTACCAAGAATTCATCATAAATTGGCAATCAATTGAGGAAATTATTCAGGAAGGAGTTACAATATCATCAAACAATTGGAATCTACAAGATTTGAGGTAATTTTGAGTTATATTTCAAAAATTATAGAAGTTTGGTTCGGTTTTGATGAAAATCGAAACCAAAGACTTAAAAATCATGAATTTTAGGTTGCATGTGTAAAATCTTAGTAGATTATGATGAATTAATGTTAATAAATAAAACGGAAACAAAATTCGAGGATCAGATCATCCAAAATAAGCAACAAATTGGAATTTTTGTCAAAATAAGTGTTCTTGACAAATATGGTTATTTCTGGATGATCTTGATGAATCTATAGTGTTTTTGATAGGGAAAATAGTATAAAATCAACAAAATAAAGATAATATAACATTATTATAAGTTGCATGTCGATAAAATGGACTCTTGGGAATTTTTATGAAAATCCGTATGTATATAAGATAGAACACGAAGAACAAATTCTTGGAAATTATGAGTACGGGATCCGAATTCGGATGATTCCCGAATTCGGATGAAGCACCCATTTCGGATGAAATGCCCAGTTCGGATCTCAACTCAAACATAATTCAGATTTTCTAATTTCGGATCTTGTATCATTTCGTATGAAATACCATTTCGGACGGAAGGTGGTCCGAACTCGGATAACCCGAGTTCGGATGGCCCATTTCGGATGGTGCTAGTTTGAATGAATCATTTCGGACCAACTTCGGATATACCATTTCGGATGACCTAGAACCGAATCCGGATGATCCGAATTCGGTTGGTCCTAATCCAGATGTGATTTTATAATTCAAAATACACAACAGATTTCCATATATAAATATGAATGATTAATCATTAAAATCAAAGATCTATAAACTTAAGAAATACTATCAATTAGAAAACATATGAATATATGCATGATCACATATGATTAGATTCCGAAAATGCAACTTTATGAGCATATAAACATCAAGTAAGTATATGACATGATTAGACATGCCATCTTAAGAATTATATTGAGCAAATGAAAACTAAGAAAGGTTCTAATGAGATTAATGATTATATGATCAAGAATGAGATATTGAGATTAAAAGACCAACGAAAGAACCTTGAGCTTATGAATTGAACGAACACTTAATATATATATTATTCAGATGATATAAGAGCTAATAAATATCAGAAATGATATTAATAACAGATTGAGCAACGAGCAAAATGGCGAGCATCTGAAAGTCTGATATAAATCAGATAGTGGTTCTATCCACTACAGATTGTGAGCAACAGAGCCAGAGCCAGAAACTAAAAGAGCACAAATAACCAGTAACTGTGAGTTGTAGATTTCACTTTAACTGCATATTATGTGAATTGAGACTTTTGTTGCATGATCCTGATTTATTTGACATTCTGATCTTGAGCTTATTGATATATTGTCATAGTATATTTACTATGATTTGTTGATCTGAGTATTTCTTCCTCTAGATTCGATTCTTTGATGAGTCATTTGATTGTTAAGCTTAACTCCATCACTATTGCTCAGTGTTGGGTTAATGTTAGGCTTATGATGTGCTGATTTATGTGATGAAAGCACAGAGGGTAGCCAGAGCTGAGCATTCCGATGATATCCATATAGAGCTTTTACTGGTAGCTAGCCCAGTACGTGGCTGATCCCCACTAATGATGCGTGTGTATGGATTTATCATCATCCGAGCATTCCTTATGAATTTGTCTAAAAGTCTCAAGAGCAACAACAGTTTTATAACTGGGAGCTGAGCAAAAGTCGCGCATCAAAAGAGCATTAATTGGCCAATGACCCTTCGAGATTGAGCTGTGCATGAGCCTAGTGCAGTGCATATAGAGCTGAGCCGTGCATGAGCCGAGTGCAGTGCATGTGCTTCCGCGTTCATAATTGCATGTTAAATGTGAAATTCTACATTCTCACTAAGCAAATAAGCTTACCCCGTTGTTGCATTATTTTTCAGGTAAAGGCAAAGGATTGGCTGGACCTAGTTCATAGGTCAGGACTCTGAAAGAGCTTGAAGGGCATTAGAAACCATTTCAATACTTTGGTATTGTCAGATGATAGAGCTTTGGGGTTTCGGGTCTAGTTTATAATATGTAATTTGATGTAATAGTCTAGATGTTTGTACCTTGCTACTTAAATTCTGTCTCTGTTTGTAATTAACTTTATTTCCGCAATTGTTAATTTTATCTTAGTTTCCTGATTGATATTGCATTGCTACTGGGCCTAGACTTGAGACCTTTGAGAAATCAGAGGGTCTCACAGGATGGTCCAACTTTTAGCCCAACTTAATATCTGACCATCGAACCAATAATGTAATCTTATTATATCTGATTTTGAGATAATAATGTAATTTTATTACATTATTTATGATGTAAGTTATTTAAGTTTGAAATTATTTACTTAAATTATATATATGATGTTAATTATTAAAGATGAGTAAATTAAAAGAGATGTAAAATACAAAATAAACGTAAGTATTGGATTCTCACTATGTCGACGCGAGACTAGTGAGATATCTAAAATGGAATTCCTATTCCATCTAACTGCATATAAAATGAAAAGCCCATCATATGTCAATATAGATGTAAGTGTTGGATTCTCATTATGTCGATGCGAGACTAGTGAGATGTCCAATATAGAATATTTATTCTACCTAACTACACATAAAACAAAAGCTTCTGTTAAAAGAATAAAGTGATTTTAAGTTCAGAAATTCACCAATGAAAAGTCAAACATAAGTCTTTACATATAATTAAACAGAACCAAAAGATATTGCTTTGTCGAAGCTTGCACAGTGAACTAATAGAGGAAGGCGATGACGATGAAGTAGAAGATGATGTAAATAGTCGTGGAGACGGTTTTGGAACCCTGGTAACTCGAGATCTGACTTCAATAATAAGAATCTGTCGTTATGTCTCACGAATCAAATCGAGAAAACCTAAGTAAATTGTCGATTTCTATCAACTTGTTCCTTGGAATTCGATTCTGTATCGCATTTGTCTTTCATGTCGTTAAATGTTCCTATTTGCTGCAAGATTTGAAAGTGTATGATCACTTCAAGATCTTGATCAAATTTTGAATTGCCTGAAATATTCATCAACTGTTGAAATTGTTGCGAAGAAAATGTGATTGATTATAAATTCTGTTTTGTTCGACAAGCTCTAAATACAACATTTCAAACATTTTGCCTCAAACTCTCATTCTCGGCTTCTAAACACTCGATCTTCTTGGAGGATTTTGCTTCTCGAGAGACTGCTTACATAAAAGATTTAGCGGATATGGCAGCGCAACTTGAAGACCAAGGCAGGTGAGGTGGAGTTGTTATTCGAAGAGCTGGCTTCAGACGTTACGCGAAGAATTAACTCCAATTGTTGCGCCGGAGGATAGATATTATTTGTTTGATAAAGCAAAGAAAATTATAAGTCTTCATAACAAGACAACATAATCAGAAATCAGTTAAGCGATTGATGATTGAAACATCGTCAATAAATGAAACATAAAAATAAAGATTTCAGACTTCCGAAAAGCTCTGTATCTATTTCAAGAACAAATGAAAGAGAAATATGAGCTAATTGATATAAATTGAGCAGCAAGCTAAATTGAAAAGAGATATAAAGTTAAATCTCAGAAATCCACAAAATGAATATATAACTGATAATCAGAAATCTTAAAAATCTCTTATGTGATTGCATAAGATAACAAATGAAATTTTACAATACAGTGAGAGATTTAAAAAGCCATAACTGGCTCAAGATCGAACGAAGGAGATATATGAGCTAACTCATATATTGAGTTATTATCTGGATTGATTATGGCTTAAAACATAAAGCTCATATATATTGAGAGTATGAATAATAAGTCAGAAATTCATAAATCATGAAAAACAGATGGTGCTCGTACAGTGGAAACACCATAAAGGTTCGCATCAGTCTTGGGAATGGATAACATAAAAGCTATCTGCCCAAGTCTGTTCGAACATATCTAACTTCGAGGACGAAGTTTGTGCGTGGTGGAGCCCGATCTGTAACAACCCAACTTTTAGCCCAACTTAATATCTGACCATCGAACCAATAATGTAATCTTATTGTATCTGATTTTGAGATAATAATGTAATTTTATTACATTATTTATGATGTAAGTTATTTAAGTTTGAAATTATTTACTTAAATTATATATATGATATTAATTATTAAAGATGAGTAAATTAAAAGAGATGTAAAATACAAAAATATAGTGGGTTAAATTTTAATGTAACTAAATGGATATAAAAATCAAATTAAATGATCATTAAGATCATTAATCTTGAAAGCTCTCTCCCTCTCTAATCTCTCTAACTCTCGGACGAACTCAAGAATTTACCAAGAATTCATCATAAATTGGCAATCAATTGAGGAAATTATTCAGGAAGGAGTTACAATATCATCAAACAATTGGAATCTACAAGATTTGAGGTAATTTTGAGTTATATTTCAAAAATTATAGAAGTTTGGTTCGGTTTTGATGAAAATCGAAACCAAAGACTTAAAAATCATGAATTTTAGGTTGCATGTGTAAAATCTTAGTAGATTATGATGAATTAATGTTAATAAATAAAACGGAAACAAAATTCGAGGATCAGATCATCCAAAATAAGCAACAAATTGGAATTTTTGTCAAAATAAGTGTTCTTGACAAATATGGTTATTTCTGGATGATCTTGATGAATCTATAGTGTTTTTGATAGGGAAAATAGTATAAAATCAACCAAATAAAGATAATATAACATTATTATAAGTTGCATGTCGATAAAATGGACTCTTGGGAATTTTTATGAAAATCCGTATGTATATAAGATAGAACACGAAGAACAAATTCTTGGAAATTATGAGTACGGGATCCGAATTCAGATGATTCCTGAATTCGGATGAAGCACCCATTTCGGATGAAATGCCCAGTTCGGATCTCAACTCAAACAGAATTAAGATTTTCTAATTTCGGATCTTGTATCATTTCGTATGAAATACCATTTCGGACGGAAGGTGGTCCGAACTCGGATAACCCGAGTTCGGATGGCCCATTTCGGATGGTGCTAGTTTGAATGAATCATTTCGGACCAACTTCGGATATACCATTTCGGATGACCTAGAACCGAATCCGGATGATCCGAATTCGGTTGGTCCTAATCCGGATGGGATTTTATAATTCAAAATACACAACAGATTTCCATATATAAATATGAATGATTAATCATTAAAATCAAAGATCTATAAACTTAAGAAATACTATCAATTAGTGTTGGTACACCCTGTGTGACGATAGCAGTCTAATCGATTTGCATTATGGTTTAAGTAATATTCTGAGTATTAACAAGTATTTTGATATATATGTTTAATATGTGTTTGTCTGTTATTGATTGTGTGTTTGAACTTGATGTAACGTATTACAAGAAGTTCAAACATAAAGGTCAAAGATTAACTCAAGCATAAGTTAAAACATAAGTTTCATCACTTAAGTGTTTAAGGTTATTGGCTAGATTCGAATAGGTAAAGGAAGACATTAGAATCTGTGATAGATTCGAATGTATCCTTAGATTCGAATGGGCTAGATTCGAGACTGTCATGTTGAACAGACTCGAATGGGCCTTGGGCCAGATTCGAGTCTGACCCACATCAGATTCGAATCAGGGTCTATAATTAGGGATAGATTCGAATCATTAGATGACTTTTAGCAGAATTCGTGAGGAATTAAGCTTAAGGCGATCTCGAGTTTATCATCAGCTTTAGGTCCGTTTCGGAGAGAATTAGTACGTAGGATCGTTCGTGTGTCGTTCGTTCAGCGTCTAATAGTCTCCGTGTTTCCGTTGGTTGAGAGTTGTCCGTCTAACCGTCAACGAGGATTCCGCACTCGTTCACGGATCCGCGTCTAGATAGATCTTGCAGTGGTAGACCTTACAAGTGGTATCAGAGACAGGTCCAGGAAGAAAACACAGAGTTAAAAACATTTGTTTGTGATCAGTCAGCCGAGATAAGGTCGATGCGCTCCCTAATTGAGCAGTTAATGAAAAAATTACAGGCTCAGGGGGAGACGTCGTGCCGTGATCAGGAAGTACAGAGGCCGAGAGGAGATGATGATGAAGACAACCAAGGCAATGATCCCAGCCCTAAAAGACAGAATGAGCCAGTAGATTTTTCTGCTGCTCAGACTGCTCAATCTGAGGGGGAGCCTAGTCCATGGGGAGAAGTAGGAGGAGCAGGAGGAGAAGCAGGTTCTTCAAGGACTTTAGATAGCGACATGATAGATGCGCTGAAAGATATTGAAGAAGAGCTAATGGAATTTGATTTTGAAGATGATATTGAAGAATTAGAAGAAGGTGAATTCATTCCAGATGACGTAGTTGACTGGAAATCGGATGATGAGGTGCTAGATGATGAAGACGATCATGTTGATGAAGTAATAATCAATTCACAACCAGTCACTGAACTGTATGAGAGCCAAAATCATAATGTGATTGATATTGATTACATCAAGGTAGCCTCAGTTGAAGATAAAGAACTTGAAGAGGCTGAGAAAGAGCCATCTAGAGCTGATCTGATCAATCTTTGGTTCAAGAAGGAAGAAAAGAAAGATCAGCTGAAGATGAAGAAGAAGATGAGAAATCCAAGTGCTGGAAACTTCTCAGGAGGGATTATTAGCTGGTTCTTTGACAGAGAACTGCAGCTGTTTATTTTGAAAAGAAGAGATGGACTTCAATACATGAGGCGGACACTGAAAGCGTTTAATTCATTGCCCAAGATTGAAGTTAAAGAGTTAGCCTGGAAGGAGCTGATCAATATTGGAGATGATCCCTACGCGAACGTAATTGAAAGAATTATAAGGAAAGAAGGGCGATCAGGCAAATTTGAGCAACTCAAGCCAAGGACCGGAAAGAGGGTCGAGGATGGATCAAGGATAGATCCTCATACTGGAAGGCCTTGGGCAAGAATGATTTATAAGCCAGTCAAATGCTTGAAAAAAGTGCCAATGAAACCAATGCCACAGAACGTGTTGAGCAACATGAAGTGGTGGTACCTAGAGATTGACACTGCTGAAGCTATCATGGAAGATCAAGACGAGCAGGTCATTTTGAAGGTATATGATCCACTGCATTTGATAAACCTATCGAAGGACGACCTGAAGAAGCTTCACGATCAGCCTATTTTCTTTACTGAACCATGGAGATCTGAAGCCAGGAAGTTCCAAAAGGTAGTTAAAGTTTGTATAGATGCTGGATTATATGCAGGTAGTAATATATATAGCTCTAGTACTTAAATTTGATGTAATGTAAATAATTAGAAGCTATCGTCAAGGGGGAGTCTGTTGGTACACCCTGTGTGACGATAGCAGTCTAATCGATCTGCATTATGGTTTAAGTAATATTCTGAGTATTAACAAGTGTTTTGATATATATTTTTATATATGGTTGATATTTATTAGTGTTTGTATGTTTGAACTTGATGTAACGTATTACAAGAAGTTCAAACATAAAGTACAAAGATAAATTCAATCATATGTAATATCGTAAGGTTCAACACTTAGTTGTTTATGTAAAAGGCTAGATTCGAATTATATATGGGTTGACATTCGAATCTGTGATAGATTCGAATGTAACCATAGATTCGAAAGAAGGCTAGATTCGAGACTGTCAATATGGACAGATTCGAATGGGCCTTGGGCCAGATTCGAGGTTGGCCCACAACAGACTCGAATCAGGGTCTATAAGTAGGGATAGACTCGAATAATTAGCGGACTTTTAGCAGAATTCGTGAGGAATTAAGCTTAAGGCGATCTCGAGTTTATCATCAGCTTTAGGTCCGTTTCGGAGAGAATTAGTACGTAGGATCGTTCGTGTGTCGTTCGTTCAGCGTCTAATAGTCTCCGTGTTTCCGTTGGTTGAGAGTTGTCCGTCTAACCGTCAACGAGGATTCCGCACTCGTTCACGGATCCGCGTCTAGATAGATCTTGCAGTGGTAGACCTTACAAGTGGTATCAGAGCCTACGGAGTGTTCTTGGTGTTCTTCGTGTTCATCAGATACATTCTAGGTTTCTTGACGCTATTTGGACGGTTTTGCTCTCAAAAACGTGTTTTTGAGCTTAGCAAATTCATATTCGGGAAACACTTTGTCGTTTTTCACGTTTTTGATCGAAATCATTATTTTTCGTTTGAAAAATAGTGGTTTAATCTGTAAAACGTCAAAAAATCAAAGTGTTAGCCGTTTTTCGAGTTTGCGGCGCTCGAATCTATAGGGGTAATTAGGGTTTCTCTCTAGTCTCGAGTCTAACCAAAATACGCTCCTTTCGAGTCAATTTCAGTGAGTTTCGAGTCTACATTGTTTCGAATCTGTTGCTTCATTCGAATAGGATCTCGAGTCTAGTTTAGTGTCGAGTTTATTTCGAATCTAGTATTATTTCGATTCTGTGCTTCGAATCTGCTGTCATTCGACTCTGCTGTGCCTTCGATTCTAAGGGTCTTCGAATCTAAGGGTTGTTCGAATCTGACATAATTTCGAATCTAATTGGCTTTTAAGACTTAATCGAATTTAATTTCAAAAGATTTAATATTAATTAGTTTCGAATCTATTTAGATTCGAATAAGTTAATCTAAGTCAGTTTAGAATTAAATTAATTAAGTTAAAACTCAATTTCTTTCAGAAAAGATGTCAAACCTTCAGAAATTCCTTGAGATGGATCACGAAGTTGGGAAGGCAAATGCACCGCCAAAGCTGATGAAAGTTGAGGACTATTACTGGTGGAAGGACAGATTTACGGATTTTGTACGATTCAACGATATGCGCATGTGGGTGTGCATAGATGAAGGGTACATTCCACCGGTATCTGAGGTTGAAGGCCGTCAAAAGGTCTTGTCATATCAAATGATGAAAGGGGATGACAAGAAACTATTTGAAGCTGAAAACAAGGCTTTCTCCATTATCCGTATGGCGTTACCTCAAGATATCTTGCACACATTTCGGACTCAAAGGACGTCGAAAGAACTTTGGGAGTCTCTCCAGAAAAGGTGTGAGGGTAATCCACGGGTGCGTAGAAAGCGTACAGAGCTGTTGACCCAACAGTTTGCGATTTTCAAGGCTCTTAAGGATGAACAGTTAGATGATATTATCACAAGGTTCTATCATCTGATAACAGAGCTTGAAAGTCATGGCATTGAGTACTCGGACACTGACAAGAACAACAAGCTTCTTGATGCCCTACCAGTCAAATGGGCTATGTACGTGGCCATGATTAAGCTTAATGAGGACAAGTATTATGCTCAATCACTTGATGATATTGTGGGAACGTTGAGGGCATATCACTTCGAGATGATTAAGGCTGAGACTGATTACGAGCAAGTCCAGAATCCGGCTATGTATTTTGGAAGGACATCTAAATCATCAGTGACAGCTGAACCGAAGAGTGCTACAGCGTTTTTCACCGGAGAAACGTCATCGCCACCAGAGTCCGAAGACTCACTGAATCGCGCGTTCTTAGGGTTAGGAAGATCGGAAGAACCGCAACCTCAAGTCCAACAGGCATCGACCAGTCAGAGCTATTCGAAGATGCCGATGAGCGCAAAGTCCGCAGAAGAACATTTGAATCTGCTTGCTTCCTTTGTGGCAGCTTATGGAAATTGTGTTCAAGGAAAGATCAATGATCCGGCTCTTTGGGATGAAGATTACGATCAGGTCGACCCTGATGACTTAGAGGAAATGGATCTTAAATGGCAACTGGCCATGGTGACCCAGAGGGTTAAAAGATTCATTAAGAGAACTGGGAGGAATCTGCAAATGAACAACAAAGGGATAGGATTTGATAAGTCTAAGGTCAAATGCTACAACTGTCAGGGATTGGGACACTTCGCCAGGGAGTGTCAAAGACCGAAGGTAGAATCATACCAAGGACAGACTCAGCATCAAGGACAGTACCAAAATCAGTCCCAACAAAGATACCTTCCGAGTTCCTCATCTGGTCAAGCCAATCTAGCGGGTCTAATATCCAATGTCACTTCTGACAGACAGCTAGATGGTACCTATGACTGGAGTTCACATCCTGAGTCAAATGCTAAAGCTTTCATGGCTGAAGTTACTGAAAATGGTTGTGATGAAGATGAGCAGACCACAAGGGAAAACAGTTCGATGTGGGTAGAGAAAGCGAATGATCAGACCGTGCTGGAGTTTGCTGCTCAGATGGCCAACGTGGAATCTGATAACTCTAAGGTTAGTCTTTCTTATTCTCTATTTCGTGAATTATGTGCTTTATGTGTTAGTTCTAACGATAGGTTAAATCTAGTCTTAGACTCACATAAAACCATATCTGCTCAAAATGAAAATTTAAAAATTGAAAACGCTAGCCTAAATGATATAAAACAAGATTTAAAAGAAAAGCTTAAGGCTGATGCTCAAGACGTAATCGTTCTAAAAGACAAACTGAGTGAGCAGTGTGTTAGGATAGAGCTTATGTATGAGCACGTAGAGGCCTTGACCAAAAATCTGAAAGATAAGGACATAGAGCTAGCCGAGACCAAGGTTAAGGTAGCAGAGGCAAATAGCAAGCTGGAAAAGTTTAGGAATTCGAGCCTAAACCTAGGAAAAGTCTTAGATGCCCAAAGACAGTCTAAGAAGCCTGTAGGTCTAGGTTTTCACGAAATTCCCTCCACCTTCAATGCAAACTATGTGCCTCAGCCTCAGGAGAAAACTGACAACTCAGTAGACTTAGAGGACCTACCTGAACCGACACCTGAGCCTACAGTTGAAAATACACCTAAGGTGACTGACTCTACTGTCAAGGTCAAGAAAGTGAAATTTGTGTCTTCCTCCAGTGAAACACCTGCAGGAAAACAGAAAACTTCATGGGCTGACCAGGTCGAAGAGATAGACACTATAGATGTACCAAAGGATGTAGACACTAGTGAGACACCTAGATCTAAGGGACCAACCAAAAAGTCCATGGATAAGATGTCTTGCTTTAGATGTCACGAGAAAGGGCATGTTGCTTCTCACTGTCCACTTAGGAAAGCAGATGTTACCCCTAAGACAGTGAACCCAACACCTGTTAAGCCCTCACCTAGTGTGGCGAGCACGAGTAGTTCTCAGAGTACCGAGAAAACTGTGCAGGCCGCACCAAAACCTGTTGTGAAACAAACACCGGTTAAGGTTGGACCAAAAGAAGTGGTTAGGACAAATTCACCTAATCGTGTCATTAATCAATCTAGGTCAGCACCTCAACAAGTCTATAGGAGCACCACACCTAGCAGGTCACACACTCCAGTTAGGTCACATACTCCCGTTAGACATTATGTTCCGGTAAGAGCTCAGGGATCACAGTCTGAAATGCAGTATAATAAGAGTTATTCTAGAGCTCCACAACAAATGCCTACTCAAAGGCAAAGAGTGAATCTAAATCACTCGGCACCACAACAGAATTCAGTTCAAAGGCCCAAGTCACCTGAAAGGCGAGATGGGTACTTGAAAGAATTCACGTATGTGGACGAGAATGGTATTACCAAGTCAGTCATGGCTTGGGTTCCCCGTGATAACTAACCTATTTTCTTTCATGTGCAGGAGATAACTACCGGTCCAAACAACAAGTGGTTCGTCGACAGTGGTTGCTCCAGGCACATGACGGGGGAAAGAAGTCTTCTCACAGACTTCAAGGGGGGTAATAGGGGATTCGTATCATTCGCGGGTAACAAAGGAGGAAATATCACTGGAACTGGAGAAGTCACTAATGGGACGATTACATTGGATCAAGTTTATCACGTTTATAAACTGGTTCATAATCTCATTAGTGTATCTCAAATCTGTGATAAGAAGAACTCGGTGTTATTTACTGACACTGAGGCGTTAGTGCTAAAGCCGGGATTCAAGATACCTGAAGATTGGATATTGATGCGGGCTACAAGGAAGAATGACTTGTACATGCTCGATATGAACAAGCCAGATAATTCGATGGGTCCGATCTGCTTACTATCAAAAGCTTCAGAAACGGAATCGGTTTTGTGGCACAGACGCATGGCTCACTTGCACCTGAGGAAAATGAACTACATAACGAAGAATGGTTTGGTGCAAGGTGTGCCTCTGAAGAGCTTTCAGTTTGAAGACAAGTGTCTACCGTGCATGAAGGGCAAGCAACATAAAAAGACACACAAGTCCAAGAAGCTGAACTCCATCACCTCGACATTCGATTTGTTGCATATGGACCTTTTCGGCCCTATCAACAAAAGGAGTATAGGAGGTAGTTGGTTTTGCTTAGTTATCACTGACGATTACTCACGGTTTTCATGGGTTTTCTTTTTAGTTACGAAGGACGAGACGGCTGCAAAGCTCATCGGGTTCTTAGACCAAGTGGAGAACTCCTACGGAACAAGGGTTAAACATATTCGTAGTGATAATGGGACTGAATTTAAAAACTCTGTAATTGGTGTATATTGCCTATCAAAGGGCATCGTGCATCAATTCAGTGCACCATATGAACCACAACAGAATGGGGTGGCCGAACGTAAAAATAGAACTTTGATTGAGGCTGCAAGGACTATGCTTTCGGATTCAAAGCTTCCTACCATGTTTTGGGGGAGGCAGTGAATACCGCGTGCCACATTTTAAACCGAGTCCTTACAGTCAAATCATTGAACAAAACATGCTATGAAATTTTGAATAAACGGCCACCTAACTTAACTGGATTCGAACCGTTTGGAGTACCATGCACACTTTTAAGAACAAAACATCAACCGAAGTTTGGTGAAAAGGCTGACGAAGGATACTTCCTAGGTTATGTGCCAAACTCACCAAACAAACGGGTGTTTAACAAAACAACTGGTACTGTGGAGATTGTGTATAATATTGAAGTCACAAGTTATACACATGAACCCCAAACTGGTCCGGAATGGATATTTGACTATGATAAGTTATTTGAGTCTTTTAACATTCCTCTGGATGATAATGCAGGTACAATCGAGAAGGACTTGGCGACGTTGCATCTGAACGACGATGGCCGAATCTTTCCAAAGACCACGTTCGAATCTACATCCGAGCCTACTGCGACTGTAGATGGGTCTCCAGAAGTTGCTAATCCAGAAGAACCTACCAATGAGAATCAGACTCAAGCATCAAGTTCCAACTCTGAGGAAAATGTCCGTGAGGAGGAAAACGTAGAAGCTGAGTCTGTTCCCCCATTAGGTGAAATAGGATCCAACTTAGGAGATAATCTAAGGGTTGATGAATAGAGACCTCTAGGATTAACAAGAACCATCCAATAGATAGCATCATAGGAAATCCTAACGAGGGTGTGAGGACTCGGAGTAGTGTAAATAACAACACTGTGTTGTTGTCGATGATAAACGACTCCGAGGCATATCACACATGTCTATATTCATGTTTCATATCGCAAGTAGAGCCCAAAAAATGTGCAAATGGCACTTAAGGACAACTCCTGGGTTGAAGCGATGCAGGAAGAACTTTCACAATTTAGGAAACTAGAAGTGTGGGAGTTAGTTCCGTTACCTCGAGGGGAGATTGCAATAGGAACCAAATGGGTTTTTAAGTGCAAAAGAGACGATCGGGGTATAGTCACGCGCAACAAGGCGAGATTAGTTGTAAAGGGTTTCAACCAAGAGGAAGGAATCGATTACAACGAGGTTTTTGCACCAGTAGCAAGGCTAGAAGCCATTAGGTTGTTTTTAGCTTTTGCCTCCTTCAAGGGATTTAAGGTATATCAGTTAGATGTTAAGAGTGCTTTCCTATATGGGAAAGTGAAGGAGTTGGTGTATGTAGAACAACCGCCCGGATTTACAGATCCAAAATATCCTGATAGAGTATATCGCTTAGATAAGGCTGTTTATGGATTACATCAGGCACCTAGGGCGTGGTATGAGACTCTATCCAACCATCTTTTAGAAAATGGCTTTGAGAGGGGTAGGATAGATAGTACTCTATTTGTTAAGAGAAAGGGAGATCACTTTATCTTGGTACAAGTGTACGTCGATGATATCATTTTTGGATCATCAGACGAACAGATGTGCAAAGATTTCGAGAAGGTTATGAAGTCTAAGTTCGAGATGAGTGCTATGGGAGAGTTGAATTTCTTTTTAGGGTTACAAGTTGACCAAAAGAAGGAAGGGATGTTTATCCATCAAACTAAGTATGTCTATGACATATTAGAACGGTTTGGAATGGAGGGAACTAAGTTGACTGCCCACTTCAGCACGCCGATTCAAGTGAATCACAATCTCGGGCCGGGTACTGAAAGTGATACCGATGTGGATCCGACTTTATATCGGGCCATGATTGGGTCACTTATGTATTTAACTGCTTCAAGACCTGACATAATGTTTGCTGTGTGTATTTGTGCTAGGTTTCAAGCGAATCCGAAGGAGATGCATATGAAAGCTGTGAAGCGGATTCTACGATACCTCAAGTCGAAACCGAAGCTGGGACTTTGGTATCACGCGGAGGAAGATCTAGAGTTGGAGGCGTTCACAGATTCGGACTACGGAGGATGCAGCTTGACGCGCAAATCAACGACTGGAGGTTGTCAGTTCCTCGGAGGGAGATTGGTGTCCTGGCAATGCAAGAAACAAACATCGGTAGCCGTGTCAACGTGCGAGGCCGAGTATGTAGCTGCTGGTAGTTGCTGTTCACAGGTTCTGTGGATACAACAACAATTGCGGGATTACGGTTTGGCTTACACTCAAACTCCTATTAGGATAGACAATCAATCTACAATTGCTATAACTAATAATCCAGTTAAACACAGTAAAACAAAGCACATAGACATAAGGCATCATTTTATTCGTGATTGTGCTGAAAAGAACTTAATCAAACTGGTAAAGGTGGCAACAGAAGATAATAATGCTGATTTATTTACCAAAGCGTTTGATAAGTCACGGTTTGAGTATTTAATTCAACTGAATGGAATGCGCAACCCAGAGTAATTTGACCTTAGTAGTAGTAAGTTTATTTTCTTTTAGAGTAGTAGTATTTCTTTCTTTACAGTAGTCTGCTAATTTAAGTAAGTTTCTAATTTAAGAAAGTTTCTATTTTTAGTAAGTTTCTATTTTTAGTAAGTTAGTAGGTTAGCTTAGTTTACTGCTTTTTGCTATGAAAAACAAAAAAAAAAAGAGAGAAAATTACAAAAAAAAAAAAGAGAATATCAGAAAATGAGTTAAGTCTTAGATACATAGGTT
The DNA here is from genome assembly GCA_020465985.1 of Centrapalus pauciflorus. Classification (NCBI taxonomy): domain Eukaryota; kingdom Viridiplantae; phylum Streptophyta; class Magnoliopsida; order Asterales; family Asteraceae; genus Centrapalus; species Centrapalus pauciflorus. The sequence continues at coordinate 111,565 of JAANYP010000447.1, read as the reverse complement.
CAAAGTGACGAAAATTAGCACCGTCGTTACAGACTCTAAGTATTTAGGCTTTCACACATAATGCAACTAAATCCTAAGTGTTATACTTTATTTAGTTTGATGTGTTGGTAGGCATAATACATATAGGGAATCTCAAGGCTAATAAAATATTCTAGAAAAAGTCAAGCGTGTCACTAACCTAGATGTATGACCAATCGGTCTTAATTTTTATGTACAAGACATACAAACTTTAAGTCTAAATGAGGTATGCAAACGTTCTGGGGATGTATGGCAACATCAAATACATCTGAAAATGGAAAGAATAGAAATATCATGAAAAACTGAGAGTCGAAAACATGCAACTCTGTTGTACGTAAGTACAGACCTGTTGTCTCTGTTTAGATTCGGGTTAGCAGACATGTCGCTTTGTTGTACGTCAGTACAGACCTGTCACCGCTATCTGCTAACTTTAAAAATAAACCTTAAGTCGAACTAAGACACTTTGTTGTATGAAATACAGACCTGTGTCCGATGTTTGTCTTTTAAAGAAAGTTTGCAAATACCAACAAGTTAGAATTTTTGTCTGTGTGCCTTGATCATAAAAGTATGTCTATGTCTGAGTCACGTAAGATAATTTCCTGATAAATAAAAAGGCCAAGGGATATTCCGAAATGTAGAATGTTTAACAGGGTAAAATACCAACAATCGGCTAAATGGGTATGTCACGACAAACAATCAAAGGAATTCAAAAAATTCCTAAGTGTGAAAGTTTAAGTACTGAAAGTTAGTATCGGACATCGCTATCTGATTGAACCTTTCTTAGACTATACTCATCAAAAATATGTTGTTAAGTATTTAGCTTAGATTGTAAATTTTTTCTTAAGTCTAGATTAAATTTTTTGGTCAAAATTTTATTTTACTTTATTTTATTTTATTTTATTTTATTTTATTTTTACCTTAGTTTATTTTATTTTATTTTAGTTTAGTTTAATTTTTACTTAGGTAAAAGGTCAAAAGTTACTAAGGGTGCATTCAAAGTTGAATAAAATATACATTGTGTGAAATATCTGTTGCTTAGGGTAAAAGAGTTGGCATAGTTTATCTGGTTACACAATACCGTAGAAAAAAAAGTTGGAAAAGTTGAAGTTATTTTCAAAATTTTCGAAATTTTTCTAAGTGTTTGGTAATTTCGAATCTAAGACAGACTCGAAGTGGTAAGACTTCGAATCTGTCAGTAGATTCGAATAGGGACTTAGACTCGAAGGTTGGTAGTATATATAGGTCAATAGTGAAGTCATTTATTACTTTACTGTTGTCGAATCTATACTCTCGAATCTATTCAGGCGATTTCGAATCTATTTTCTCGAGTCTACCGTATTTCACATAAACGACATTTCATCGAGTCTAAAGCTATTGTGTTCGATTCTACACTCATATCTAGGTATAATCAACCGGATTGTACAAGATTTTGGTAGTTTTATACACAATTTTGGGCTTAAACATCACATTTTGAAGTTTTATGGGTCAAAATAGAGTTTTTGCTAAATAACTAAGTTAGGACCTATAAAATATCAAATTGAAAGCATAAATCTATAATTAGAACCTAGTTGAACTAATGTATGTGATTTGCTAAGTTCAAAATGGTTAAAATTTTGGGTTTTTGTTGAAACAATGGCCGACGGGGTTTCGAGTCTGTTCATGGACTTTCGAATCTGTTCATGGGTTTCTCGAATCTATCATTAGATTCGAGATGACCATGATATTCGAATCTGTCCATTAGACTCGAATAGGGACTCTTCGAATCTGTCCATTACATTCGAATATGGACACTTCGAGTCTGTTACCTTCGAATCTGTACTTTATTTAATTTGTTTAATTTAAATTTTATTAGACTTGTGAAAATTTAATTGTGTTGGATTTTGTACTTAATCGAGTACAAAATAAAACAAATTTTGAATTTAAACAAGTTTATTGATTTTTAATAATTCTAACAGTTTTGTATATTGTGCAGATATGGCGCTTCGTGCTTTTGTTCCTAAACATAATATGGTACTTAATCCAGCTCATAACATCCCTGAAGCGCAGGGTTTTCGAGAAGTTTTAGATTTTCTAGCAGAGTCTAGGATCAGCTGTGCATTATATCAAAATATTCCGATTGTGATTTCATATGTGCGTCAATTTTACGATCATTTACAGGTGGACTGTACTGTCACCCCGACAGTTTTAAGAACCAGAATTGCTGGTCAACCTCTGGTTTTCTCAGCAGATATTTTGCGTCAAGTACTGCAGTTGGGTTCACAAGAACAAGAAGACGGGCCTATAGACTTTCCATTAAGTATTAGGCAAGCAGCGTTTTTGCGAATGGGCTATAGTTTGGACGTTACAAAATCATCTTATATGAAAAGCGGGTTGATAGGGCAGTGGCGATTTTTGGTCCACGTGTTCATGATTTGTTTTGCGCCTAAGAAGGCTGGATTTGATTACATCGTCTCAAAGATTCAATCTGGGGTGATTGCCATGGTGTACAATAAGAAATTCAGCTTCTCACAGTTGTTTTTCTCGGAATTCATCCATCAAATTACTGCTCCTGAGAGAGAAAGATTCCTTCTGTATCCTAGGTTTGTCATGATGTTGATAAGGCACTTCTTGCCTGATTTGCCACAAACAGATGATGCATTGAGCGTGAATATTTTGGATAAACGCATCTACTCTGACTGTTCCTCACATCGAGGAAGGTTAGCAGTTCCGGTGGCGCATCCACTATTTGGTGCAATTCTGGATAGGGAATTTCAAGCCCCGAGTAATGCCAACTGGGCAGGGGAAGTTGAAGTTCAAGCTAGGCAGCCTCCACAACAACAAAGACAACAACCGCGAGCACAGCCTCAAAGGCGAAGACAAAGAGCGACTGCGAGTCAAACACAGGCATCAAGGCCTTCTACAAGTCAGCAACCAGAGGTACAGGAAGCAGGGCCTTCAAGTGCCGTTCCAGAACCCGAGCAAATCGCCCAAACTTTGAAGAAATCTGGGCGTCTGGACCTCATGCCAATGAGGAAATAACTGCAGAGTTAGTTGATCAGTTATTACAGCCTCCGGAAGGAGCAGAAGATGTGTTTAGGCAAGTTGAGGAATATGAACCTGAGCAAACTGGTACTGACTTGTCATCTTCAGCAACTGAGTCAGAAGAGATGGAGGAGATAGAAGTTGAAGCTCCAGAGTCAATGTCTGCCGTTCCTGAAGTTCAAATTGGAACTTATGCTTCGCGACTGATTATAAATGAAGGTGGTTCTAGGAGACGATTGGACAGGGAATTGGAGGAGTCTGATTTCGAAGAAGAAGAAGTTTCTCAACTTGTGACGAGGCAACGGGCCAAACGTCACAGGTTCATGCAAGGATCCTCTTCAGTCTCCGCAGAACAACCAGAAATTTCTCAACCTCAAAACCCTCAACCTCAAGAACCTCAAACCACCATTCCACCACCACCACCTCGCGATGAACCATATATTCCATCACCAATACTTCCAACTCCGTTACAGTCAATTCCATCAACCTCATCCTCATACGCTGACAATCAAAGATTTTTGCGCTTAAAAGATAGAGTTGACTTCCAGGAAATCCAAATCTTTGGGCTAACAACAGCAATCGGTGAGCTTCAGAAGCATAACGCAGATATCGATAAGGAGAATGCCGATTTGAAGAAGATTGTGGAAAAGGTCCAGGAAGAAAACACAGAGTTAAAAACATTTGTTTGTGATCAGTCAGCCGAGATAAGGTCGATGCGCTCCCTAATTGAGCAGTTAATGAAAAATTTACAGGCTCAGGGGGAGACGTCGTGCCGTGATCAGGAAGTACAGAGGCCGAGAGATGATGATGATGAAGACAACCAAGGCAATGATCCCAGCCCTAAAAGACAGAATGAGCCAGTAGATTTTTCTGCTGCTCAGACTGCTCAATCTGAGGGGGAGCCTAGTCAAGGGGGAGAAGTAGGAGGAGCAGGAGGAGAAGCAGGTTCTTCAAGGACTTTAGATAGCGACATGATAGATGCGCTGAAAGATATTGAAGAAGAGCTAATGGAATTTGATTTTGAAGATGATATTGAAGAATTAGAAGAAGGTGAATTCATTCCAGATGACGTAGTCGACTGGAAATCGGATGATGAGGTGCTAGATGATGAAGACGATCATGTTGATGAAGTAATAATCAATTCACAACCAGTCACTGAACTGTATGAGAGCCAAAATCATAATGTGATTGATATTGATTACATCAAGGTAGCCTCAGTTGAAGATAAAGAACTTGAAGAGGCTGAGAAAGAGCCATCTAGAGCTGATCTGATCAATCTTTGGTTCAAGAAGGAAGAAAAGAAAGATCAGCTGAAGATGAAGAAGAAGATGAGAAATCCAAGTGCTGGAAACTTCTCAGGAGGGATTATTAGCTGGTTCTTTGACAGAGAACTGCAGCTGTTTATTTTGAAAAGAAGAGATGGACTTCAATACATGAGGCGGACACTGAAAGCGTTTAATTCATTGCCCAAGATTGAAGTTAAAGAGTTAGCCTGGAAGGAGCTGATCAATATTGGAGATGATCCCTACGCGAACGTAATTGAAAGAATTATAAGGAAAGAAGGGCGATCAGGCAAATTTGAGCAACTCAAGCCAAGGACCGGAAAGAGGGTCGAGGATGGATCAAGGATAGATCCTCATACTGGAAGGCCTTGGGCAGAATGATTTATAAGCCAGTCAAATGCTTGAAAAAAGTGCCAATGAAACCAATGCCACAGAACGTGTTGAGCAACATGAAGTGGTGGTACCTAGAGATTGACACTGCTGAAGCTATCATGGAAGATCAAGACGAGCAGGTCATTTTGAAGGTATATGATCCACTGCATTTGATAAACCTATCGAAGGACGACCTGAAGAAGCTTCATGATCAGCCTATTTTCTTTACTGAACCATGGAGATCTGAAGCCAGGAAGTTCCAAAAGGTAGTTAAAGTTTGTATAGATGCTGGATTATATGCAGGTAGTAATATATATAGCTCTAGTACTTAAATTTGATGTAATGTAAATAATTAGAAGCTATCGTCAAGGGGGAGTCTGTTGGTACACCCTGTGTGACGATAGCAGTCTAATCGATTTGCATTATGGTTTAAGTAATATTCTGAGTATTAACAAGTATTTTGATATATATGTTTAATATGTGTTTGTCTGTTATTGATTGTGTGTTTGAACTTGATGTAACGTATTACAAGAAGTTCAAACATAAAGATCAAAGATTAACTCAAGCATAAGTTAAAACATAAGTTTCATCACTTAAGTGTTTAAGTGTATTGGCTAGATTCGAATAGCTAAAAGGATACATTCGAATCTGTGATAGATTCGAATGAGTCCTTAGATTCGAATGGGCTAGATTCGAGTCTGTCAACATGGACAGATTCGAATGGGCCTTAGGCCAGATTCGAGGTTGGCCCACAACAAACTCGAATCAGGGTCTATAATTAGGGATAGACTCGAATGTTTAGAGGACCTTTGGCAGAATTCGTGAGGAATTAAGCAAGAGGCGATCTCGAGTTTATCAGCTAGGTGAGTCCCGTCTCGGAGAGAATTAGCACGTAGGATCGTCCGTGTGTCGTTCATTCAGCGTCTAATAGTCTCCGTGTTTCCGTTGGTTGAGAGTTGTCCGTCTAACCGTCAACGAGGATTCCGCACTCGTTCACGGATCCGCGTCTAGATAGATCTTGCAGTGGTAGACCTTACAACTGTTGAAGGTAAATCTGGGGCACGGAAATGGCTGTGGAAAGTGAGTAGTAGATTGGGTGGTTTGTAAGGATATCAAAGGCAATGTTTTCGGTTTCGCGGCTCAGGATTGATTCGTCAAGCTGCCAATTATAAGCAAAGAACTCGACGTATTCGTATTGGGGTAATATGGATTCTTCAGGTAGTTGGGGGTTGTTATTTGGGATTGGGGAATGGGGCATGGTTATGGCGACTGGGGGTTCCATGAGTCCTGTAAAAGTGCAGCAAAGTTAGAATAGACGACTTAGAGGATATGGCATTGATATTAAGTCTGGGATGAGTGTGAAATAGAAATTGTCTGTTCTGTTTAAAGCATTAGGTCTTTATTAGCAGAATGAGAATTCTACTGAATAAAGTCTAAAGTCAATCGTTAAGAGACCAATGTTAGAACAGACATTTTCACTCAAACACTGATCCTAACTCTAACCAATGGTGCACAGGACTGAAAATATGTTTAGGATTTTTGATTTATAATGCAAATGCAAAAATGGAAAAATTGGAAAAATATGATAAGTGTTGAATTTCAGGTGGTCCGAATTCGAATGAATAGTACAACCGAATTCGGATCAGTCCGAAATCCAAAATGATGCATGAGAATGACAAGAAACGGTCCGAATTCGGATGAGCTCTGAATTCGGATGGGGACCGAATTCGGGCACTATCCGATTTCGGATGCACAGTAGATGGAAAAATGAAACTTAGAAAAAATAGTTGAAAATTTTCAACATGCTGAGTTGGACCGAGTTTGGATGAACAGTGCTCCGAATTCGGATGCACAGTGATCCGAATTCTGTCATTACACTTTGGAAATTTTGAAATTTGTCTAAGTGTTCAGATTCGAATTCGGTTGGTCTGAAACGCAACTGCAACAGTTAATGCTCATGCAACATGCTACGTGAACAGTTATAAAAGTGACAAAAATGCATGAAAATTAGATCCTAGTCTAAAAACATGTAAAGAACATTTTATTTAACTACAAAAAACTAAAAAGAACTGATTTAAGGTCCTAAAAGTTGTAAAAACCGAAAATACACAACTATATAAATTTGAAAATCAAACATTCAAACTAACAAGTTAAAAGCTAAAATAAAGGTGAACAAATGTTACATTGTTGTGCCGGAGATGAAAAACGCAAGAAAAATGAAGAAAAATGGTGATCCGAGAAGCTTTGTGAAGTAAAAATGGTGGGTTTTCAGCGGTGGAGTGCGACGGAGAAGAGAGGAAGAAGAACAAGAGATATCTTGAAGATGAAGGAATGTAGATGTGGACCGTTGACCCGCCCCTTTTTAAAGGAAGCGGGTCGGGTGGGGAGATCCGCGCCCAAAATCATCATCATGGGCCACGGTTTTTTAAGAAAAAGATAAACAAAAACAAAAGATTTTAAATAAAATTTTGACCCAATAACACAAACTCTTTTTGTATTTTTCTTTGAAACTTAAAATATGTAAATGCAAAATCAAATATTTTTGTGATTTTCTTTTAACAATTAAGTTAAGACAAAAGAAATGAAATAGAATACAAAGAAAAATGTTTTTGGCTTTTTGACGGATTAAAATTAAATAAAATCTTTTTGTGGTTTTCTGACCGATTATATCCAACTTTAAAATCTAAAAATTAACCAACCTAAAATCTAAAATTATAGAGAAAATAAAAAGAATAAAAATTATAAAAACTAACATCCTAATGATACTCCAACTCAAATTAACATCTATACTCTTCTTTTTCTTTTTCAGATTAATTTCTTGAACCTATTTAGCCTTAAAGATACAGACAAACCTGGATTAATTTCGCGTCCCACTCAGTGATGAACAATTCATACAGCAATTTGTCAGGATCATTATTTATTAAAGATGTACATAGATAAGGAAATATTCAAATTTAATTTTGTGACACGACCCTTAAATTTAAATAACAGATTTTTTTCTAAAATAAAGGAATTTCAAACTTGATAGTTTGAAATAGAATTATTTTAGACAATGTCTGATATTTCACTAGAAGTGGATTCAACATGCCGATATGGGATACTAAAAACTGAAAACGAGGTTCGTCTAAAGCTTTAGTAAAAATATCTGCAACTTGATATTCCGTGCCAACAAAATACAACTGTGGATGTTGAAACACAATTCTGCTTTTTGGACGACCAACTCACCGGTCGGTCTCCCAAGAACTGTATTTCACCTGATGTGCTTTTCCTGTCAACTCTACAACCTGCAAAATCAGCATCTGAAAAGGCAGTAAGATCAAAATCGGTTCCCTTTTGATACCAGAGACCAAGATCGGGTGTACCCTTAAGATAACGAAAAATGTGTTTTACCGCAGTTAGGTGTGATTCTTTTGGGTCGGCCTGAAAACGAGCACAAAGACATGTTGAAAACATTATATCAGGTCTACTGGCAGTCAGATACAGTAAGGATCCTATCATCCCTTTATAAGTTGTATTATCGACACTTTTCCCAGAAGGATCGGTGTCTAACTTACAGTTGGAAGCTATGGGAGTTGCGATACTCGTGCAAGAGTCTAACTTATACTTCTTGAGAATGTCAAGAATATATTTCGACTGGTTCACAAAAATTCCATTTTCAAGTTGTTTGACTTGTAATCCGAGGAAAAATTCATTTCCCCCATCATACTCATCTCGAACCTGGACTCCATTAGGGCTGAAAAATCCTTACAGAAATTACAGTCAGTAGATCCAAATATAACGTCGTCGACATATATTTGCACTAGCATTATGTGCGGGCCTTCCCTTTTAGTGAACAGTGTTGTGTCCACCACACCTTTGCTGAAACCAGCAGAGATAAGAAAATTAGAGAGACTGTCATACCATACGCGAGGTGCTTGTTTTAAACCATAGAGGGCTTTGTCTAGCACATAAACATGGTCAGGTTATGTGCATCAACAAATCCTTAAGGTTGTTCAATGTACACCTCTTTATTAAGTTCACCGTTTAGAAAGGCTGTCTTGACGTCCATTTGGTACACTTTAAAGTCTTTGTGTGCCGCGTACGCCAAGAGATTCTGATAGCTTCAATCCGTGCAACTGGAGCGAAGGTCTTGTCATAATCTATCCCTTCTTGTTGTCGGTAGCCTTTGTGTAAGGTCACCTACCTACGGATCCAATCTTGACGCGACACCGTCCAACGAGTGTGGAATCCTCATTAGGGGCTTAACGGATTGATCACACACGAAACACGGAGACCAACACGATGATAGACGTAACACAAAACATCCCGACACGTGATTCTCTCCTAGAACACTCTGAAAATACTCTGCAAGTTCGTAATCGCCCGATCACTAATTTCTGCAAAGACTATTAATCAAAACTGATTAAACCTTAATTATAGACATTAGATTCGAACTTAGCCTGGACAAGTTCGAGAAGGCCCAAGCCCACGAACTTGTCCATCATTAAGCTCGAACCAGGGCTTTGAACTTATTCTAGAACTTGTCTTTGAACTTGTTCTAGAACTTATGTTTGAACTTATGTTTGAACTTATCTTTGAACTTAAGTAAAACATCAATCACCAACAAGTTCAAACATATATACGATCAATATCAAAACATAAATCAAAACATATACCGAACATGTATTAACGTGCAATGACGAACACTTGGACTATTACAAAATATCATCTAAACTTAGACTGCTATCGTCACACAGGATGCACTAACACTTTGGCGACAAGTCGCGCTTTGTTCCTTATCACAATGTTGTTTTCATCTCGTTTGTTCTTGTAGATCCACTTAGTTCCGATAATTGTTCGGTCTTTTGGCTTGGGAACTAACCGCCATACTCGGAGCTGTTCAAACTAGTTGAGCTCTTCTTGCATTGCAACTATCCAGTCTGGGTCTTTTAGGGCTTCATCCACACGAGCTGGCTCTATCATACTGAGGAATAATGCGAAGAGACATTCATTAGCAGACGCCCTTCGGGTTTGGACACCGGTTGAGACATCACCAATGATTTGATCGGTTGGGTGACTTCGGGTCCATTTTGTCTCGTGTGGAAGGGGTGCACGGGACGGAATCTCAGTGGTGAGTTTGGGAATGGAGGATGATTCATGTTCAATGGTTTCTAGTGAAGGTACCACTGGTTCCGGTTCGGGTTCAGAATGTTCAGGTGAAGGAAGGATGTTTGGCATGATATGCGACGGTATTTCTGGAGTAGATTCAACTGCGGATGTATCAGTGGATGATGTTGATGGATGAGGGTATGATGTGGATGAAGATAAATCGGATAGAAATTTTGTGTTGTAGTTGAATTGTTGGATGGATCACCTCCATTAGGAGAAACATTAGAAACATTAGAACTAGGACCAAAAAACTCTACATAAAAAGGATCAAATAAATTAACTAAATCAGAGGGTGAAAAAGAAGTTGATTGAGAAGAAGAGTCTCCAGGCATTGGTGAAATGCATGGTCCTGAATGATCAACTTTGGGTGTCAGTTCAGTCAACTCATCAAATGTGACATGCACACTTTCATTGACTGTCCTGGTTCGGGTGTTGAATGCACGATAAGCCTTTCGAGTTGGATGAGTATCCTATGAAGATCGCTTCATCCGCTTTTTCGTTGAATTTCCCGAGGTGGATGAGTATCCTATGAAGCACATAGCACCTGCAACCAAATACACGTAAGTACTTGATAAAAGGTACTTTATTCAAGAAGAGTTGATATGGAGTTTTATTAAAACACTTATGGATTATGGAGCGATTTTGTGTGTAGCAAGCTGTTGATACGACTTCGGCCCACAAGAACGGAGGTAGCGTTGAGTAAGTCAGCATTGTACGAGCAGCTTCCACAAGGGTACGGTTACGCCTTTCTACAACTCCATTTTGTTGAGGTGTTCTAGCAGCAGAACATTGATGCTGAATACCTTTGGATCGAAGGAAGCCCTCAACTACCAAATTCTTGAACTCCGTGCCGTTGTCAGATCGGATTGATTGAACGGACAGTTACTGTTGGGTTTCGACACTCTTTATAAAGTCGATGATTTCTAGAGTTGTCTCATCCTTGGATCTCAAGAACTTAACCCAGGTATATCGTGAGTAATCATCAACGATAACCAACACATGTCGCTTTCCATTTATGCTTTGGGTCCGCATCGGTCCGCATAAGTCCATATGAAGTAACTCCAACACTCTCTTCGATGATGGTTCGGGTTTTAGTTTGTGAGATGATCTTTTCATCTTGCCCTTCTCACATGTTCGACACAGATAGTCTTTTTCATATCTCATATCTGGGAGACCTTTCACCAGTTGTTTAGCAGCCAACTTGTTGATGTTTTCAAAGTTTAAGTGAGATAACCTTCGATGCCACAACCAAGAGTCTTTTGAAGAGGCTTTTGATAGAAGGCAGATTCTATCTTTAACTATGAGCTTAGCTACGTCTGTTGTGTAAAGGTTAGAGTTACGGGAACTGGATAAGATTTCTTTGTCATCCATACTCTTAACATTGCAGTTCTTAGCCCTAAACGTTACTTCTAGTCCTTTATCACAGAGGTGTCCTATGCTAAACAAATTATGTGATAATCCCTCAACATAGTCAACATCCTTGATGACTAGATTATTTAAGACTAAGTCCCCGTATCCTTTTATGTGAGTCTGATGACTGTTCCCGAATTTTACTGAACCACAATATTGTTCAACTACGTTGGACAACAATTCTCTTCTCCCAGTCATGTGCTTGGAGCAACCCGAATCCATATACCAGATGGATTTTGCCTGAAAAAACAAATACATACATATAATGAAAATCTATAAGCATTCAAACAGATCCATCTTCTATTGACAATCAAACCGTGTTCTGAACCGAGATGTTCAGAAAACATGATGAATTAAGACCGAGTCCTGAGTTGTGTGCACAGAAGCCAAACGTGTCGGTTTAAGCACAATCGACAAGCAAAAGAATGGATCCTAGACTATGATAACTAGAAGCCAATTCATTGAAGTACGGGTCTTGATCTGAAGTAACCAAGAACCATCTGCATTAAGATCACACAACTTTGGGTACCCATCTTAATATGGGTCCTGTTTGGTTAGGAGTTCCAGGTGCATATGGCACGTTTGCAGTTTTAGGAACCCATTTTGCAGTTATATGTGGTCCGGATGCACAGCCTTTTGGAATCCACTGAAAATTGGATTTATCAGGCTTTGGAACCTTAGGCGATGAAATTACCTTCGGTTTTTGACTTTTTGAGAGTTGTTTGACTTTTGCTTTGGTTTTGGGCCTCAGCAAAGTACAAGTCTCATTTTTCGTTATGGCTGATGATGCAACATTTTTTATTTTCTTTTTGCGAATTCTTTTAGCAGGATATGGCACAAAAGCATTCATTTCAGGAACTTGGCGTCTAAAACGAGTTGGACATAAATTGAACAAGTCACTAAAAGAGTACCTTAAACAAGCAGTAGAATTTGTTACATCATTACAAATATTGTTTTCAGAGATTACAAGCATCCTATCTCTAGAAACAAAACAATGGGCATAACAGCCTTCTTCACAAAAAAACTCAAAAAATCCTGCATGGTAGTTTTTGGTATTCTTCTTACATGATCTGTAGGAACAAAACGACGAGAGTCAGTACGCATGAAAGACTTAGACTTTAATGATTTTTCTTTTTCTTGGTGAGTGGGTTTCTTAAAAGACTTGGATTGAATCTGAGTCTTTTTCGAAACCCCAGCTTTAAAAGGTTTTGAGCACTCACCTTTACAACTGATAGAAGAATTTTCAATTTTAGTCTTGCCTTTGTTAGATGACACGAGTGGGATTTTTGTAGGACGAGAAACTCTTGGTTCTTTTAAATGATCTTTTAATGTTTGAGAAACCATGTCACATTTTTCTCTGTAGACAGTTAAAATTACAGATTGTTGAAAACTTTGATTTACCAAATTTTCCTCACTCTTAAGAAGAGCTTCTTGAAAATCAAGAGCTTTCTTTTGAGTTGACTTTAATTCCTTTTCTAAAACTTTAATTTGGTGTTGAAGAACTTTTGTAGGAATGTAAAGGTGAGGGATTGGTTTTGCAGGTTCTGCTTTCATTTCAGCTTCTGAATAACTAGACAAGAAGTCTTCCTCTAAAGTGGGTACTCTAGAAGGATAACTCTCGTTTAGTTCTTCGTATTTAAAAGATATTTCTTTTTCTTTATTTTCAACGCGTTTCTCATCCTCTTGGGTTAAAACTTCTTTTGATGACTCAAAAAAGGAAGATTTAAGCCCAGCACCCATGTAATTCATGTCATAAAACAAAGGTAAAACTCTTTGAGCCTTTTCCAAATATTTAGGATTTTTAAAACCGATTCCTTGTTTAGAATGGTAAAACCTAGTTTCTTTGGGCTGATTCAATTGAATAGTTTGTTCAATTTGACCTCGTTTTAAAAATGCAACATCAAGGGTCTTTATTCGAGACTACAAACTTATTCTTTCTTCCTTCTATCATTTTGTATTTTTCTAAGCTGTCTATATTTTCCATACTTACTGTCTCTAATTGTTTTGATAGAACAATAATTTCTTCTTTTAATGAGAGCTTTTCATTAGATAACCTATCCATACAAGATTCTAGGTATGTATTCCTATCCTGAACATCTACCTTTTCAATTAGCATCTGTTTTATCACATTATGATTAGTTAACCACTTTGATTGATATATCAGATGACTCTTTTAAAGTTTGGGCTAGATGTTCAGCCTGCACACACTTTTCTGTTTCAGCATTTAACCTAGCTTCTAAATCAAGTATATGTGTGTGCAATTTACATTCACTATTTACAGATAAATTATTTACATGCTTTGGAATGTAAAAGGAATGTACCTCTTGTGTCTCAGAATCTGATGACGAACATTCCGGATCGCCGGATCTGGCCATCAGACATGCTAGTGGATATTGCGTTGTCTCCCCCTCAGCAGCAGTGTCTGAATCTGAATCAGTTGAAGTAGCATAGCTATCCAATCCCATACGATCAGCCATGTAGCAATTCTTTCCTTTATCGTCCTCGTCATCAGTATCCTCTGCATCCCAACAATCATCCTGTGCAACGAGAGCCATAACATTTGTTCGCTTCTTGGCGGCTTCCAACTACCGCTCATAGTAACCGACGTCCCTGTCAAACTTGTTCTTGCACTCCCGAGCAAAGTGACCCGGTTTTCCGCACTTATAACACAGACGTTCTTCATCTCCTTTCGGCTTTTCGGCTCTCGGCCTCTCATCTCTTCCCTCCACCGGCCTCTTGTCGGCACGGTGAGGTTCCCTACTATCATCTCTCCGATTATCCCGACGATCATAGTCTCGTCGATCGTCTCACCGATCCTCCCTTCGTTCATCACGACGATCATCCCTTCGATCCTCTCTCCTATCGTCTCGCCTGTCATAACGACGGTCATCCCGATAGCCGCGTCTATCGTCGTATCTGTGGTCATCTCTGTCATCCTTGCGAGAGTCGTCTCTACGATAATCATCCCTGCGATCATCCCTTCTTTCATCTCGTCTGTCATCCGAACACCTCCGCGGACCGGTGTCGTAGCGGAGCTGATTGTTAGTCTTATTGGAAAAACGTCGTTGTTGTAGACGATTAGTTCTTAAGGCTATCTGTTCCTGAATTGCCGCTTCTTCCTCATCCATTATCTCATGCGGAGGAGAAGCATATCGGCACTGGGATGAAGATGAACCTTGAGCATAAGATGCTGTCGGAATGTTCTTGTTGGAGATCAATGCTAGAGAATCAGTGGGTTTCATGCCCGTATTGGCAGATAGTAACAAGGATGCGAGTTGATTGGCCATCTGCTTCTGATGGTCGACGTCACCCTGATACTTTTTCAGTTCCTTAAACACCACATTGATCAATACTTTGGGAATGTTCAACACTCGTCGTGTAGCTCGGCATGCAATTTGCCACTCGGGGGCTAAGCCTGCAAAGAACTGGATGTTTATGTCATCCTTTGTCTTTCTTGATGTGCAGTTTGTTCAATTCATTCAGGACTGCACAGAATCTAGTAAATGTGGCCTGCAGTGACTTCCCGTCTTTGGCCCTGAATTCAGTAAATTTGGCCTTTGCCTCCTCAATTTTTGCACGGTCAACTAAGTCTGCCCCCCAGCATTTGAACTTCTAACTCATCCCACATTTACTTAGCGGACATTTTGCTGTCTACTCCGACTATGATATCGGTGGGGATCGCTTGGTAGATCAGATATTCAGCCCTCTTGTCTGCATGTTGCCTGTCTCGCTCTGCATCATTTGCGGGTTCCCTTTAAACTTTTGATGCGAGTACAGGGGGATCAGCTTCAGGTCTAGCTGCAATTTCCTGATAGTAGATAACTGGGCCCTCAGAAATGGATTGAAGCATAACGTTGCCATTGGGTTGCATACCGACAAAGTTTAGGAATCGGGACTTCCATTGCTCATACTCATCGGGATACAGAACAGGTGGTCTATTCTCGGATCCGAGGACAAGAGGTTCACGAGACATGATATAGGGTGCTGATATAGAGAAAATGAGATCTTGAAGGTGGAAACTTGAATCGGATTGACTGAACTGCGTATGAATAGTACCCTGGATGTTACGAATTCAGATCAAGTGTTGATTTCGGATGGAACCGAATTCGGGTGAGCAATGGTTCGGACGGGACCGAATTCGGGTGAACAGTACTTTCGGATGGACCAAGACTGTGTTGACCAATGAATGGATGGACCGAATTCGGATGAACAGTGACAAATGGCTGGAATCTGAATTCGAATGGACCAAAAACAGAAGATCAAATTCGGATGGACAAAGGTCAGAAAAACCGAATTCGGATGGTACGAATCCGGGTGAACAGGACACACTACGGATGAACGCTTTGGAAAATTTTTCAAGAATGGAACACCGAATACGGATATGGGCCGGATTCGGATGGACCGAAATGAAAATATAATTTAAAGCACAAGATAAATTAAGTATTTTAAATTTGCCTGATCTGAACTTCGGAGGGTCCGAAGTTCGAATGGGACCGAAGTGCGGTCCGAAAAGGGCAAAATAAGGTTCGAAAGGTCACCTAAGGATGGACCGAACTGGACCGAACTATGGTCCGAATTGGTCCGGATTGGTCCGAATTGCGGTCCGAAGAGCTACATTACAAGGTCCGAATTGGTCCGAATTACAGCAGATATATAAAATTTTCAGAATCTGTTCAGACTTAAAACTAGTAGATTTTTGGCCTAAAATTGTTTCTAAAAGATTGGAAAATTATTTTAAACACTTTTTAGACTTTAAAATACACCAAAACACTTAAAAAGCTTTAAAAATGGACCAAAAAGCTAGAAAACCCATGTTTTTCAAGATTTTAAACACCAATTTATATGAACAATATGATGTTAAGATTGAACCTAAGAAGCTCTAAATCAGTAGGGAATGATAATAGGATGATTATATGAAAAGAACAACACGAAAACAGTAAATATTTGAGAAAAAGAAGATCAAACCGGGTATATTTTGAAGAAAACTCGATGAAGATGATGAACTTGCAGCAGAACCCGAAAATATGAGTTTAAATCCACCTCCTTGAGCTCTGATACCAATTGTTGTTGTTGTTTCCCAGATAATATCAGCACTTTTACGTTCAATAAACACTTACAACCAGAATTTAGACTCAATGATTATCAAATAATTAAAGAAGACAAAGAGAATATTGAGAGAAAATATGCAGCAGCTGGAACAACTTGAATATTCAATTCTCACCAAATGTCAACCGTCTAATTCACCAAACCCTAGGAACCTATACATAGATTGAATTAATTAAGTTTCAAGAAATTACACTTTGGCCCCTTGAACTTTTCATCCACTTAAAATAACTTAGAAATAAATTACAAGACTAAATATTCTATAAATAATTATTACAAAATAAATCCACAAGATCGAAATATAATATCTAACACGTACGTACGTACGTACGTACATACATACATACATACATACATACATACATACATACATACATACATACATACATACATACATACATACATACATACATATATATATATATATATATATATATATATATATATCTGTGTGTGTGTGTGTGAGATCTTTAATATCGAATCCAAATTATTGAAATTTTATTTAATTCTATTATAATAGATTTGTCTATTATAAAGTACAAAATAATAATTAATCAAGAAATGTTATAGACAAGTTTAATGAGTAATTGTATCGTTAGAGATCGAATCTAAAGTTATCCTTATTAAAATAATGAATGGACATTTAGGTGATATATTTGGTGACCAACTTATAAATTTAATAATAGCGAAATTAAGTTAGATTTTAATGTGTCAATAACAAACTCAACTATCAGTGCGGTAGTGGGTTTTTGGTGAACGGGTTTAGCACTACCAAGTAGCCAAGAGTTTGGTGATTGAAGAACCAAACTTTATTGCAGGCGTTGTGAGTAACAGATTTACTTTCTTAAACATGTATTATCGTTTGTATATGCTTTGATTATCTGATTATTACCTGTTTATTGCTACATGCTATTTGAGCATTGGCTATATTGTTTGATTATCATTATATTTGGGAGTTTCCATATATGCATGTTATATACTTTACACGGCTGAGCTTTGCTACTTCGTGTGGCACGCAGGAAGCCGTATCTCGAGTCACACGACTTTGATCTCAGACGATACTTAGAGTCTGTTCTGCGAAATACCAGAACCTCTATTAGGGATTACAGACGATACTTGGAATCCCAAATGACCACTAACCTGCTATTACCATGTTATATGAACATATACCTGTTTATGACTGTTAATCTGTTATTCATTGAGTCTGGCCAGCTTACCCCGGTTGTGGGGATATTAGTTTACAGATTTAGACAAAGGTAAAGGTGCAGCGGCATCCTGTTCTGGACTATGATCGATGAAACCACATCATGACATTGTTAGAGAGTTACTTTAGCTTTTTGGTCATTTCGGTACTTATTAGGTTTATATAGAACCCTTAGACTCTATTGGCATGTACTCTATTATCAACTCTTACGACTTAAAACTTATTTTGGGAACTTAGTTGTTTGACATTCCGAGGAATTAGCGGCGTCAAGCTAATAAGTTTCCATCCCGACAATCACGTCAAACTCACTAAATGCTATCGGAATCAAATCAAGATTGAAGACTACATCGTCAATCACTAACGTGCAGTTACAGTATACGTGATCTACTTTGACTAGAGTGTTACTAGCAGTTTCTATGTCAAGTACAATAGATAACTTAGACAGTTGCATGGAAAGTTGTTGTGCAAACATAGTAGATACAAATGATCTATTGGCACCCTAGTCAAATAACACTCTTGCAGGAAAAGAGTTTACAATAAACATACCAGTAACCACCTCCAGATTTTCCCTAGCCTCCTCCGCCTTGATCTGAAAAGCACGAGCCGGTGCCCTTTGTGGCTGGTTCCGGCGGTTGACTAAACCACCACTTGATCCCCCAGATGACCGAGTTAAAGATGGAGCAGCAGCTGCTGGAGCGTTCTTTCTACAGTTTCTACTATGATGCCCCCATACCCCAGAATTATGGCAAGCATCGGCTCTTCGTGGACACTCACTCTAAAAATGGCCCAACTCTCCACAGCAAAAACAAGCGCGTCCATTAGTGCACTTGCCGAAGTGCTCCAGATGATATTTATTACAATATTGCGGCTTGGTGTTGATAGAGTAGGCACGAGCACAACCAGAAGAACTAGACTGTCGACGGTAAGATTGTTGCGGTGAATACTGCGATGATCGTGAAGAACCAGAGTAGCCTCCTTCGCGTTGACGTTTCGGTGGTGAAGGTTGAGTTGGGTTAGCTGAAGCAGCAGCAGACCCCATTACATACCCTGACATAGTCGGAATCTGTTCCACATTCCTGGCGGCTTCCAGCAGACTAGCAAATGTGGGGTAGCGTACGTTGCTCATCACCCTTCGGAATTCCAAATCAAGACCAGCCTCAAATCTGGTCACTTTTCTTTCTTCTGTATCGACCTGATGAGGCGCGAACAAACTCAGCCTCGTGAACTCTACCGCATACTGGGACACAGCCTTAGTCCCCTGAATCAGCGTCATGAACTTTGCTTCAAGTATTCGGCGCTCATCGGCCGGGCAGTATTGATGAGTAAAGACTTCAGTGAACTCAGCCCATGACATAACAGATACTTTCTCCAAGGTTAAGGCATTCACCATTGAATTCCACCACATTACTGCGTCTTTGGTGAACATAGCAGTAGCGAACCGGACCATGTCCTTCTCAGCACAATCGCTGATTCGGAAGGTACTTTCTGTGGCTGTTATCCATTCCAGAGCGGCAACAGCATCACCCAGTCCATTAAACTCGACTACTCCATTTCCTTTAAAGTCCTTAAACCGACAACCCCTGGGCTTATTAGATGACCCAGTGTTGTCAACTTGTTCATCATTGTTGCCCCCCTCCTTTTCCTTATTCTTCCTCTTATCTTCTCTTCGCTTAGCTTCGGCCTCATCTCGAGCCCGAAACTGATCTTGAATCATCCGATTTTGCTCAGCCATCATGGCTAGCATCATTTCCCTTGTTTCTTCGGGTGTCATTCCTCCTCCAGACATGTTCTGAAATATATAAAATATATAACTTGTTTAGTAACATGTCATTAATTTAAAGACACCACCCATTTGTCCCTTATGATAGTCAATGTCCTATGATTACTAGATCGTAGCCTATCTTAGTTCAGATCATTACTTAAAATCACTACATATCATCACTTAATGTTTGAGACCAAGACCTCACGGACACTTGAATCTCAAACTACTGCTCTGATACCATTTCAATGTGACACCCTTGCCACAATAACCACCATTTATAATACAACCAAGATTAATCACCAACATACAATTACGTAATGATTTGATAACTTAGTTTACAGTGCGGAAGCATTAAAGTACATAAATTAAAATAATACAATTTTGTCAAACACCCTGCAGGGCTACAAGGTTACATGTCTAAGTCTACAAATTCAAAAGTATTACATCATCCCAAATTTATTACAACAATTATCCCCATAGATCTGTTACCAAGATACACAGTAGCATTCTTCAATCACTTCAACAAACAACCTAGCTAGAAGGTCCCGCAGCAGACTTCCCTTTTCCTGTAAAAAGTCAACAACTGAGGGGTAAGCGAATGTTTAGTGATACCAAATGATTTTACACATTCTGCAAATCCTTATGATGCCACCCAGAGTAACCACGGTAACCCATACCGTATACATACTCAAAGTACGCAAACCCGAGCCGCAGCTCCTTCGAGTAGACACTCGGCATAACGAAAACCAACCATCTGAGGCACACATAACATCGGAGATGACTTACTGTCTATCCTGACCACAGAGGTGTCAAACTCTTGGTCATATAGCACAGTAACATCAGAGTACAGATGCGACCACGCAGGTCCATCAATAGGATGCACAACAAATGAACATACATGCAACAAGTATGAATGTGCATCAACATATACGCAAGTTAGTAGAGTGCCAAACGATAATGAAACAACATGCCTCAGCAGGAAAAGCAAACAAAAAGTAGATGCAGACATGATAAAATCAAAGGTACTCACAGTCGGTGCGTTATTAAACTTCAAGTTAATTTTATTTCTCCTCAGGCTTTCAACCGGATCACAAAGTACCCCACTGTGGGTTAAACAACACCACAAGGGACCTGTTACGTCAGTTGTAACAACACATTGTGTCAATAACTTTTTTAATTTCATAAAACATAATTTTATAATTCTTGCAAAATTTGACCCTCATTTCGGATCCATGTCCGAATTCGGACCCCACCCGAATTCGGACCTTAATTCGGACCCCTTTGCGAATTCGGTCCACATATATATAAGTTCGGACCACAGATAAGTTCGAATCATCTCAAGTTCGAACCATGCCAAGTTCGGGCCCATCCGAATTCGGTCCCCAACCGAATTCGGACCCCATCCGAAGTTCAACACTTAGAAATTATTTTCTCTGTTTTGAATATCAGTAGTTCGGACCACATCCGAATTCGGACCAGATCCGAGTTCATCTCAGATCCGATTCGGATATACTGTATTCGAACTTGTGCAGTTTTGTATATATTCCAGATTTAATTCCATCATTTTTGGTACTAATTCAACACATGAAATAACTTATACCAACTAAAATACATCTAGTTTCAACACTTTTAACACTAATATTAACACTTTTATATACCAAATTGAACACTTTTTGTCCACTTTTGTACACCCATCGAACACACACACTAAAACACACACAAATCTTCAAAAATCATACTTATAGTTCGAATCATGAGCTGAAATTTAATACATAGCATCTTATACACTAGATTTGAACGAATCCTCAAGAATATAACACATGCATTCATATTTGCAACACCAAATCTAAGTTTTGGTTCTTATAAAAACCGAACCAAAAATGTTCCCAAATTCAAATTTAAAGGATTTGTTACCTCAAATCTTTGCTTGCAGATGTTTTAGTTACTTGAATGCAAGTTGAATCCGAATTTCCAGCTTCAAATTTTAACTTTTGATGATCTTCAATTGCTTTAGAGAGAGAGCCGAGGGAGAGAGTAGAGGTTTTAGTGAGAGAGAGTGTTTGGTGAAAATGAAAGACAAAATTGGTGTTTTATTCCTTTTATTCACCACTTCCATCTTTGGGCACATTTAAGCCCTCTACTTATCCAGTTCTATTAAATACTGATTTTATAAAATAAAAGAATTCTATCTTTTATTTATTATCCTTAATAATTTAATAATTATTTTCACTTAATAATTTAAAATTCTAAATTTCCATATAATGCAACCAAGTTTATAACCAATCCAAATTTCGTACCAACTTTCATAATTCAACTTAAATTACATTAATTTAAAATTTTATCTAATTAAACCTCAATTACAGTAATTTTAATTCTGAGGATGTTACAATATCATTTCCTTGTAACATCCCGTTTTTGTGATAATTGCGTGGATTTATTTTAGTGGATAATTAATATATTATTATTGTGTGGGTCCAATGAGAACCCGGTTAGTGGATATATACGTGTCGGTTTGCGAGTTACGTGTCTCCGGATTATAAATTTAGTGGATTGATTATATATTTGAGTTCGTGGATTTAATCGGGTTGATTGAATATTTATTGTGAAATTGGGGTATCGGGTTCGGGTTTTTGGGTCGGAACCCGCTAAATGAGAAAAGAATATATAAGGGTTTGGTTTGGGGCATAAGTTTCTTTTCCCTTCCTTGCCAAGTGAATACGTATGTATGTATGTGTGATAGCAGCAAGGAGTTAGCCTTAAATCTCAGAAATTGGTTGCTGAAATTCAGATTAATCATCCCTTTCATCTCCATCTTGTGTTCTTGAGGATACGAAGGTAAGGAACCTCAAACTAATTTATGAAATTCGAGTTATGTGTTATGGGGTTCTCTAATCTAGTTCCCAAGTTGTTACATAGTGATTATGTGTTGATTATGTGAATATTATGGCTGGAAATCGGAGAAAAATGGAGTTTATACTCCTGGCAGCAGCAGATCAGCGAAGAAGAAGGAGGGCCAGACCGCCAGGGAGCGCGGTCGCGCTCGATGGAGCGTGGCCGCGACGCAGAGGCAGGGGGCGCGGGCGAGATGGGGGCCAGGGCGCGGGCGTGATCGGGGTGCAGGGCCGTGTGCGGTTGGTTCGGGTCTATGAGGGGTGTTTGGCCGAATTTTGGGATATTTGGGGGTCGGTTTTGAATATTTGGGTTTCGTTTGGGCTGTTTTGAGTCGGGGTTTCGTTGGGTCGGTTTGGGTTCGAGTCGGGTTGCGTTTATCATGAGTCAAGTGGTGGTGTCGGTTGGAATTGGGACTAATAGTTTGGGATTCGTATGATTTCAGGGACGAGTCAGCGAGACGAGCCGAGTCAGAGATTCCGAGATTAGTGGACTAACCAGGTGAGTACCCGAGTTCTTTTCTAAACCGCGGGACAGTTTTCAGAGTCGTGGTTGTGTGGATAGTTTCGTGTATGTGTGTATTGTGTATATTGTGTATTGTGAATGAGACAGGGACGCGAGCACAGGTATGATTCTATTCCTACATATGTGATATATGTGCATGAGATGAGATCCAGTCCGGGGGTCCGTGGTGAGTACCATACGGACGGTGATTCGCGATGGGTTATCGCGCGGGTTGACTGTCCCTAACAGTCCTTGGGGCGTGTATACACGGCAGGGCCTGTAGCCGGTTCGCGCCCGTGCTACAGGGTTGTGGCTAACCACCGGTGTACACGGTCGTTAGCTGGGGAAGGGTTTCCCCCTTAGTGATTCTGTGTGCAGGGCTCGGGATCTCATGTATGTGTTCATACCTGCATCGTGATGTTGATTGCCAGAGACAGAGTTAGGGTTTGTGCTGTGTGTATGTGCTATGTGTACGCTTGTTATGTGTTTATTGTGCAGAGTCCAACCCTCGAGTACTCACGAGCTTTCGAGCTTACGTATTCGAGTCTTCCGTGTTCAGGGTTTCAGTGAAGGGTTCAGTAGCTGTGCTTGTAGATCTGGGAGCAGGGATTATCTGGAAGGCTTTGTGCTAGTTTCGTGTGGCAATCTGTACAGTTCAGCTCATGTGATTAGTAGAGTATATGTTGATTGTGTTTGTGTAAAAGTTTTAAATTATCAGTGAATTTTGCTTATCCTGTGACATGTGTTTAATAGAGTATTGCGATGCTGCCACCTGTGTATTGTATTGACGTGGCTTTTCCGGGATCGGGAGGGGTGTTACAGCATGGTATCAGAGCTTGTGGTTTGAAGTCTGAGTATCATTAGTGGATGCTTAACTTAAACCTTGTTTCGATCCGTGGGGGATCTATTGCGATTGATTTTGGTGGAGTTAACTAACCTGGCTTAGTGTACAACGCTGGGTGATTTATCTGTGGTTCTCAATTGTTTTGATTTGTGCAGATAGTTATGGCATATCAGGGCGAGGGATCCGGCGCGGGCAAGCCGGTAGATGATGAGTTCATTCGCAAGTCAGAGCTTCTGGGGGTATTGACAGAGTTTTACAGGCAACAGAGAGAGCAGGAGCGGGAACAAGATCAGGGGATGGGACCACGTGCTGGGGGTGGTCAGGATACGGGTATGGGTGCCTCTTCATCTACGTCTCGGCGAGGGGGTTCGTTCAAGGATTTCATGACCGGGAATCCGCCAGAGTTTAGAGGCGGGGGTGAGCCAGGGATGGCTATGGCATGGGAACGCGAGGTAGAGGCTGCCTTTCGAGTTGCGCATGTGGAGCCGAGAGATATGGTGGGATATGCGGCTTATCTGTTGAGGGGAGGAGCATTGCAGTGGTGGAAATCTATCGAGTCGGCTATGACATCTTCTGCAGCTTTTGCGATGACGTGGGATCAGTTTAGAGCTGTGTTCGAGCTGCAGTACATTCCTAGAGACGAGAGGCGGGAGATGGAGCGGCGATTCCTGCATCTGCAGCAGGGTGAGATGACGGTGCAACAGTACGTGGACCAGTTTAATGAGTATTCGCAGTTTGCTACCCATCACATCGCCACCGAGCAGCGAAAGGCCGATGCGTTCATTGATGGACTGCGATCCGATATCAGAGAGTTCGTTGGGATGCATGAGACGCCTACGTTCGCCAGAGCGTTAGAGATGGCCCGCATCAGGGAGCGGGAGATAGTCAAGCAAAGAGAAGACCTGTTCTTTCAGCGCAGGCGTGTAAGGACACCCGAGCGGTCCTCAAGAGACCGGAGGCATTCTAGAGATGATTCCAGGGAGCGGCATTCGGGTCAGAGTTCAAGAGACAGACGAGATCGAGATAGAGACAGAGACAGGGATAGGGAGCGGAGGTCGAGTGGACCGGGACAGAGCCAGCGATCGGATAGTCAGAGTCAGAGGCAGA
The DNA here is from genome assembly GCA_020465985.1 of Centrapalus pauciflorus. Taxonomy (NCBI): domain Eukaryota; kingdom Viridiplantae; phylum Streptophyta; class Magnoliopsida; order Asterales; family Asteraceae; genus Centrapalus; species Centrapalus pauciflorus. Next base: position 86,900 of record JAANYP010000447.1, on the reverse strand, counting down.
GTTCGAGATATGTAGGGCAGAGCCAGAGCAGTGTAGGGTAGAGGCCTCGAGATGGGGGCGATAGGGGAGACAGTTCGGTTGGAGATCGGGAGTGCCCGAGATGCCACCGACGCCATAGTGGGCCGTGCGTGCCCAGGTGCTATCGATGCGGTCAGCGTGGGCATGCTGCCGCCACGTGTACAGTCCCAGAGCCGTTGTGCTTCCGTTGTGGGAGACCGGGGCACAGAGTACGAGATTGTCTAGAGATGGGGCCAGCGATACAGGGTATGAGTTCCAGTGGGGCCAGAGCTGAGCCGTCGTCATCCGGTCGTCATGATTCTCGGGCGCGGGGCCGGGTACTTCAGGCGACTGCAGAGGCAGCTCGAGATGATGCTGATATGGTTTCGGGTATGTTTTTCTGAGTATTGCTTTGAGTATGTATTAGTGTAGGACGGGTCATTGGGCTGTGTCTGTGATAAGAGTATGTGTTCTGCTGTGTGTGACTGCTTCGTTTTGTCTGTGGTTATGTGACTCTGTGACAGAGGTACGGGACGAATGTGTATGGGTTACGTGGGATTGTTATATCCGGGTATGTGTGTGAGAGTGGGATATATTGTGGTGTAATGGGTTATTAGAGTTCTGGAATTGGGCATTGTGTCATGTTAGTGGATCAAATTATATGAATAATTATTGCGAATGTGTTTGTGATTGTGGGATACAGTGACAGAGAGGCGGGATTATATGTATGGGCTGATTGGGGTCGTTATGCATGGGGTGTATATGTGGAGTCAATGTGTTAAATTCGGGTTTATTGTGATCTGGATTTTTCGAGTTCAGAATTGTGCTATGTTAGTGGATTAATTTTGTTGGGCTATGTGCATTATATGAGTGATAATTGCGAATTTGTTGTGATGTGCTAGTGGATTATCATATTGATAGTGGATTTAAGCCCTTGTGTGTGTGCTATCCATATCTATGATATTGCGTTTTATGAGCTATGTTTATCTATTGTGATGAAAAGAGTTGAGAGTTCTGTTGTGATAGTGGATTAATCTATTGAGAGTGGATTTAATCCCTTTATGAATTTAACCATGTTTATGAGTTTGCGTTTAGTGATTCGATGGAGATGTCTATTGTGTTAGTGGATAATCTATATAGAGTTATGTGAGTATGTGATGAGAAAGAGCGAAGACCGATGGATTGAGATGATATGTGGATTGAGTGGCTTATGAGGTGACGCCACGTGAAGATTCTGTGAATAGAGGATTTACCAGTTGCCGATATGTGGATTAGGGGATTTAATCGAGCTATTAGTGGATTGTCTAATTGAGTTAAAGATTCGAGGGAGTCGACTTGCTTCGAGAGTTGAAATAAAGATGTGTATCAGTGATGATTGTGTCATTCAGAGTTCAAATGCGAATTTGTCAAGAGTATTGATAATTTATCGAGAGTTGTGAGTCAACATTTTCGGGGATTTAACATGAGAAATGTGTGTTTGCGATTGGTCTGCGATAGATTCCGGGGACGGAATCTTTTTAAGAGGGGAGGATTTGTAACATCCCGTTTTTGTGATAATTGCGTGGATTTATTTTAGTGGATAATTAATATATTATTATTGTGTGGGTCCAATGAGAACCCGGTTAGTGGATATATACGTGTCGGGTTTGCGAGTTACGTGTCTCCGGATTATAAATTTAGTGGATTGATTATATATTTGAGTTCGTGGATTTAATCGGGTTGATTGAATATTTATTGTGAAATTGGGGTATCGGGTTCGGGTTTTTGGGTCGGAACCCGCTAAATGAGAAAAGAATATATAAGGGTTTGGTTTGGGGCATAAGTTTCTTTTCCCTTCCTTGCCAAGTGAATACGTATGTATGTATGTGTGATAGCAGCAAGGAGTTAGCCTTAAATCTCAGAAATTGGTTGCTGAAATTCAGATTAATCATCCCTTTCATCTCCATCTTGTGTTCTTGAGGATACGAAGGTAAGGAACCTCAAACTAATTTATGAAATTCGAGTTATGTGTTATGGGGTTCTCTAATCTAGTTCCCAAGTTGTTACATAGTGATTATGTGTTGATTATGTGAATATTATGGCTGGAAATCGGAGAAAAATGGAGTTTATACTCCTGGCAGCAGCAGATCAGCGAAGAAGAAGGAGGGCCAGACCGCCAGGGAGCGCGGTCGCGCTCGAGGGAGCGTGGCCGCGACGCAGAGGCAGGGGGCGCGGGCGAGATGGGGGCCAGGGCGCGGGCGTGATCGGGGTGCAGGGCCGTGTGCGGTTGGTTCGGGTCTATGAGGGGTGTTTGGCCGAATTTTGGGATATTTGGGGGTCGGTTTTGAATATTTGGGTTTCGTTTGGGCTGTTTTGAGTCGGGGTTTCGTTGGGTCGGTTTGGGTTCGAGTCGGGTTGCGTTTATCATGAGTCAAGTGGTGGTGTCGGTTGGAATTGGGACTAATAGTTTGGGATTCGTATGATTTCAGGGACGAGTCAGCGAGACGAGCCGAGTCAGAGATTCCGAGATTAGTGGACTAACCAGGTGAGTACCCGAGTTCTTTTCTAAACCGCGGGACAGTTTTCAGAGTCGTGGTTGTGTGGATAGTTTCGTGTATGTGTGTATTGTGTATATTGTGTATTGTGAATGAGACAGGGACGCGAGCACAGGTATGATTCTATTCCTACATATGTGATATATGTGCATGAGATGAGATCCAGTCCGGGGGTCCGTGGTGAGTACCATACGGACGGTGATTCGCGATGGGTTATCGCGCGGGTTGACTGTCCCTAACAGTCCTTGGGGCGTGTATACACGGCAGGGCCTGTAGCCGGTTCGCGCTCGTGCTACAGGGTTGTGGCTAACCACCGGTGTACACGGTCGTTAGCTGGGGAAGGGTTTCCCCCTTAGTGATTCTGTGTGCAGGGCTCGGGATCTCATGTATGTGTTCATGACTGCATCGTGATGTTGATTGCCAGAGACAGAGTTAGGGTTTGTGCTGTGTGTATGTGCTATGTGTACGCTTGTTATGTGTTTATTGTGCAGAGTCCAACCCTCGAGTACTCACGAGCTTTCGAGCTTACGTATTCGAGTCTTCCGTGTTCAGGGTTTCAGTGAAGGGTTCAGTAGTTGTGCTTGTAGATCTGGGAGCAGGGATTATCTGGAAGGCTTTGTGCTAGTTTCGTGTGGCAATCTGTACAGTTCAGCTCATGTGATTAGTAGAGTATATGTTGATTGTGTTTGTGTAAAAGTTTTAAATTATCAGTGAATTTTGCTTATCCTGTGACATGTGTTTAATAGAGTATTGCGATGCTGCCACCTGTGTATTGTATTGACGTGGCTTTTCCGGGATCGGGAGGGGTGTTACATTCCTAACTCCTAATTCTTTGCAAAACTCATTTTAAATTCATATTTCTCGTTCATCATTATTGGCAAGCAATCATTTAACACTTATGAAACTGTCATCGGTTAGATAAAACCGTTGCTATTTTTTTCTTTAGGGTTTTTTATATTTTATTTTTAATTTCAACATTTATAACACTATAAAAATTGTTACTAATTGATATAAGAACTGTTATCAATTTTTTTAGCATTGTACGTCATGCATTATATGTTAGATATCGAACAATGGTACAAAACGGGACTAGTACCGGTTTTCCGGTACCGAATACGGTACTAGCACCGATCCCGAATATCACAACTTGGTACGGTACTCGGTCTCGTATTTTCGTCTAATTCGGGAGTCCGGAAATCGGGACTCGGGACGAGTAGGTACGGTACTAGTCCCATGCTCATCCCTAGCTTGGAACACGAGTCTAACGAGGAAGACTCCGAGTCAGAGATAGAGCGAGTGCCTGCTACAGAGGCACGTATCATGAAGAAAGTGACTCGGTTACTACGTTCGGAAATGGCAGAAAGCCACATGAACACTCAGAGGTGGTTTCAGGAAATTCGTGATTTGATTACAGCAACGAGATCATCAGAGGGAGAAAATGTTCAAACGACTCCATCCGGGGAAAATAGGAAACAAGCTAACACTACTGGTGGGGCTAATACTCGAGGACCTGACCGTGTAAAATTTAAAGTGTTCAAAGATTGTGGTGGTAAAGAGTTTACTGGGGTAGCCAAGCCAATCCAGGCTATGGAATGGATTGAGCAGACGGAGAAGGCTTTCCGTATGAGTCGTTGTTGGGAGGTAGATATGGTAGAGTATGCCACTGGTATGCTCATCGGTAGAGCAGCGATATGGTGGAAGAATACATCAAAGGCTATAGGTGACGATCTAATTAAGGGTATGACATGGGAGCAGTTCTTGACTCGATTCAAGAAACAATTCTGTCCAGCTGATTTGGTGAAAGAGATGGGAAAGCAGTTTATATACATCTCCCAAGGTTCTGTTACAGTTTCTGAGAGTGAAGCACTGTTTAGAGAGAAACTACAGTTTGGATCGCATCATGTGCCTGATGAAGAGAGTCAGATTGAACACTTCATCTCGGGGTTGAGGCCTGAGATCAGAGAGTTCGTTGAGTTACAATATTTTCCATCATTCGAGGAGGCAGTTATGTGTGCGCGGAGGCGTGGACGTGCACTATCTCGACCTGACGCCACTTTGATGCCACCACCACCTCCAAAGAGGCCTAGGTTTGAGAACTCTTCTCAGCATCAGTCGGGATCACATGGGTATTCTTCAGGATCTTCAGCTCCGAGGAGACAGTTTCAGCAGGGTTTATCTCGATCATCTTCTGGTCCAGCTAAAACATCAGGATCATCACTTCCTTGAAATCGACCACAGCAGCACTCGGGATCGCAGTCTCATATTTCGCTTGATTATTCTTTGTGTGGTGGGGGACACAAGAGAGTTGATTGTCCTACGTATCCGGTGATTTGTTATGAGTGTGGTGCCTTGGGTCACTATTCTAGCTCTTGCCCACGTCGCACTCAGAATCAGAGTGGAAGCCTGACATCAGTTCAGAGACCAGTTCTTCCAGCTTCATCGTCACAGAAGAAATCACAGGCACCTAAGGCCAAGGCACGAGCTTTTCAGATTACCGCTAACGAGGTACGTGAGACTCCAGATGTTGTCACCGGTATATTTCTTCTAAACTCCTTACCTGCTCGTATATTATTTGATTCTGGTGCGAACCGTTCCTTTGTATCTGCTATATTTGCACAACATATTGGTATAGAACCTATGTTATCATCTGCTCCTAATTCTATGGAGACCGCGAATGGTGCTGTTGTGTTATTATCCGAAATTTATAGAGGTTGTACCTTAAATCTTGAGGATCGGGATTTCTCTATCGACCTAGTACCGATGACTATCGGAGGGTTTGATGTTATTGTTGGCATGGATTGGTTGTCCGCCAATAATGCCAGTATTATATGCAAGAAGCGCGTGATTCATATCTCTGATGAGCATGGTAATATTATTCGTGTCTATGGTGAGCGTCATTTCGGTGATCTTGGTTTGATCTCGGTGATCAAGGCTCGTCGTCATATTTCTCGAGGATGTGAGACCTTTTTAGCTTATGCCATTGATTCCTCTTTGGTCAAGAAATTGGTAAATGATGTTCCCATTGCTTGTGATTTCCCGATATATTCCCTGACGAATTGCCTGGCTTGCCACCTGATACGCAAGTCGAATTTCGCATTGATCTTATGCCGGGTGTAGCTCCGATAGCCCGTGCACCTTATCGTTTAGCACCTGCATAGATGAAAGAGATGATGTCTCAGTTGCAGGAGCTTTTGGATCGTGGTTTTATTCGACCGAGTATTTCGCCTTGGGGTGTGCCGGTCTTGTTTGTAAAGAAAAAGGATGGCACCTTTCGGATGTGCATTGATTACCAGGAGCTTAATAAGGTGACCATCAAAAATAAATACCCCTTACCCCGAATCGATGATCTTTTCGACCAGTTGCAGGGTGCTTCTGTGTTCTCAAAAATAGATCTGAGATCGGGTTATCATCAACTTAAGATCCATGAAGAGGACATTCATAAAACGGCCTTTCGTACCCGATATGGACATTACGAATTCTTGGTGATGCCATACAGCTTAAACAATGCCCCTACAGCATTCATGGACCTCATGAACAGGATTCGCCGACCGATGCTTGATAAGTCGGTAATTGTGTTCATTGATGACATTCTAGTGTACTCTAAGTCAGAGGCCGAGCATGTCAAGCATTTGAAGCAGTTGCTGGAGTTGTTGCGCCAAAACAACTCTATGTAAAGTTTTCGAAGTGCGAATTCTGGCTTCAGGAGGTGCAGTTCCTCGGTCAAACGATCAGTGGCGAAGGGGTTGCAGTTGATCAATCAAAAGTGGAAGCTATTCTTAATTGGAAGCAACCTCGTAATGCCTCTGCGGTTCGCAGTTTTCTTGGTCTAGCGGGTTATTACCGTCGATTCATTCAAAATTTCTCGAAGATTGTTATTCCCTTAACTTTTACGACCCGTAAGAATATCAAGTTTGTGTGGAGTGAAGCTCAAGAGGAAGCTTTTCAGACACTGAAAAAGAACTTATGTGAGGCTCCAATCCTTTCTCTTCCTGATGGAAATGAAGACTTTGTGGTCTACAGTGATGCATCGATACATGGTCTGGGATGTGTTTGATGCAACGGGGAAGAGTTATAGCCTATGCATCTCGTCAACTCAAGGACAATGAAAAGAATTATCCCACTCATGATTTATAACTTGCAGCTGTGGTTTTTGCTCTCAACTTGTGGCGACACTATCTTTACGGAACTCGTTGTCAGCTTTATAACGATCACAAAAGCCTCAAATATATTTCCAATCAGAAGGAGTTAAATATGAGGCAACAACGTGCAATGGAGTTAACTAAAGTTTATGACTGCGAGATTCTTTATCACCCAGGTATAGATAACGTGGTCGTAGATTCCTTAAGTCGTAAGTCGTACTCTGGGGTGTTGTGTTGTGCTAATGCACGGGTATCAGCTAAAGATACGATGATTGATTATCTTATCAAGTTCCAAACTGAAGCTTTTACGGACGAGCATATTAAGTCTGAGCGCATGGTCGGTTATGTCGATCACATATCCCCAGATAGTCGAGGTGTATTGTTGTTTGACACACGAATATGGGTACCCAAGAGAGGAGGTCTTAGAGAGTTGGTTTTGTCGGAAGCCCATAACACCTGACTATCAGTTCATCCAGGCAGCACGAAGATGTATCGAGACTTATATGCGGATTTCTGGTGGTCGGGTATGAAAAGAGATGTTGGAGATTATGTTCAAAACTACACGACCTGTTTGCATGTCAAGGCCGAATATGAGAAGCCATATGGCTGCCTGCAACCATTAGACATTCCACAGTGGAAATGGGAAGTAATTTCTATAGATTTTGTAACTAAGTTACCAAAGACTCTTCGACTGCACGATTCCATTTGGGTAATTGTTGACCGTCTTACAAAGGGTGCTCGCTTTATACCGGTTCGAGAGAATATTCTATGGATCGATGGGCACAAATATTCATCAATGAGATTATTGCTAGGCATGGTGTTCCTAAGAAGATTGTATCTGATAAGGATTCTCAGTTTACTTCAAGATTTTGGCAGAGTTTTCAGCAAGAGTTGGGTACGCGTGTCACCCTTAGTACCGTGTTTCACCCACAGACGGATGGCCAGAGTGTGCGTACGATTCAGACCCTTGAAGATATGCTACGTGCCTGTGTGATTGAGTTTGGTGGAAACTGGGATGCACACTTGTCGTTGATCGAGTTTTCATATAATAACTCTTATCACTCGTCTATCGGCATGGCACCTTTCAAGGCCCTGTACGGTCGTAGGTGTCGTACCTCTTCTTGTTGGCGTGAGGTTGGTGAGAAACCTATTGGTGGTCCTGAACTATTACAGATTACACATGATATGATTCAGATTACTGGAGAAAATATGAAGGCAGCTCAAGATAGACAAAAGAAATATGCAGACAAGAAGCATAGACCCGTTGAGCTTGAGGTTGGGAGTCTGGTTATGCTCAAAGTGTCACTTTGGAAGGGAATTATGCGACTTGGAAAACGCGGCAAGCTCAGCCCTCGCTTTATCGGTCCGTACAAGATCATTGAGCGCGTTGGTGAGCAATCCTACAGACTTAAGTTACCTCCAGAGTTAGCAGGAGTTCACAATGTGTTCCATGTGAGTTATCTGCGAAAATGCCTCAAACATGGTGAAGCGATGGTGCCTACGCAAGACATTCGGATTGATGAAAGGTTGAGATATGTCGAAGAACTTGAGAAAATTATCGACTCCAAAATCATCAAGTTGCGCAACAAAGCGATAGAAATGGTACTAGTCAAGTGGAGACACCACCGCGGTCCCAACTACACGTGGGAGACCAAAGCAGAAATGTTAGCCAAACATCCCAATCTATTCCATTCTGAATGATCTCGAGGACGAGATACAGCTAAAGGGGAAGAGATTATAACACCCGTAATTTTCGGTAATAATTTATACCGCTTTTCGTCTATTCAGATAAAAATATAGTTATTTTGATGAGGTCTTGGATTTAAAAAAAAAGTAAGTAAGAAAGTCAAACCATCAAATCCATCTCTTCTCCCTCCCATCCCTTAATAATTTTTAATTCTTGCACACATCCTAGTTTCGCCATTCAACCAAGCAAAAAACCACCAACATCTTCTATAAAATGAAATAAATTTCTTCAAAAAAAAAATTGCATTGGATTGAAGATTGAAAAGAAAGCAAGAGTTGGAAGGATTTATAATTCTTAATGTTTTCTTCATCATCATTCTCTTCATTTTAACTAAAGATAAATTCTCAGTTCTTGTTCATTTTCATTATTTTAAGGATCAAGATTAAATGAAGCTTTATGACAGATATTAATTTTTTTATCATCATCTCTCTATTAAAAACCTAAAACTCCATCGTTGGAAGAAAGAAACTTCATTTTTATTAAAAGCTTAAAATAAAGGAATAGTCATAAAAATATAATCACAATCAAGTTTATAACTTTTTTTGTAACTCATTAGTTTGGGGTTATATAAATATGATATTTAATGTATTTAATTAGAATTGTTGGACAAACAATAAATTTTTGTTATATATACGTTGGATATGAGTATATATATATACGTACGTACGTACGTACATACATACATACATACATACATACATACGTACGTACGTACATACATACATACATACATACATACATACATACATACATATATATCTGTGTGTGTGTGTGATCTTTAATATCGAATCCAAATTATTGAAATTTTATTTAATTCTATTATAATAAATTTGTCTATTATAAAGTACAAAATAATAATTAATCAAGAAATGTTATAGACAAGTTTAATGAGTAATTGTATCATTAGAGATCGAATCTAAAGTTATCCTTATTAAAATAATGAATGGACATTTAGGTGATATATTTGGTGACCAACTTATAAATTTAATAATAGCGAAATTAAGTTATATTTTAATGTGTCAATAACAAACTCAACTATCAGTGTAGTGGGTTTTTGGTGAACGGGTTTAGCACTACTAAGTAGCCGAGAGTTTGGTGATCGAAGAACCAGACTTTATTGCAGGCGTTGTGAGTAACAGATTTACTTTCTTAAACGTGTATTATTGTTTGTATATGCTTTGATTACCTGATTATTACCTGTTTATTGCTGCCTGCTATTTGAGCCTTGGCTGTTTCATTTGATTATCATTATATTTGGAAGTTACCCCATATATGCATGCTATATACTTTACACGGCTGAGCTTTGCTACTTCGTGTGGCACGCAGGAAGCCGTATCTCGAGTCACACGACTTTGATCTCAGACGATACTTTGATTCTGTTTTGGGAAATACCCAGAACCTCTATTAGGGATTACAGACGATACTTGAAATCCAAATGAGCACTAACCTGCTATTACCATGTTATATGAACATCTACCTGTATATGACTGTTAATCTATTATTCATTGAGTCTGGCCAGCTTACCCCCGTTGTGGGGATATTATTTTACAGATTTAGACAAAGGTAAAGGTGCAGCGACATCCTGTTTTGGACTATGATCGATGACACCACATCATGGCATTGCTAGAGAGTTACTTTAGCTTTTTGGTCATTTCGGTACTTATTGGGTTTATATAGAACCCTTAGACTCTTTTGGCATGTACTCTATTAATAACTCTTAAGACTTAAACCTTATTTTGGCGACTTCGTAGTTTGACATTCCGAGGAATTAGCAGTGTCAAGCTAACAAGGTTGCATGTGATGTATTTTGATGATGTCATTATTATCCTTATGTTGTATTGACAAAGAAGAAAATTAGTTGTCCCGTATTTTGCTGATAGTTTATTTCAGATCTTGGATAAAAATTTCAAATAATTAGGACGGGTGTTTCATTTCAGTCCCTAAATAACTCAATATTTTAAAATTTTCAATTTTACCCTTACAAATTAATTTCACTCATGGTCCCTAATGAATCTATTTTATTTTTTTCTTTATACTTAATTATTTGTATATTTATAAATGTTTAATTAATAAGTAATATTTTACTTATTATTCTAAGAAATTATTTACAATTTATTTATGTATTATATATTAATAAGTTTCATACCTATTAATTTTATATATATATTTAGTTATTTCTACATTCATTCATTTTGAGAAAATAATTTATATTTTTATTAATTTACATTTTATAAATGTTTTCCAATATATTAATTTGTAAATATAATATATGTACATTAATTTTTATAAATTTTTAAATGCTATTAATGTTGTTTTGGAAATTCTAAACATGTAATATATGTACATTCATTTATAAATTTTAAAAATCACTTATTCTTATTTTATAGATTTTTATTGGTGGATTATTGTATATTCAACAAATGAAATAATGTTAATCAAATTGTATTATTTCAAATAAACTTTAACAAGTTTGTAATCGTTTTTAGCATTTTTAAAATTTTTATGGGTGTAACATATTATTTTTTCTAATGTTTGAAGAGTATAACATACTAGTTCAGTTATTAAATATGGATCATTTTTATTTTTATTTCACTAAGAACAAATTATAAGAAAATTCTAAATTATTTCTAATAAGTTTTTGATAAATTTAAATAAGATTTTCATCAAAACGACACTATTTTTCTAAAAATAAAACACGATTTTAATATTCTAAAACAAAACCTTATTTTATTACATTAAATAAATTTAAATTTTTATTTAAAATTATCAAAGGTTTTTTAGAAATAACTTAAAAGGTTTATCATACTTCTTTGTTTATAAAATAAAAATAAAAAAAAAAGAGAAAAAAGGTTAAGTAAAATTTATAGTTAGTAATTGAACAGATACTTTATATTATTCAAATTTAAAAAAGAATGAAATGATATACTAATAAATAATTTAGAATGCTAAAAAAATTACAAGTTTGTTAAAGACTATTGAAAATAATATAATTTTACATCAATTTATATGTAGAATGTTAATAGTTTAGTAATAAAAATTTATGAAATAAGAACGAATGATTTTCAAAATTTGTTAATGAATGTACATGATTTACATGTTTAAAAATTCAAAAAACAATATAAATAGCATTTAAAAGTTAGTAGGTGAAAATAAGAAGGATAAATTAATTAAATATATAGATAGATGAAAAAAAAATTTATAAACAAAATAAACATTTCCATAAAAAATAATGAATGTAGAATTAATTAAATATATGTTTCAAGTTAATAGGTTATAATAATAATAACAATAACAATATTATTATCTGAATGATGAAACTTATTAATACATAGGTAAATGGATGAATCAAATGTAATTAAATTCTTATAATAATAATTAAAAGTATAACTTATAATTAAGCACTTACAAATACACGAATAATATTATATAAATCAAAAACTATATTAATTGATTAGGGACCATATGTGAAATCCATTTGTAAGGGAAAAATTGATATTTTTAAAAAATTGAATTGTTTAGGGACTGAAAGCATGACAAAGTTTTGAAGTATGGACTACTAGTGTAATATTTTAAAGATAGGGACGAAACCTGTAATTTACTATAAACCATAGGGACCATTTATGTAATTTACTCTTGTTATAAATATATTTAAAAATCATCAATTGTTTCTTATTGTTTTGTAGTTCTTTTATTTATTGTTTTGTAGCTCTTTTAATTATTTGCTTCAATGTTTCTTATTTATTGTTAAGTCCATTAATAGGACTGTTTGTGTCCTTAAACTACTTATGCTTACTAATAACCCTTTGCATTAAGCATGTACAACCCATGCGTTTTTTAAACATCATTAATCATTTGATTGAAGTATTTTGACAATTCAAACTACCAAACTATTAAGTTTACCCAGATAACTCTTATTCAAGAAGCATATCAAAACACCCGCCAATTCATTAATTTATTTAAATGCAAACCTCATAGGCTTTTAGCCTTCCGATTCATCACCCACCTATAAATATCAACTCTTTAGGCATGCATATATCATATACATTTGTTTTACCACACGTAACTTTACACTAAAATGAACCATGAAAAAAATGTTACCTCTAGCAAGGCTGCAAGGGTAAGGAAACAGTTACCATCTCTCTTGATAAAGTAGACAAGGGTGTTAAAGGCTCCATTACAGTTATGATCTGTCATAAATGGGATGTAAACAATATCCATGGTAGATATATGAGCACTGATTTTATTGTCTCTGATGAGAAGGTATACATTTGTCAACTTAAAATATTTCATATTTCTTCTCCTAGATTTTCACCGGTTAGTCTTCCTTTTGATTTATTCTTATTTTATTTTTCAAATATCAAATTCGTTATTCATCTCTAACACACGTATGTTTATTTTACACACACACACACACACACACACACACACACACACACACACATATATATATATATATATATATATATATATATATATATATATATATATTGTGAAATCGGTTATTACAATTTGTGTTTCGTGTTGTTTTACATTTGATAGTGAAAATGATGAGTATTACTGAAGTTACCATCCACGCAAAGACGTTCTTGACAAATAGTCTTTCTAAAAAAACTGTGAGTTCTTGAATCCATACATTGATAATTCTTTTTATATTTAATGATATATTTATTTAAATTATTTTGACATATATATATTTTTATTAATAAATTATTTATGTTGATGTAGGTGATTGATGTGCTCTATATTGACATGTCAAATATCATAAAGATTCTTCGCTAAAAACATGAATGTCAAGGTTATATTCACCACTTTATAGGTCATTGTCATCAAGTTTTTCATCTATATAGTTTTAAACGATAATAAATGTAAAAAAATGTATTAACAACTAAAATTTTTTTATACATACTTGAATTCTTTTATGAATATTTTCTTGATAAAATTTTCAACAATAAAAGTTTTATAATTTTATTATAATGATTTTTTATTGCAATTCATCTTTGAAAAATTTTTAATAAATATTGATCTAGAAACATAATTAAACACCATACGGTTTAATATTTTTATTTAAAGTTTTTTAATATATAAAAGTGTAATCAATTTTTTTGTATAAGTTAATTCATTTTAAATCTCTAGATTTATTGTTAAAATTAAATCTTTTTATGAAAAACAATATTATATCTATATTGTTTTAATTTGGCAATTAAACTTTTTAGATTGTTTTCACATAAAATGATTATTAGTTTATAAGTTGAATCCATGTGATCAATTTTATATGATTAAGTTATTTTATAAATAATCATAGTCATAATTTTTTTTTTGTTTTAGTATATGAATTCATCTAATATACTTAATTTGACGATATTGAATTTAAAACAAACCATCTTGATCCAATATACGACACCAAAATAAAAAAAATGTATATATATTAATAAAATAGTTAATAAATACTAAAAAAAAATTATTGCACATAATCTAAATAATTAAATATTTTTTATTTAATAGATATATATACTGTTTATTTCATGAAAATAAGCAATTCTTTAACCAAAATAATATGTGTATTTAAAGAAATATTACATAATTTCTTTTTTACATTTAAAATTTGATTTGAGTCCATGTATAAATAGTTGTGTTAATGTTTTAAATTTCATTTTAACTTTTCTTCTTTTATATTTAAAAATATTTTCATTAATTTTTTTTAATTTCATTACTGTTTCATGACTCTTGGTTATCTATAATTAATTGTTATTCCATCCATAGGCTACAAATAAATTAAATGATGATTCAAGGTTATAAATAGTAAGGGTTGCAAATAATCCATTTGCCAACTAAAAATATTTCATATTTCTTCTCCTAGATTTTCACCGGTTAGTTTTCTTTTTGGTTTATTTTTCTTTTGTTTTTCAAATATCAAGCACGTTATTTATCTCTAACACACGTGTGTTTATTCTATATTGTGAAATTGATTATTACAATTTTTGTTTCGTGATATTTTATATTTGATAGTGATAATGATGGATATTGTTAGACACTTAATTTCGATATTGTGGATTTATTTTGTAATAATTATTTCTAGAATATTTTGTCTTGTAATTTATTTCTAGTTAGTTTCTTTGTATTTAAAGTTAAGGGGGCCAAAGTGCAATTTCCCCAAAGTTGAATTAATTTCCCCTAGTTATAGCTCCTAGGGTTTTGTAAAAGAAAAGGTTGACAATTGGAATTAATATACACGGATTTTTTGCTCTCAGCCGCCGGTTTCAATATTGATATTCTCTTTGTCTTCTCTTTAATCATTCACAATCATTGAGTGTGGTTGATTATTTGAGTGATTATTAACGTATATGTGATGATATTATCTGGGATTCATATATAACAATTGGTATCAGAGCTCAAGGAGGTGGATATAAACTTCAAATCTCGGATTCTGCTGCTTGTTCATCGTTGTTCTTCATATTTTTTATACGGTTTGATCTTCTTCCCTTTGAAAAAATTCTGTTTTCGTGTTTTTCTTTTAGTATAATCATCTTGTATTCATTCCCTACTGATTTAGAGCTATTTAGGTTCAATCTTTGCGTCATATTGTCCATTTAAATCCTTTCTAGAAGTCTTGAAAATCATGGGTTTTCTAGTGGTTTTGGTCCATTTTTAAAACATTTTTACGTGTTTTGGTATATTTTAAAGACTTCAAAGTGTTTAAAATAATTTTTCAATCATTTAGAAACTTATTTTAGGCCAAAAATCTGCTAGTTGTAATTCTAGACATTTTCTGAACTTTCATAACTGCTGTAATTCGGACCACACACTGTTGCATTTCGGGCCATATTTCGGACCAGTTCGGACCTCAATCCAGACCAATTCGGACCATAGTTTGGTCCACTTCGGACCATACTTAGGTGACCTTCGGACCATATATTCCCCACTTCGGACCACACTTCGGTCCCATCCGAACTTCGGACCCTCCGAAGTTCAGATCAGGAAATTTTAAAACACATTTTAACTTGTACTTTCATTGTGTACTTTCATTTCGGACCATCCGAATCCGGTCCACATCCGAATTCGGTATTTCCCTCTTGAAAAATTTTCCAAGTGTTCATCCGTAGTGTATACTGCTCATCCGAATTCAAACCATCCGAATTCGGTTCTCCTGATCTTGATCCATCCGAATTCGATTTCTTCCAAATTCACTGTTCATTCGAATTCAACCCATCCGAATTCGGTCCATCCTTTGATTGGTCAACTAGGTCTAGGTTCCATCCGAAGTTACTGTATATCTGAATTCGGTCCCAACCGAAACAACAGTTCACCCGAATTCGGTCCAATCCGAACTCATCATTTGATCCAAATTTGTACCATCCACGGATTGTTCATCCGCAAATCAGCCAATCCGAATCAAGTTTCCACCTTCAAGATGTCATTCTTCCATATCATCACCCTATATCATGTCTCGAGAAGCCCTTGTCCTCGGATCCGAGAACAAACAACCTGTTCTGTATCCAGATGAGTATGAGCAGTGGAAATCCCGATTTCTCAAGTTTATCGGTATGCAACCCAATGGCAACCTTATGCTCCAATCAATTTCTGAAGGCCCAGTTATCTATTATCGGGAAATTGCTGCTAGACCCGAAGCTGACCCACATGTTCTCGCATCCAAAGTTGAACGCGAACCTGCAAATGATGCAGAGCGAGACAGGCAGCATGCTGACAAGAGGGCTGAATATCTAATCTACCAAGCCCTGCCCACTGATATCCTTGTAGGAGTAGACAGCAAAATGTGCGCTAAAGAGATGTGGGATGAATTAGAGGTTCAAATGCTAGGGGCAGACTTAGATGACAGAGCCAAAATTGAAGAGGCAAAGGCAAAGTTTACCGAATTCAGGGCTAAAGACGGGGAGTCGCTACAGGCCACGTTTACCAGATTCTGTGCGGTTTTGAATGAACTTAACAAACTGCACATCAAGAAAGACAAGGATGACATCAACATCAAGTTCTTTGCTGCCTTAGCCCCCAAGTGGTAAATTGCATGCCGAGCAACGGGACGAATCTTGGACATCCTAAATGTGTTTATCAATGTGGTGTTCAAAGAATTGAAAAAGTATCAGGGAGACGTCGACCATCAGAAGCAGATGGTAATTCAGCTAGCATCCTTGTTACTATCTACCAATACGGGCATGAAACCCACTGATTCTCTGGCTTTGATTTCCAACAAGAACATTCCCACTGCATCTTATACTCAAGGTTCATCATCATCCCAGTGCTGATATGCTTCTCCGCCGCGTGAGGTAATAGATGAAGAAGAAGCAGCAATTCAGGAACAAATAGCCTTATGGACTAATCGTCTACAACAACGACGTTTTTCCAATAAGACTAACAATCAGCTCCGCTGCGACACCGGTCCGCGGAGGTACTCGGATGACAGAAGGGACGATTATCGTAGGGATGACAGAGATGACCGACGATAGACGGGACTATCGGGATGACCGCCGTTATGAAAGGCGAGACGGTAGGAGAGATGATTGCAGGGATGATCGACGCGATTATGACCGTAGGGATGATCGTCGGGATGTTAGACGGGATCACCGACGTGACGATCGAAGGGACTATGATCGTCGGGACAATAGACGGGATGATAGTAGGGAACCTCGCCGTGCCGATAAGAGGCCGGTGGAGAGGAGAGATGAGAGGCCGAGAGCAGAATAGCCTAAAGGAACCGAAGAACGTCTGTGCTACAAGTGCAGCAAATCGGGGCACTTTGCTCGGGAGTGCAAGAACAAGTTTGAAAGAGACGTCGGTTATTATGAGCGGAAGCTGGAAGCCGCCAAGAAGAGGACGGGTGCTATGGCTCTCGTTGCCCAAGAAGATTATTAGGATGCAGAGGATACCGATGACGAGGACGAAAAATGCAAAAATTGCTACATGGCGGATCGCCTGGGATTGGACGACTGTGCTACATCAACTGATTCAGATTCAGACACTGATGCTGAGGGGGAGACACCGCAAAATCCACCAGCATGTCTAATGGCCAGATCCGACGATCCAGAATGTTCGTCATCAGATTCTGAGGCACGAGAGGTATATTCCTTTTACATTCCAAAGCATGTAAATAATTTATTTGTACATAGTGAATGTAAATTGCACACACATATACTTGATTTAGAAGCTAGGTTAAATGTCGAGACAGAAAAGTGTGTGCAGGCTGAACATCTAGCCCAAACATTAAAAGAGTCATCTGAGTTATATCAATCAAAGTGGTTAACTAATCATAATGTGATAAAACATATGCTAATTGAAAAGGTAGATGTTCAGGATAGGAATACGTACCTAGAATCTTGTATGGATAGGTTATCTAATGAAAAGCTCTAATTAAAAGAAGAAATATATGTTCTATCACAACGATTAGAGACAATAAGTATGGAAAACATAGACAGCTTAGAAAAATACAAAATGATTAAAGAAGAAAGAATAAGTTTGTAATCTCGAATAAAGACCCTTGATGATGAATTTTTAAAACGGGGTCAAACTGAACAAACTATTCATGTAAACTAGCCCAAAGAAACTAGGTTTTACCATTCTAAACAAGGAATTGGTTTAAAAATTTTAAGTATTTAGAAAAGGCTCAAAAAGTTTTACCTCTATTTTATGACATGAATTACATGGTTGCTGTGCTTAAATCCTTCTTTTTTGAGTCATCAAAAGAAGTTTTAACCCAAAAGGATGAGAAACGCATTGAAAATAAATAAAAATAAATATATTTTAAATATGAAGAACTAAATGAGAGTTATCCTTATAGAGCACCCACTCTAGAGGAAGACATCTTGTCTAGTTATTCTGAAGCTGAAATGAAAGCAGAACCTGTAAAACCAATCCCTCACCTTTACATTCCTACAAAAGTTCTTCAACATAAAATTAAAGTGTTAGAAAATGAATTAAAGTCAACTCAAAAGAAAGCTCTTGATTTCCAAGAATCTCTTCTTAAGAGTGAGGAAAAATTGGTAAATCAAAGTTTTCAACAATCTGTAGAATTAACTGTCTACAGAGAAAATTTTGACATGGTTTCCCAAAGATTAAAAGATCATTTAAAAGAGCCAAGAGTTTCTCGTCCTACCAAAATCCCACCAGTGTCATCTAACAAAGGAAAAACTATAATTGAAAATTCTTCTATCATTTGTAAAGGTGAGTGCTCAAAACCTTTTAAAGCTGAGGTTTCGAAAAAGACTCAGATTCAATCCAAGTCTTTTAAGAAACCCACTCACCAAGAAAAAGAAAAATCTTTAAAGTCTAAGTCTTCCATGCGTACTGACTCTCGTCGTTTTGTTCCTACAGATTATGTGAGAAGAGTACCAAAAACAACCATGCAAGATTTTACAAGTTTTTTTGTGAAGAAGGCTGTTATGCCAATTGGTTTTGTTTCTAGAGATAGGATGCATGTAATCTCTGAAAACAATGTTTGTAATGATGTGACGAATTCTAATGTTTGTTTGAAGTATTCTTTTAGTGACTTGTTTAATTTACGTCCAACTCATTTTAGACGCCAAGTTCCTGAAATAAATGCTTTTGTGCCTTATCCTGCTAAAAGAATTCGTAAAAAGAATATAAAAAATGTTGCATCATCGATCATCACGAAAAATGAGACTTGTACTTTGCCTAGGCCCAAAACCAAAGCAAAAGTCAAACAAGGCTCAAAAAGTCAAAAATTGAAGGTAATTTCATCGCCTAAGGTTCCAAAGCCTGATAAATCCAATTTTCAATGGATTCCAAAAGGCTATGCATCTGGTCCACACATAACTGCAAAATGGGTTCCTAAAACTGCAAACGTGTCATATTCACCTGGAACTCCTAACCCAAAAGGACCCATATTAAGATGGGTACCCAAAATTGTGTGATCTTAATGCTGATGGTTCTTGGTTACTTCAGATCAAGACCCGTACTTCAATGAATTGGCTTCTAGTTATCATAGACTAGGACCCGTTTTATCCTTGTCGGTTGTGCTTAAACCGACACGTTTGACTTCTGTGCATACAGCTCAGGACCCGGTCTAAATTCATCATGTTTTCTGAACATCTCGGTTCAGAACACGGTTTGATTGTCAATATAAGATGGAGCTGTTTGAATGCTTATAGATTTTCATTATATGTATGTATTTGATTTTCAGGCAAAATCCATCTGGTATATGGATTCGGGTTGCTCCAAGCACATGACCGGGAGAAGAGAATTGTTGTCCAACATAGTTGAACAATACTGTGGAACAGTAAAATTCGGGAACAGTCACCAGGCTCACATAAAAGGATACGGGGATTTAGTCTAAAATAATCTAGTCATCAAGGATGTTGACTATGTTGAGGGATTATCACATAATCTGTTTAGCATAGGTCAGCTCTGTGATAAAGGATTAGAAGTAACATTTAGGGCTAAGAACTGTAGTGTTAAAAGTATGGATGGCAAAGAAATATTTTACGGTTCCCGTAACTCTAACCATTACACCATAGATGTCGCTAAGCTCATGGTTAAGGACAACATCTGCCTTCTATCAAAAGCCTCTTCAAAAGACTCTTGGTTGTGGCATCGAAGGTTATCCCACTTAAACTTTGAAAACATCAACAAGCTGCCTGCTAAACAACTAGTGAAAGGTCTCCCAGAACTGAGATATGAAAAAGACCATCTTTGTGGAGCATGTGAGAAGGACAAGATGAAAAGATCATCTCACAAACCAAATCCCGAACCATCAAAGAAGAGAGTGTTGGAGTTACTTCATATGGACTTATGCGGACAGATGCGGACCCAAAGCATAAATGGGGAGCGATATGTGTTGGTAATCGTTGATGATTACTCACGATATACCTGGGTTAAGTTCTTGCGATCCAAGGATGAGACAACACAATAAATCATCGATTTTATAAAGAGTGTCGAAACCCAACAGCAACTGTCCGTTCAATCAATCCGATCTGACAACGGCACAGAATTCAAGAATTCAGTAGTTGAGGGCTTCCTTCGATCCAAAGGTATTTAGCATCAATATTCTGCTGCTAGAACACCTCAACAAAATGGAGTCGTAGAAAGGCGTAACCGTACCCTTGTGGAAGCTGCTCGCATAATGCTGACTTACTCAAAGCTACCTCCGTTCTTGTGGGCCGAAGCCGTGTCAACGGCTTGCTACACGCAGAATCGCTCCATAATCCATAAGCTATTCAATAAAACTCCCTATCAACTCTTCTTAAATAAAGTACCTTTTATGAAACACCCATATCAACGTAATATAATCACTAATGGGGTTACAATAGATTAATCATAATTAACATGGTTTTTAAAGAAAATCGGGCATGACCCGTTCGCACGGAGTCAATATCCCTGTTTAATTATAAGCCATAATTTGTAATGTAAAGTAAATTTACACGATACTTCTAAATAGCTACAACAGCTATCATCCATCGAAGACGTTAAGTGTCTATATATACACATCTAAGTGTGTTGGTAGACAGACTACCCGAAAGTATCAAAATATTAAGCTAATATTTACCAAGAGTCAAGGCTTCAAATGCGGTCCGTTTAAACTCTAGGACCAGGGTCAGCAATCACCTTACCTTTACTAATCCACCTGAGGTATATAAAAGTGAGGGGTTAGCAAATAAAATTTGCTAAGTGAGTTACTAGATCAATATGGAGTGCAAAACATACAACATGTATAAATGTTAAAATGATTATGAAATGACAAGTGCAATAACTTTTAATAAAAATGGTGTGGGCATAGCCCATTAATTTGCATAGGTTGCGGTACATGACCCGCTACCCGCCGTTGCCCCAGCTGTGAATCCATGTCCAGCTGTGCAACTCCAACCGGCTTCCATGTCCGGCCACCTACCCGCGAGCTCATTGCGGTATAGGAATTTATACGCACAAACACAAAGTAAGGCGTTTAATAATAATAATGATAATCTGGATATCCAGTGAGGCCAATGATAAATGAGCATAGCTCACAATGAGGTAATCAAGTGTAATCATGTGAAGCATGAAATGAACGATCTCAAGCATAGCATAAAGGTTAATATATGTAATGAAAGGTATCAAACGAGGTATGCTGGCCATAGGCCATGATCAAGTAGTGAACCGCCAATAGGGCAGTATAATAAAACCAGTGCAATGCATCATATAAGAGGATGATGCCAAATAGATATGCACAATGTCATAAATAAAAGTAAACATGTAATTATGTATGCAACACACACACATCAATGCTAGAACTCACAGTACAGTAGGCTATAATAGCCTTTAAGGCTCAAAACGGCCAATAAGTCACTTATCGCCCCAAACCGATGACCGGCACTCCTTCAAGCTCCAAACCTATAAAATAATGATATTCAAAGTATTCATAAGCTTATAGTATTATATTATAAGGTTTGGAAATCATTTGAAGTGTTTAAGCATTTTCGGTTTAAGTTTCCGAATTATACCGACACCGTTGTACCTCTTATTGAGTTTTATAGGCTTTTAGGTAGTCTTTGGTGTTTATCAATGTGTTATTATCATATAATGTATTGAAAATTAATTCACACAACCATGAGTTATCATTTAGAGTTCGTAGACGAAGAAATCAACATGAAACGAAGAAAATTGTCTAACTCGCAATAGTTTCGTATTTTGGCCATAACTTTTTCATACGAACTCGGATTTAGGTGATTCAAGAGTCCAGACGAAGAGGACACATAGGGCTACAACTTTTATCTTTTGAAAATTGGCCATATCTGATGGTAAACTCGGCGAGTTGTAGGGGAACTCGCCGAGTACCCTTACCTGCACATTCTGTTTCAGTTTCTTATACTCTGCTCGACGTTTTTCCATCCCAAACTCGTTTTCAGCTTATCCAAATACTGAAATACCCTCTTTTATGATATATTTGATCCATATTAACATGTATAAACATTTATTAGCTTCAATACTTCAAGTAATCAACCAATTCATCAATCATTTTCTTGATAATTTCATAAATCTCCAAACTAGAGTTTGGATTGATTTTCTTGTATTTAACTATTTAGAACTCACTCAAATAAGTTGTTAACCATTAGTTAACATCCATAAACATCACTATTAAGTTCCTACGTGATTTTATAATTTGGGATAACCCCATAGGAGAGTGAAAAAGAAGGTGAAGTTCCCATGTATATACCTTTTAAAATCATAGAGTGAGTATTACCTTGATCTTAGTTTGTGGTTTCATGTACTGATTTGAAGCCTCCTAGCCAATTTTTTGCAGGACATGTCCAGCCCTAAGATGCTTCCCTTGAACATATATGTGCAGAGGGTTATTTTCCAAATAAAAGTGAAGAAGGGAGAACCTACGATTGGGGTTTTTTTTAATTAACCCTCATTGATCACAAGTTACAATTAAGCCCCCTTTAAGTCTTCTTATTCAATTTCCAGCCACACTTTTATATTTCTTTTACATATTAATTGATCTTATTACCATATGGATGCTTAAGCCATTGTACCCATAGCTTTTATGGTGGTACCTATTTGTATATATTTTGATTTACAAGTATTTTAAGCAGGGGTACTGTAACATCCCGATTTTGAGATAGGTACGTGGAATTAATTCATTGGATTATTTATTTAATTTGGGACCCGGGGATATAAATTTGTATTTTGGGGTATCGGGATCGGATTTTTGGGTGTCGGACCGAGTTAAACCCAAAACGTATATATATGTTGCTTCCTTTGTTTCTCAATTCATTCCCAAAACCAGAGACTAAGATATATGTGTGTGTACTGTGAAATCAGCAACCATAATCCAAATTAAGAAGCTGAAATTGGAGCTTCAAGCTGTGGAATCATCATCAAATCTCTTCATCATCTTTTAGTTGCATATTGAGGTAAAATTAAGCTTAAATTCGTGAGTTAATGGTTGTTGATTGATGATGAATAGTTGAATTGAGTTTATATATGTTGCTTAGTGAATTCG
The DNA here is from genome assembly GCA_020465985.1 of Centrapalus pauciflorus. Lineage (NCBI taxonomy): Eukaryota > Viridiplantae > Streptophyta > Magnoliopsida > Asterales > Asteraceae > Centrapalus > Centrapalus pauciflorus. Next base: position 63,536 of record JAANYP010000447.1, on the reverse strand, counting down.
AGTTGTAATTTCGGTATAAATCAGACTGGAATTGAGTTTGGGGTGAATTCCCCTGGTCTGTTAAGAAACAGAGCATTTCTGGTTCTGTTCGTCCGTGAGCGCGACCGCGATCACCTGATCGCGGGCCGCGATGTTCTTGAGATGATCGCAGGCGGTTTGAGCCCGAGCTCGGACCGCGTTGTGAGCTCGGCCGAGTTTGAGGTCAGCGCGGCCGAGACCGCGATAGAGTCAGTGCGGCCGCGATTGGTTGAGCTCGGCCGCGATGCGGCTGAGGGTTCGGGTCGGGTTTTCGGGTTCTGTGAGTCGTATATTTGGGTCCTTGGGGTCTCGAGAATTGTTGAGAAGTGTGTATAGAGTGTTGGGTCGAAATTGTGATATTGAGAATGCGTCTTTTGGGTATCTGGGATTGTGTGAGTTGGTTGGGATCTTGTGTTTGAGTATTCGGGTTGTGTGAGTTGGTAGTTGAGTATCTGAGTCTGTGTGAGTTATATGAGTATTGTGTATAGAGCTGTTGAGTTATCGAGAAATCGAGTATCCAGAGCTGTTGGGTTGTGATTGAGAACTTGAGCCGTGATTGTGATTGTGATATAGAGTCATTGTGTTGTGATTCCAGGGTCTCGAGTTGATAGGGTTGAGGACGGGCAGGGAACCGAGACTTAGTATAGCTAGCTGAGCAGGTGAGTTTGCATGTTTTTCTTGAGATACTTGTACGATTATTTATTAATACTTGCATGATCTTTTACTGAGCTTTTACGAGATATTATGAGTTTCTTACGAGTTTTATTGAGATATTATCATGCATGTATTACTGTGCTTTATTGAGAACTGTGTTTTATATATATGAGATTTGGGACACTTGAGCTGTTGAGATATTAAACCGTACGGCTGGGCAGGGGTTGGGTCGCTCCCAATTCCCTTTTGAGTTCCTGACGACTGCTTTGTGCGGTCTAGGGATTTTGGCACGTGGGCCTATCCACGCGAGTTGAGCATCATGTGGGATCTCATATACTTGTTCAGTAGAGAACGCTGAACGTTTTATTATTGAGCTTACTTTTTATTGAGATTTATAATCGTACACTAACCCTTGCATTCTCACCAGCTTTAGCTGACCTGTGTGTGTTGTTGTGTGTATCCCAGGTGACCGGACTGCTAGTAGGCCTGCTGCACCAAAGTAGGTTTACATTCTGTGATTGAGAAGTTAGCTACCCGCGTAGAGGTAGTTACATTTTGTGGACTGTTTATATACTTCGGATAGGTTGTGTAATATTCAGAGACTTCCGTGACTGTTTCTTGTGTAAAATAATGTTTTAAATTATCGGGTTTTCCGCATGTATGGTTGGGAATAGTGTAGAGATTATTATATTCTATCGTTGCTGATGTGGTAATTACGTGGCATTGTGGATTAGTTCGAGGGTGTTACAAGCTTGGTATCAGAGCCTAGGTTTAAGAGATTAAGTATCTAGTGGATGCTTAAGCTTAAACCCTAGAGTCTAGATCCTTGGATTGTAATCCGAAGTAGAGTATTAGGTGATGAACGAGTAGTGTGTAGAGTTTTGTAGAGTTGATTTGTGTTATTATTTTATTGTGCAGGTTATTATGGACCGTCAGAGCAGCGGGCCTCAGGGGGATGACCATAGGGATGATGAGCCTGTGCGTAGATCTGACTTGTATTCTGTGATAGGTCAGATATTAGATGAGCGTTTTCCGGTCCAGGGTGCGGGTAGGGGTCGAGGCGCGGTGCCTCCACCCGAGGGAGAGCAGAGTTCGGGGGCTGGTGCTTCTTCTAGCCAGCCATCGCGAGGGTCCTTTAAGGACTTCATGACGGGTCGCCCTTCTGAGTTCTTCGGTGGAGTTGGTGCCTCAAAGGCACTGGATTGGTTGAGAGAGGTCGAGGCTGCATTCCGTATAGCCCATGTTGATCGAGCAGACCGAGTGAGTTATGCCTCCTACCTTCTGAAGGGGGGAGCTTTGAGATGGTGGGGTTCAGTTGTCAGTGCTCGAGGGGTTGATGAGGCCTATTTGATGACGTGGGAGGAGTTTCGTACTGAGTTCGAGCTGCAGTACTGTCCGTTGGACACGAGGAGAGAGCTGGAGCGGGAGTTCATTCATCTGCAGCAGGGATCCAGATCTGTTCAGGATTATATCGATACCTTTAATGATAGAGCCCAGTTTGCGCCGCATCAGGTAGCCACAGAGGACCGAAAGGTCAACATGTTCATTGAGGGTTTGAGGCCAGATATCCGGGAGTTCGTGGGGATGTTGCGTGACCCCACCTTTTCATCAGCGATGGAGTATGCCCGCCGCCGAGAGCGGGAGGTGGAGAGATAGCGGGAGCAGTCGGCTCCCCAGAGACAGCGTATCGAGCCATCGGGTCAGGGCCAGAGTTCTGGATCTTCGAGATTTTATAGAGAGAGCCGGCAGGGCGGGTATTCTCAGCAGCAGGGACAGAGTTCGGGAGCTCAGCGAGATCAGGGCCGGGATGATAGACAGTCGGGTGCTAGTCAGGGTCAGGGTCGGGGTGGTCAGAGGCAGCAGGGGCAGCGACAGCAGGGTCAGGGTCAGGGCCAGAGGCAGAGTCAGAGTCAGGGGAGTGTTGAGAGGGGATTTCGAGATTCAGGGAGCCGGGTTGAGAGTTCAGCGTCTGTTGAGAGAGATTGTCAGCGGTGTCATCACCGTCATGCAGGGCCGTGTGCCCGGGAGCACCTTCGTTGTTTTAGATGTGGCCAGTATGGTCACACAGCTGTTGCATGTACTTCTCAGGAGTCTCTTTGCTTCCGATGCGGGAAGCCGGGTCATATGTCTCGGGATTGTCCGAACCCGAGTGTGGGGTTTCCAGGGTCGGGTTCGGGTGGAGCTGGGCCGTCTGGGTCATCTTCGGCACCTCGGGGAGGAGGAGCACCGAGGGCTCGTGGCAGAGTTTTTCAGGCTACTGCTGAGGAGGCGCGCGAGTCGCCTGATGTTGTGTCTGGTACGTTTATCCTTAACGGACTGCGTGCCTTTATTTTATTTGATTCGGGATCTGACCGTTCATATGTATCTGCCTCCTTCTGTGATTATTTTGCTATGCCTTCATCTGAGTTATCTGTGCCTGTTATTGTTGAGCGTGTTGATGGTAGTACAGTGTTAGTGAGTCGTATCTTTAGAGATTGTGTATTAGAGATAGATGGCCATCGGTTTTCCATAGACTTGATGCCTATGGAGATTAGTAGTTTTGATGCCATTGTTGGCATGGATTGGCTGACAGCGCGTCAGGCGGACATCTTCTGTTCTAAGAAGATGATTCGTATTCCTGTTTCTGAGTCAGAGTCAGCAGTCGTGTATGGGGAGAGGCGCAGGGGAGAGATGAGTATTGTATCGATGGCGCAGGCGCAGAGGTATGTGGCGAAGGGGTGTGCCACTTACTTAGCTTATGTGGTAAATGCGAAGAAGGAGAAGAGGGAGGTCAGTGATGTGCTGGTGGTTAGAGATTTCCCCGATGTGTTCCCAGATGAGCTGCCTGGTCTGCCGCCGGACCGGCAGGTTGAGTTTAGGATCGACCTAGTTCCCGGGGCCGTTCCTATTGCGCGTACGCCGTATCGGTTAGCTCCTACCGAGATGCGCGAGATGATGACGCAGTTGCAAGATTTGCTAGATCGAGGATTTATTCGCCCCAGTTCTTCGCCGTGGGGAGCCCCAGTGTTGTTCGTGAAGAAGAAGGACGGGACGATGCGTATGTGCATTGGTTATCGAGAGCTTAATAGGGTAACGGTGAGAAACCGTTATCCTTTGCCGAGGATTGATGATCTTTTTGATCAGTTGCAGGGAGTGAGTTTCTTTTCGAAGATTGATCTGCGTTCCGGGTATCATCAGCTACGGGTTAGAGATGAGGACGTGCCTAAGACTGCGTTTAGGACCAGATATGGTCATTATGAGTTTTTAGTCATGCCGTTTGGGCTGACTAATGCCCCAGCAGCGTTTATGGACCTGATGAATAGGGTCTGCAGGCCGATGCTCGATCGTTTCGTAATTGTGTTTATTGATGATATTCTGATCTACTCGAGGAGCAGCGAGGAGCATGGCCAGCATCTGAGAGAGGTCTTGAGTACTTTGCAGCGAGAGAGGCTATACGCCAAGTTTTCGAAGTGCGAGTTCTGGCTTCGAGAGGTGCAGTTCTTAGGGCACGTGGTGACGAGCGAGGGCGTTAAAGTGGATCCAGCAAAGGTCGAGGCGATCATGAGTTGGGGTCAGCCCACGTCTGTATCTGAGGTTCGTAGTTTCTTGGGTTTGGCTGGATATTATCGGCGGTTTATAGAGAATTTTTCACGAATCGCTGTGCCGTTGACGATGCTGACTAGGCAGTCAGTGCCATTTGTGTGGGCTGAGGAGCAGGAGAGTGCTTTTTTAGAGTTGAAGAATCGATTGTGTAGGGCCCCGATTCTAGCATTGCCAGAGGGTTCTGAGGATTTTGCTGTGTATTGCGATGCTTCCTTCACTGGGTTGGGATGTGTGTTGATGCAGAGAGGTAAGGTGATTGCTTATGCCTCGAGACAGCTTCGGAGTTATGAGTTGAGTCGGCCAGTGCATGATCTAGAGTTGGACGCCATAGTCTTTGCCTTGAAGATATGGCGGCATTATCTATATGGGACGAGATTCACTGTGTTCACTGATCATAAGAGTTTGCAATATTTGTTCAGTCAGAAGGAGCTGAACATGAGACAGAGACGTAGTATGGTGCTCTTGAAGGATTATGATTGTGACATCCAGTACCACCCGGGAAAAGCTAACGTGGTGGCAGACGCTTTGAGCAGGAGATCCTATGAGCAGACGGTTGTATCCAGAGCTTCTCGATTAGAGGTCACATCGACCTTGATTGATAGTCTGCGGTTAGCTCAGGAGGAGGGTTTGAGAGGCGAGAATGTGCAGAGAGAGAGATTAGCTGGTCAGCTGGAGTTATTGAGCAGAGACGATAGAGGTTTGATGACTCTCCGTGGTCGAGTATGGGTCCCCAGAGTAGGTGGTTTGAGACAGCTGATTCTAGATGATTCCCATAAATCTAGACTGTCGATCCATCCGGGTAGCACGAAGATGTACAGAGATCTGCGAGTTCATTATTGGTGGCCAGGGATGAAGAGGGATGTAGGGAAGTATGTGGAGGCGTGTATGACGTGTTTGAGAGTTAAGAGTGAGCATCAGAAGCCGCATGGCAGGCTTCAGCCGCTAGAGATTCCAGAGTGGAAGTGGTATGATATCACCATGGACTTCATAGTGAGACTCCCGCGAACTGTTCGTGGGAATGATATGATCTGGGTTATTGTTGATCGGCTTACGAAGAGTGCCCACTTCTTGGCCGTTCGTGGGACTATTACGATGGATCAGTTGGCGCGCCTCTACATCAGCGAGATTGTTGCGAGGCATGGAGTTCCGAGATCTATTACGTCTGACCGAGATAGCCGATTTGTATCGCGATTCTGGCAGAGCTTCCAGAGAGAGTTGGGCACCCGAGTTCAGTTGAGTACGGCTTATCATCCGCAGACAGGGGGTCAGACAGAGCGAACTAATCAGACTCTGGAGGATATGCTGCGGGCTTGTGTGATTGATTTTGGGGGTAGCTGAGATCTTCATTTGCCGCTTGTTGAGTTTGCATATAATAACAGCTACCATGCATCTATCGGCATGCCTCCATTCGAGGCTCTCTATGGGCGTAAGTGTTTGACTCCGGTGTGTTGGGGAGAGGTTGGGGAGCGTCCTATCAGCGGGCCAGAGATTCTCCAGGAGACTAGTGACAAGGTCGCTATGATTCAGCAGCGGATTAGGACGGCTCAGAGTCGCCAGAAGAGTTATGCAGATCGCCGAATGTCTGAGTTAGAGTTTCAGGTCGGAGACTCCGTGATGCTTAAAGTCTCACCCTGGAAGGGTATTATTCGATTTCGTAGGCGAGGTAAGTTGGGACCGCGTTATATTGGGCCATTCGAGGTTATTGAGAGGATCGGGGATCAGGCTTATCGTCTGGATTTGCCTTCAGAGTTGTCGGGGGTGCATAATGCTTTTCATGTTAGTCACCTTCGTAAGTGTTTGGCCCGTGATGATCAGCGAGTGCCGTTATCTGAGATTGAGGTCGATGATAGACTTCAATATGCCGAGCAGCCTGAGGCAGTGACAGATCGGAAAGTGAAGAGGTTGCGTAATAAAGAGGTGGCGTTAGTGTTGGTGCAGTGGAAGCACCATAAGGGTACCAGCGCCACATGGGAGCCAGAGTCAGAGATGCGCAGCCGATATCCTCACCTCTTCGTTTCGAGCTAGATTCTGAGGACAGAATCTTCATAAGGAGGGAGGACTTGTAACATCCCGATTTTGAGATAGGTACGTGGAATTAATTCATTGGATTATTTATTTAATTTGGGACCCGGGGATATAAATTTGTATTTTGGGGTATCGGGATCGGATTTTTGGGTGTCGGACCGAGTTAAACCCAAAACGTATATATATGTTGCTTCCTTTGTTTCTCAATTCATTCCCAAAACCAGAGACTAAGATATATGTGTGTGTACTGTGAAATCAGCAACCATAATCCAAATTAAGAAGCTGAAATTGGAGCTTCAAGCTGTGGAATCATCATCAAATCTCTTCATCATCTTTTAGTTGCATATTGAGGTAAAATTAAGCTTAAATTCGTGAGTTAATGGTTGTTGATTGATGATGAATAGTTGAATTGAGTTTATATATGTTGCTTAGTGAATTCGAGTTGTAATTTCGGTATAAATCAGACTGGAATTGAGTTTGGGGTGAATTCCCCTGGTCTGTTAAGAAACAGAGCATTTCTGGTTCTGTTCGTCCGTGAGCGCGACCGCGATCACCTGATCGCGGGCCGCGATGTTCTTGAGATGATCGCAGGCGGTTTGAGCCCGAGCTCGGACCGCGTTGTGAGCTCGGCCGAGTTTGAGGTCAGCGCGGCCGAGACCGCGATAGAGTCAGTGCGGCCGCGATTGGTTGAGCTCGGCCGCGATGCGGCTGAGGGTTCGGGTCGGGTTTTCGGGTTCTGTGAGTCGTATATTTGGGTCCTTGGGGTCTCGAGAATTGTTGAGAAGTGTGTATAGAGTGTTGGGTCGAAATTGTGATATTGAGAATGCGTCTTTTGGGTATCTGGGATTGTGTGAGTTGGTTGGGATCTTGTGTTTGAGTATTCGGGTTGTGTGAGTTGGTAGTTGAGTATCTGAGTCTGTGTGAGTTATATGAGTATTGTGTATAGAGCTGTTGAGTTATCGAGAAATCGAGTATCCAGAGCTGTTGGGTTGTGATTGAGAACTTGAGCCGTGATTGTGATTGTGATATAGAGTCATTGTGTTGTGATTCCAGGGTCTCGAGTTGATAGGGTTGAGGACGGGCAGGGAACCGAGACTTAGTATATCTAGCTGAGCAGGTGAGTTTGCATGTTTTTCTTGAGATACTTGTACGATTATTTATTAATACTTGCATGATCTTTTACTGAGCTTTTACGAGATATTATGAGTTTCTTACGAGTTTTATTGAGATATTATCATGCATGTATTACTGTGCTTTATTGAGAACTGTGTTTTATATATATGAGATTTGGGACACTTGAGCTGTTGAGATATTAAACCGTACGGCTGGGCAGGGTTTGGGTCGCTCCCAATTCCCTTTTGAGTTCCTGACGACTGCTTTGTGCGGTCTAGGGATTTTGGCACGTGGGCCTATCCACGCGAGTTGAGCATCATGTGGGATCTCATATACTTGTTCAGTAGAGAACGCTGAACGTTTTATTATTGAGCTTACTTTTTATTGAGATTTATAATCGTACACTAACCCTTGCATTCTCACCAGCTTTAGCTGACCTGTGTGTGTTGTTGTGTGTATCCCAGGTGACCGGACTGCTAGTAGGCCTGCTGCACCAAAGTAGGTTTACATTCTGTGATTGAGAAGTTAGCTACCCGCGTAGAGGTAGTTACATTTTGTGGACTGTTTATATACTTCGGATAGGTTGTGTAATATTCAGAGACTTCCGTGACTGTTTCTTGTGTAAAATAATGTTTTAAATTATCGGGTTTTCCGCATGTATGGTTGGGAATAGTGTAGAGATTATTATATTCTATCGTTGCTGATGTGGTAATTACGTGGCATTGTGGATTAGTTCGAGGGTGTTACAGGTACAAAGGAGTATAGCTTGTGGCTAGTTTCTACAATAATCAAATTTTAATATATTCAATTTGTAATTCCTTAGGAATTTTAATAGATTTAGTTGACACCTTTATTATGATGATATTATAGCAAGGTATGGGTTAACCGGACTCAAATATATATAAGTCCAGTTTACATATTTATAGATTTGAAATTTAACATCATAATATATTCTCTTAAAGGATAAAATTTCACTCTTTACATATTAATTAACATAGATAAATCACTCAATTCATTAGTTGAGTGTATAATTAGTAGTTTAATTATTATATTAAATTTGAGGATGTTACATTTTATCAAGTACTTAATGACAAAGACAACCTCGGGAAATTCAACAAGAAAGCGGATGAAGCGATCTTCATTGGATACTCATCCAACTCGAAGGCATATCGTGCATTCAACACCCGAACCAGGACAATCAATGAAAATGTGCATGTCATATTTGATGAGTTGGCTGAACGGGCACCCGAAATTGATCATTCAGGACCACGCATTACACCAATGCCTGGAGAATCTTCTTCTCAATCTACTTCTTTTTCACCTTCTGATTTAGTTAATTTATTTGATCCTTTTTATGTAGAATTTTTTTTTTGTCCTAATTCAAATGTTTCTAATATTTCTCCTACTGTAGGTAACACATCCAACAATTCAACTGCACCACAAATTCTATCTGGTCCATCTTCATTCACGTCATACCCACATCCATCAACTTCATCCACTGATACATCCGCAGTTGAATCTACTCCAGAAATACCCTCGCACATCATGCCAAACATCCTTCCTTCTCCTGAAAATACTGAACCCGAACCGGAACCAGTGGTACCTTCACTAGAAACCATTGACCATGAATCATCCTCCATTCCCACTCTCACCACTGAGAATTCGTCTCGTGCACCCCTTCCACATGATACAAAATAGACCCGAAGTCACCCAATCGATCAAATCATTGGTGATGTCTTAACCGGTGTCCAAACCCGTAGGGCGTCCGCTAATGAATGTCTCTTCGCATCATTCCTTAGTATGATAGAGCCAGCTCGTGTGGATGAAGCCTTAAAAGACCCAGACTGGATAGTTGCAATGCAAGAAGAGCTCAACCAGTTTGAACAGCTCCGAGTATGGCGGTTAGTTCCCAAGCCCAAAGACCAAACAATTATCGGAACGAAGTGGATCTACAAGAACAAACGATATGAAAACGGCATCGTGATAAGAAACAAAACGAGACTTGTCGCCAAAGGCTTTCGACAACAAGAAAGGATAGATTATGACGAGACCTTCGCTCCAGTTGCACGGATTGAAACTATCATAATCTTATTGGCGTACGCGGCACACAAAGACTTCAAAGTGTATCAGATGGACGTCAAGACAGCCTTTCTTAACGGTGAACTTAATGAAGAGGTGTATGTTGAATAACCACAATGATTTGTTAATGCACATGAACCTGACCATGTTTATGTGCTAGACAAAGCCCTCTATGGTTTGAAACAAGCACCTCGCGCATGGTATTTCAGTCTCTCTAACTTTCTTATCTCCGCTGGTTTCAGCAAAGGTGTGGTGGACACAACACTGTTCACAAAAAAGGAAGGCCCGCACATAATGCTAGTGCAAATATATGTCGACGACATTATATTTGGATCTATTGACAGTAATTTCTGTAAGAATTTTTCAGCCCTAATGGAGTCCAGGTTTGAGATGAGTATGATGGGGGGAAATTTATTTTTTCCTCGGATTACAAGTCAAACAACTTGAATATGGGATTTTTGTGAACCAGTCGAAATATACTATTGACATTCTCAAGAAGTATAAGTTAGACTCTTGCACGAGTATCGCAACTCCCATGGCTTCCAACTGTATGTTAGACCCCGATCCTTCTAGGAAAAGTGTCGATAATACAACTTACAGAGGGATGATAGGAACCTTATTTTATCTGACTGCTAGTAGACCTGATATAATGTTTTCAATATGTCTTTGTGCTCGTTTTCAGGCCAACCTTATTTTAGTAAGAAGTGATTAAATTTTGTACCAAAGTTTTAAAAGTGTGTATTCAAAACTATAAAATTGTTATTTCTAAAAAGTTATGCCTAAGTACTATATATTGTACAATCTAAAGTTTATATAGTGACCCAAACAATATAAATCTTTATTAGTTAAATAATATTTAACACTACAAAATAATAACACTCTGGTGCATCGCATAGGTCTTTTTGACTAGTATATATAAAAGTTGATCGAGTCCTCCATGTAATAAATGTGATGACAAATCTCATTAAATAAATAAGAACTTAATGTGTTAGTTTAATTATAAATTTTGGACAAGTAATATATAATTATTTAGTTAGTTGTTTTTATAAATTGTATGAGTCTGTTATATATAAGTTGAGTTTCATGCAATAAATATGAGTATTATTTATTTGATTTAATTTTAATAAAAAATTGTATTGAATAACAGTAGGCATTTTGTTAATTTTCGTTAAATATCTAAATACAGTTAGTCCAACTAATTTTAATCAAATATCTACAATATTTATCATATCTATATCTATATTTATATATTTACTATATTATAAAGGATGTATATTGTAACACCCTCGAACTAACCTCAAGTCCCACGTAAATAACACATCATCCGTGACATAATATAATAATCCATACACTATTCCCAAAGCATATATGAGAAAACCTGATAATATTAAAACATTAATTATACAATAAACAGTCACGGATATCCCTGAGTAAAATACAACTATCCGAAGTGTATATATACAACAGTCCACAAAATATAACTACCTCTACACGGGGTAGCTAACAACTCCTCAAGTAGATATAACAGCAAACCCACTTCGGTCCAGCAGGCCTACTAACGCTCCAATCACCTGAGACACACACAGCAACACACACAGGTCAGCTAAAGCTGTTGAGGATGCAAGAGTTAGCGTACGATTATAAAACTCAATGATATAAATAAACTCGATAATAAAACGTTCAGCGTTCTCTACTGAACAAGTATATGAGATCCCACAAAGTAGCTCAGATAGGCACTCAGCTAGTGTGGACGAATCCACGTACCCAAATCCCTAGACCGCACAAAGCAGTCGTTAGGACTCAAAAGGGAATCGGGAGCGACCTAACCCCTGCCTAGCCGTACGGTTTAGTATCTCGATAGCTCAAGTGTCTCAAATCTCATATAATAAAATAAAGTTCACAATAGCCCAGTAATACATGCATGATAATATCTCAATAAAAAGCTCGTAATAAAACTCATAACGATCTCGTAAAAAGCTCAATAAAAGATCATGCAAGTATAAATAAATAATCGTACAAGTATCTCAAGAAAAACATGCAAACTCACCTGCCCTGAAGACACACTACTAAGTCTCAGTTCCCTGCCCTTTCCCTACCCTATCAACGCGAGACCCTGAAATCACAACATCACAACTCAATATCACAATCTCGACCCAACGACTCTATATACAATTCCCAACAAGTCACGCAACCCCGAATACCCAAATACACGACTCACAAGACTCAAAACCCCAAACCCTTAACCCTCGCCGCATCGCGACCGCACTCAGCCAATCGCGACCGCACTGACCCCATCGCGGTCGCGGTTGCGATGACCTGATCTCGGTCGCGCTCACATCGTGACCCGCGCTCGGACTCGAACCGCCTGCGATCATCTCAAGAACATCACGGCCCGCGATTAAGGGATCACGGTCGTGCTCACGGTCGAACAGCAGCAGGTCTGCTCTGTTCTTGCACAGCCAGGGGATTAATCCCCAATCATCATTTCAACTCGATTTTAGCCACAATTATATGCTTGAATTCACTCAGAAACACAATTAAACGCAATTCCCTCAATTACTTACTAATAACAACAATTAATTCATGAATTCGAGCCCAAATCTTACCTAAACTCAAAGGTGGAGATAATGATGAAGTTGGAAGCTTTGATCACGAATTTGAGGTCCTAATCTCTACCTGAGGCTGCTAGAATTGATTCACACACACAAACACTTTGATTACTGATTTGGGAGTGAAGATAATGAAACAACATACAAAGAGCTCAACGTATATATACGTTTTGAGTTAAACTCGGTCCGGCACCCTATATCCGATCCCATTATCATAAAATACAAATTTATATTGCCGGGTCCCAAGTTAAATAATTACTCCAATGAAATAATTCCACGTTCCTATCCCAAAAATGGGATGTTACAAGTTCTCCCTCCTTATGAAGATTCTGTCCTCAGAATCTAGCTCGAAGCAAAGAGGTGAGGATAACGGCTACGCATCTACGATTCTGACTCCCATGTGGCGCTGGTACCCTTATGGTGCTTCCACTGCACCAATATTAACGCCACCTCTTTATTACGTAGCTTCTTCACCTTCCAATCTGTCACTGCCTCAGGCAACTCAGCATACTGAAGTCTATCATCGACCTCAATCTCTGATAAAAGCAATCCTGATAGCTCTGAAGGCAAATTCAGACGATAAGCCTGATCCTCGATCCTCTCAATAAACTCGAATGGCAAAATATAGCGCGGGCCCAGCTTACCCCGTCTCCGGAACCGGATAATCCCCTACCAGGGTGAGACTTTCAGCATCACGGAGTCTCCGACCTGAATCTCTAACTCGGACATCTGGCGATCCGCGTAACTCTTCTGGCGACTCTGAGCTGTCCTAATCCGCTGCTGAATCATAGCGACCTTGTCGCTAGTCTCCTGAAGAACCTCTGGCCCGCTGATAGGACGCTCCCCAACCTTTCCCCAACATACAGGAGTCAAACACATACGCCCATAAAGAGCCTCGAACGGAGGCATGCCGATAGACGCGTGGTAGCTGTTATTATACGCAAACTCAACAAGCGGCAAAAGAAGATCCCAGCTACCCCCGAAATCGATAACACAAGCTCGCAGCATATCGTCCAATGTCTGATTAGTCGCTCTGTCTGACCCCCTGTCTGCGGATGATAGGCTGTATAAATCGGGTGCCCAACTCTCTCTGAAAGCTCTGCCAGAATCGCGACATAAATCGGCTATCTCGATCAGACGTGATAGATCTCGAAACTCCATGTCTCGCAACGATCTCGCTGATGTAGAGGCGCGTCAATTGATCCATCGTAATAGTCCCACGAAAGGCCAAGAAGTGAGCGCTCTTCGTAAGCCGATCGATAATAACCCAAATCATATCATTCCCATGAACAGTCCGCGGTAGTCTCACTATGAAGTCCATGGTGATATCATACCACTTCCACTCTGGAATCTCTAATGGCTGAAGTCTACCATGAGGCTTCTGATGCTCAGTCTTCACTCTGAAACATGTCATACACGCCTCCACATACTTCCCCACATCCCTCTTCATCCCTGGCCACCAGTAATGAACTCGCAGGTCTCGGTACATCTTCGTGCTGCCCGGATGGATCGACAATCTAGACTTATGGGAATCATTTAGAATCAGCTGTCTCAAACTGCCTACTCTGGGGACCCACACTCGACCTCGAAGGGTCATCAATCCTCTGTCATCTCTACTCAACAACCCCAGCTGACCAGCTAATCTCTCTCTCTCTCTGCACATTCTCGCCTCTCAGAGCCTCCTCCTGAGCTAACCGCAGACTATCAATCAAAGTCGACATGATTTCTAACCGAGAAGCTCTGGACGTAATCGTCTGCTCATAGGATCTCCTACTCAAAGCGTCCGCCACCACGTTAGCTTTCCCTGGGTGGTACTGAATATCGCAATCATAATCCTTCAGGAGCTCCATGCTGCGCCTCTGTCTCATGTCCAGCTCCTTCTGACTGAACAGATACTGTAAACTCTTATGGTCGGTGTACACAGTGAAATGCGTCCCATAAAGATAGTGCCGCCATATCTTCAAAGCAAAGACTATGGCATCGAACTCTAAATCGTGCACCGGCCGACTCAACTCGTAACTCCGAAGCTGTCTCGAGGCATAAGCAATTACCTTGCCCCTCTGCATCAGTACACACCCCAACCCGGTAAAGGAGGCATCACAATAAACAGCAAAATCCTCAGAACCCTCTGGCAACGCTAGAATCGGAGCCCTACACAACCGATTCTTCAACTCTAGGAAAGCACTCTCCTGCTCCTCGGACCATACGAATGGCACTAACTACCTCGTCAACATCATCAAAGGCACTCCGATCCGCGAAAAGTTCTCGATAAACCGTTGATAATACCCGGCCAAACCCAAGAAGCTGCGAACCTCGGACACAGATGTGGGCTGGCCCCAACTCATAATAGCCTCAATCTTCGCGGGATCTACCTTAACGCCCTCGTTCGTCACCAAGTGCCCTAAGAACTGCATCTCTCAAAGCCAAAACTCGCACTTCGAAAACTTGGTGTATAGCCTCTCTCTCTGCAGGGTACTAAGAACTTCTCTCAGATGTTGGCTATGCTCCTCGCTACTCCTCGAGTAGATCAGAATATCATCAATAAACACAATCACGAAACGGTCGAGCATCGGCCTGCAGACCCTATTCATCACGTCCATGAATGCTGCTGGGGCATTAGTCAGCCCAAACGGCATGACTAAAAACTCATAATGACCATATCTGGTCCTGAAAGCAGTCTTAGGCACATCCTCGTATCAGACCCGTAGCTGATGATACCCGGAACGCAGATCAATCTTCGAAAAGAAACTCACCCCCTGAAGCTGATCAAAAAGATCATCAATCCTCGGCAAGGGATAACGGTTTCTCACCATTACCCTATTAAGCTCCCTATAGTCTATACACATACGCATCGTCCCGTCCTTCTTCTTCACGAATAACACAGGGGCTCCCCACGGAGAAGAACTAGGGCGAATGAACCCACGATCTAACAGATCCTACAGCTACGTCATCATCTCGCGCATCTCGGTAGGGGCTAACCGATACGGCGTACGCGCAATAGGAACGTTCCCGGGAACTAGGTCGATCCTGAACTCAACCTGCCGGTCAGGCGGCAGACCTGGCAACTCATCTGGAAATACATCAGGGAAATCTCTAACAACTGGCACGTCGTTGACCTCCCTCTTCTCCTTCTTCGCATCTATCACATAAGCTAAATAAGTGGCACACCCCTTCGCCACATACCTCTGAGCCTGCACCATCGACACTATACTCATCTCACCGCAACGCCTCTCCCCATACACAATCGCGGACTCAGACTCAAAAACGGGAATACAAATCATCTTCTTGAAGCAGAAGATATCCGCCTGGCACTCTGTCAGCCAATCCATGCCTATAATGGCATCGAAACTGCTAATCTCCATAGGCATCAAGTCTATGGAAAATCGGTGACCGTCTATCTCTAACGCACAATCTCTATAAATACGGCTCACTAACATAGTACTACCATCAACACGCTCAACAATGACAGGCACAGATAATTTAGATGAAGGCACAGAAAAATAATCATAGAAGGAGGCAGATACATATGAACGATCGGATCCCGAATCAAATAGAATAAAGGCACGTAGTCCGTTAAGGATGAACGTAAGATACAAAATCAGGCGACTCGCGCGCCTCCTCAGCAGTAGCCTGAAAGACCCTGCCACGAGCCCTAGGTGCTCCCCCTCCCCGAGGTGCTGAAGATGACCCGGAAGCTCCGGCCCCACTCGAGCTCGATCCTGGGAATCCCGCTCCGGGATTCGGGCAATCCCGAGACATATGACCTGGTTTCCCGCATCGGAAGCACAGGGAGTCCTGAGAAGTGCATACAGCAGCAGTGTGACCAAACTGGCCACATCGAAAACATCGGAGGTGCTCCGGGGCACACGGCCTGCATGGAGGTGTTGGCATCGCTGGCAATCTCTCTCCCTAGAACTCGAACTGTCCACTCGGCTCCCCGAATCTCTGGATCCCTTACCAACATTCCCCTGGCTCTGACTCTGTCTCTGGCCTTGACTCTGCTATCTCTGCCCCTGCTGAGTGGTATAGCATAAATCTCATGTAATAACATATGTTTAATTAATGTATTTTAATATACTTAGACGTTGTACCTAAATATTAAGAAACGTTTTTTTTAATTTTAAAAATTTTTATGAAAATATATTTTTCCTCAAGTAGCCTTTAAAAATAAATTAATCAATAAATTAAACCACACAAAATATATAATTTAGAATTTTATAATCAAATAGATTATTTGTATTTGTGTGTGTGTGTGTGTGTGTGTGTGTGTATATATATAAATTAACATATAAAATAAGAAATTGTAATATAGTTACATATTGTAGAAAAATTTTAAGGTATAATTTTTAACTTGTTAAAGAACTTTTTTATGAAAATATATAATTCCTCAAATACCCCTTAAAACAAGTTAAATAACAAATTAAACTAATAAAATATGTAATCAATAATTTTAAAATTATTCATAAAATAACTCGGTCTATATAAATTCTATTATTAAATGGACTCAACTTCGATACAACATGTTTAATATAAATAAAATTTACATGAACTCAAATAAATATAAGATAATAGTATTGTTATTTATCTCGTGAATCTTAAGTACATAAGATTCAATGTAGAATCTTATTAATATGCATTTAAATTAACGTATAAAAATAAATTTCTAATATAATTACACATTATATAGAAATTTTGAGGAAATATTTTGTTGGGAAATATCCTAAGTATGTCAAGCTGTTAGTTAGATTTCTCAAACTGTTAGTAGATTTTCTGTGTAATTACAAAGTTCAAGCTGTTAGTTGAGTAAGTTCGAGCTGCTAGTTCAAAAGTTCAAGTTGTCAGTGCTCAAGTTCAAGCTGCTCAACAGTTTTATAAACAGAAAGTGCTGAAATTCAGGAAGAGATTTATATTCGAAGATTCAAGCATATCTACTACAGAGAAATCAGAGTTTTCCAAGGAAACAAATCAGAAGGCTTTATATATAGATAGAATAGGTTTTCTATTGTATCTTTGCACGTACATGTTTTTGATTCAGTTGTAATTGCCTTTTGATTAAGTTTTCATAAGCCTCTAAGGTTGGAAAACCCTAAGAACAGTCTGTGTTCTTCGTCTAATCAAACAGATTAGAGGTGATTGTAATCATTAAGTTTGGCAATACAAAAGATTTGATTTTGATTATATTTATGTGTTATTTGTTTTGAAAGCTTTTCTTAAAACAATTAAGTGTTATTCCGCAAACTTCTTAATTGGACTTTGATTCAATACAAGGTTATTGGTTTTGTACTCTGATTGATTCAAACCAGTTAATCTTAGGTAGTGATTTTGATCTTGACAAGTGGTATCAAAGCTACATGTCTTTCTTTGTTTTCAAAGTCAGAAGCTTTCTTTTATAATTTTTAATTTTCTGCAATGGAATATGATAATAGCAGCAGTGGATCTGGGCAAGGACTTAAAGTGTCTATGCTCAAACCCACTGAATTCGAGATGTGGAAACTCAGAATTCAACAGCACATTCAATTTATTGATTATGCCATATGAGAAGCTGTTGAATTTCCTCTTGTAGTTGATCCTGAACTAGATGCTGAGGGCAAGCCCATAAAAACACCTCCAAAGACTGAACTTGAAAGAAAGGCTAGAATGAATGAAGTGAAAGCTCTTACACTTTTACAGATAGCCATTCCTAGTGCTTATCAACCCCAGTTTAAAAAGTTCTATACTGCTCATTCTCTTTGGATTGCTTTAGAGAAAAGATTTGCTGGTAATGCTAGCACCAAAATGAATCAAAAAGATCTTCTGAAACAGCAGTATGAAAACTTTTCTGGTGGCAAGAATGAAAACCTTACTCAAATCTTTGACATGTTTAATAAACTGATAGGTGAATTGGAGAGTGCAAAAGTCAGCTTGGATCAAGATGAAGTAAACAGAAAATTCCTTAGATCACTTGGTGAAGAGTGGACAGTCTATGCTGCCCAATGGAGAACAAAAGATACTCTTGATGAAATAGAGTTGGATGACCTTTACAACAGTCTGAGAGTGTTTGAAACTGAGATTGAAAATAAAAAGAAATCCTTTTTATACAATCATAACACTGCTCTGCTGTCATCAGCATTAACTGATAAATCTAACTGTTGTGATTCCTTTTCAGGTGCTGATGGTAACTCTACTGAAGTTCATTATGAAGCTTTTGTTGCCAATGATGGACTGTTTGCTCTAAATGCTGAAGATTTAGAACAAATCCATCCAGATGATCTAGAAGAGATGGACTTGAAATGGCAGCATGTTATGTTGACTATGAGGGCTAAAAGGTTTCTGAGCAGAACTGGCAGATCAAACTTCCAAGCCAGACCAGAAGGCAAACCAACATTTGATAGATCAAAAGTTGAATGCTTTAAATGCCACAAGCTTGGACACTTTGCCAGAGAATGCAGATCTCAAGGTCAACAGCCACCAAGACCCCAGCAAACTAATCAAGCTTCATCATCACAAGCACTTGTTTCTCAAGAAGACAATGTGTTTGACTGGAGTGATCAGACAGAAGAAGAGTTTCAAAATCAAGCTCTTATGGCAGAAACATCTAATGTCACTTCCACTAAACTACCATCTGAGGTAAATGCTAAACTCTGCTCTCAAACATGCAAAAATATGATTAAAAAGTACAGAGATCATAATGAGAGCATGTGCAAAACTCTAGCTAAGATGGAAGAAAGGAGATATGAGTACATGCAGGCCATAGAACATCTTGAAAAACAGATGAATGACCATAAAGATAACGAGATTCAAATGAGACATGATAGAACATATCATGAGTGGGAGAAAAATGAACTAAATAAGAAAATAGAGTCCCTAAATAAGAAATTAGATGAGGCTGAACAGAAGGTGTTAGAAGCTAACAAGAAAATAGAATCTGTCAATATAGATTTAGGAAACTTCAAATTGGCAAATCAAAAGCTGGAACACCTAATGGAAGTTCAATTTAAAGATAGGGTAAAATCTCAGCTCAATCCCAAAGAAGGTATAGGATACAAAGCCACTCCACCCCCATACAACAACAAATACATTCATCCCATGAGTGAAGTTGCTGATAGGCTTGTTAATGAACCATTAGATGAGTCAATGACAACTGTAGATCCTATCCTTGAAAACAGTCCTGAATCTAAAGAAGAACTTATTCCAAATGAAGGCTGTGAGTGCAAAGAAGTTGAGAGAGAACACAAAACAATAAGTGCTCCTATAGAAACTTCTACCCCCAGTAAGAAAGGAAAAGAGAAGATGAGTGTATCCAATGTTGTTCCACATGTTTCTGTACCTTCTAACTGTAACATTACATCTTCCTCAAAAGTTAATAAAAGGGGTAAGACTGTTCCAATCTGCACATGCCAAAAGCATGGTGTCCAAAAGTTTCCCAAACAACAGCAGGTAAGGGGAAATCAAAGGAACAAGAACCAGTTATGGTCTAACAAAACTGGTTCTCCAATCAAAACAGTCAAAAGATGTTTCTATTGTGGCAGGAAAAACCATTGGCCATGCATTGTTTGTATGAACCATCTGTTGCAAGACAGACTGTGGTTCAAAAACAGGCATTTGTTCAAAACACAAAGAATTCAAAGGCCAAACCACCTGTTGCACCAGTTCCAAAGAAGACAGTTGATCACCGGTTCTTAAAAGTCAACAAAAGACAGTCTACACACCAAAAACAAGTTTTGGCAAAATCCAAATCAAATTTTAAACAGATATGGTGTGTTAAAGGCAAAAACTCAGATCAAACTGTTGATACAAATGTTGAGACTGCTAGGCCTAAAGTTGGAACTGGTAGTGCAAACTCTGAAGCTGTTAGCACTAAAAACTCAGTTCAAACTGCTAAGCCTAAAACTAGAACTAGTAATGGATCATCTGAGACTGTTAATGCAAAGGTTGGAAAGAACACCTAGATACCTCATGTCATAACTAAATATTCTTCACAGAATCCACCAGTGGATCTCACTAAGTATAAAAAGTCACAAACAGTGTTTAGTTATATCAATGCACAAGGACAACCCAAAACCAACTTGGTTTGGGTTTACTCCACTACCAACTAAGCTTTTATTTGTGCAGGGCACCCACAGGTCACAACATAAACAAGATGGCATTTGGATAGTGGATGCTCTAGGCACATGACAGACAATTCTGAATGCTTGTCAATTTTCAAAGGCTTTGAAGGAAAATTTGTTGCATTTGGAGGCAATTCCAAGTGAGGTAAGGTAACAGGTAAAGGTACTGTCAAAGCAGGAAATATGATCTTCAATGATGTTTTGTGTGTTGAACAGCTGAAGTAAAATTTACTAAGTGTGTCTCAAATCTGTGATAAACAAAATATTGTTCTATTCACAGATTCTGAGTGCATTGTTCTTTCAAAGGTTTTTAAAATACCTGAAAATCTTGTTTTACTGAGAACACCAAGAAAGGACAATGTCTACTGTTTGGACATAGATCTTTTATCCAAATCAAATACTTTTAGCTGTCTGATATCCAAAGCATCATCTAATGAGTCTGCTCTTTGGCACAGAAGGATGTGTCACATGAACTTCAAATCTATGAATGTTTTAGTCAAAAAGAAATTGGTAAGAGGTTTACCACAAAAGGAGTTCATCTGTGATGATCATTGTGTAACATGCCTTAAAGGCAAGCAACACAAAACTTCTCATAAGGCCAAAGAAGTAAATTCAATCTCATCTGCTCTTCATCTTATTCATATGGATCTCTTTGGTCCAACATTTTTTTTGAGTTTGAATAAAAGAGCTTACTGTTTAGTCATTGTTGATGATTTCACCAGATTTACATGGGTCTACTTTCTTAGGACTAAAGATGAAACTGCTGAGCTAGTTAAATCATTTATCCTTAAGATAGAAAATCAATCCAACTTGAAAGTTAAGGTGATCAGGTCAGACAATGGAACTGAGTTTAAAAATCATATCCTAAACAGTTTCTGTGAGTCTAAAGGTATTGTTAGGCAATATAGTGCACCAAGAACACCACAACAAAATGGTGTAGCTGAAAGAAAGAACAGAACTTTAATTGAGGCTGCTAGAACCATGCTAGCTGATTCCAAACTGCCAATCACCTTTTGGGCAGAGGCAATCAATACAGCTTGTTATGTGCTAAATAGGGTTCAGGTTGTTCAATCACAATGGAAAACTCCATATGAGTTATTCCATCATAGAGTTCCCTTAATAGCATTTCTAAAGTCTTTTGGTTGTTCATGCACTATTCTTCACACTAAACTCACTTAGGTAAGTTTGAAAGTAAGGCTGAAGAAGGTTTCTTTGTAGGATACTCTACTCAAAGCTAAGCCTATAGGGTATATAACAGTGTGTCTAAAACCATTGAAGAAAGTGCCAATGTTGAGTTTAATGAAAACACTGCAAATGTCAAAGGCACTGGTCCTGATTGGTTGTTTGATTTAGATTCACTAACAAATTCTCTGAGCTTTGTTGAATATACTGCAGAAACTGATGAAAACAGGGTTGAAGCTGCCAACACAAATTCTCATGCTGGTCACACAAATATTCAAGCTGTTGGCACAAAGTTTCAGACTGTTGAAGATTCTGAAAAGTGGGATGAGTATACTGTTCTACCACTTCTATCTTGTGACCCACCAGGGGTACTGGATGCTCAACATCATACAAGTCTAGATTATGAAGTGCCAATCCCAAGTCCTGAGGTAACAGCTCCATCCAATTGGGAAACAGTCCCATCTTCTGGTTAAGCTGTTCCTGAAGCAGAACCATCAAGTGGTCTTGAAGGAGATGATACAAATCTAGGAACATCATTTCAGACAGACAGAGAGCCCACACTCAGAGTTCACAAGTATCACCCTCTCAACCAGATAATGGGTGATCCTCGCACTCCTGTACAGACAAGGACAATGGTTCACAAGGAGTCTACTGATGCTGAATCAGCAGTTCCTGAATTTAGTCTAGCTGCCTTTGAACATGCATGTTTCATGTCACAACTAGAACCTAAGAAGGCATATGAGGCTTTGAAAGATCCATCTTGGATTGAGGAAATGCAGGAAGAACTACTGCAATTCAAGATTCAGAATGTATGGACTCTAGTTGATCTTCCTAAGGGAAAGAGAGCAATTGGTACAAGATGGGTGTTCAGAAACAAGAAGGATGAGAGAGGGATAGTAATCAAGAACAAAGCAAGACTGGTAGCACAAGGATACACTCAAGAAGAAGGAATAGATTATGTTGATGTCTTTGCCCCAGTAGCAAGGATAGAAGCCATCAGACTGTTCCTAGCTTATGCCAGCTTCAAAGGATTTAAAGTGTACCAAATGGATGTGAAATATGCATTCCTGTATGGTACAATCGAAGAAGAGGTCTATGTGTGTCAACCACCTGGATTTGAGGACTATAAGTATCCAGACAGAGTCTACAAATTAGACAAAGCCCTCTATGGACTCCACCCAGCCCCAAGAGCATGGTATGACACTTTGTCATCATACCTTCTACAAAATGGATTCAAGAGAGGTACTCTGGACAAAACATTGTTCACAAAGTCCATCAAATCTGAGATTTTGATTGTTCAGATTTATGTTGATGATATCATCTTTGGGTCCACAAATGACAGTCTGTGCAAAGAGTTTGAGACATTGATGCACTAAAAGTTTCAAATGAGTTCAATGGGAGAACTCGCCTTCTTTCTAGGATTGCAGGTCAAGCAGAAGCCCACAGGACTTTTTATAAGTCAATTAAAGTATGTTAAAGACATTCTGGAAAAGTTTGGTTACAAAGATACCAAAGTTGCTAGTACTCCAATGGACACTCACAAGCAGCTTGATGCAGATAAAGATGGAGTAGATGTGGGCATTCACCTATACAGATCCTTGATAGGTTCACTAATATATCTCACATCTTCTAGATCTGATATAATGTTTGCTGTTTGTGTTTGTGCCAGGTTTCAATGTGCTCCAAAGGACTCACATCTGTTTGCTGTTAAGAGAATTTTATTGATATCTCAAAGGCCAACCACATTTGGGCCTATGGTATCCTAAAGACTTTCTCTTGAACTAACAACCTACTCTAACAGTGACTATAGAGGATGCAACATTGACAGAAAATCCACAACTGGTGGATGTCAATATCTAGGAGCAAGACTGGTCTCTTGGCAGTGCAAAAAGCAAACAACTGTCTCCACCTCATCCACTGAAGCTGAATATGTAGCAGCTGCCAGCTGCTGTTCCCAAGTGATATGGATTCAAAATCAACTGAGAGACTATGGTATGAACTTTCTATCTACTCCTATTTACATTGACAACTCAAGTGCCATAAGCATCATACAAAATCCAGTGAAATTTCCCAAAACCAAGCATTTAGACATTAGATTTCATTTTATAAGAGATTGTAATGAGAAGAAATTAATCCAAGTTACCAAAATTCATACAGATGATCAGTTAGCTGATCTATTTACAAAACCATTTGATGTAGGAATATTCACCTTCCTAGTATCAATTATTGGCATGGTTAATATGGATTAATTTGTTTTTCATCATTCTATCTTATTTTATGAAGAATACATTTATTTCATATGCTTGATTAAGGGGGAGACATTGTTTCATTAGAATATGCTTAATTTTCAACTAACAGCTTGAGTCTTTTCTCAAGCTGCTAGTTCATTTCACTCGACTGTTAGTTGTTTTCACTTGATCTGTCAAAGTGTGCAGGGTAATTCGGTAATTTCTTATAAGTGTGGTCAAGGTCGATATCATCCACCTTTTTCATTACAAAATTTATCTACCATTATCTTACTTTTCAGGTGTGTATTTGTTATTACTTTAACATTCATTTCAATCAATTACACACTTCGGTGTATATATTTGTCGTTTTCAGTGGTTTTAGAAAAATGAACTATGGAGCAGTTTTATAACAGCCCAGACCACCCCGAGACAAGATATTGTCCGCTTTGGTAAAGGCCGCACGGTTTTGTTTCTGGAAGCAAAACGATAGGCCCGCCCCAAAACGCGTCTTGGTGGATAGAGACAACCTCACCCTTATATGGGCATATTGGTTTCTCCTCTCCACCGATGGGGGACGTTACAATCCCTCCCCCATGGGAACATAGCGTCCCCGCTGTGCACATCGACCCGGTGCCTTGCTCTGATACCACTTATAACAGCCCAGACCACCCCGAGACAAGATATTGTCCGCTTTGGCAAAGGCCGCATGGTTTTGTTTCTGGAAGCCAAGCTGTAATTCCTAATATATCAATCAACAATCAATTGAAAACAATAAAGAACAAGATCAAAAACACTAACCGAATGATTTGATAAGAACAAAAGATTACAGAGATGAATGTGTGAGAAACTTATACTGTAGCCGTAATTGTCCTCCAAGATTTCTGTGCAAAAATGCAATTACAAAATGTCAGATCTTGACTTTTACAAAGTTAAAACACTATTTATAGTCTAATTACAACTTTGTCCTATTTACATTTTATACCCTAGACTTTATTATTTCATCAACCATAATAGGTTCCAACATTCTCCCCCTTTGATGAAATAAGCCAAGTCATCATTTTGTCAATCTCAACTTCATCTCAAACCTTCTTATACTTTTTCTGTCAGACAGTCTCCAGTTGATTTTGGAAATGAACTCAACCATCAGTTTTCTGTCATTAGCAGTCAAAGCTCCCTGCTTTGTCTTCCTCTTCTTATCAGATGCCAACTTTCCCTTCAACCCATTCATCACCTTCTGAAAAGTCCCGTCACAAAATTTATTGAGTTCAACACTCCGCATCACTATTAACTTTTTATAGTGAAAAATGAAAAATATGCACATTTTTGGATATGCTCTAAAAACCTCAAAAAATATTATGGTTTTTTTGTTATAGTATAAAAAACTTAAAATTTAAAATGAAATCAAGTTATATGTCATTTGGTTGCTTAATATGCAAACACTCAAGTTAAATATAGAATATAAAATTATTTTATTATTAAAATTCTAAACATAAAAATATAAAGAGCATTACTATCATTTATTAGATTGACTCGTTACATTTAGATATTAAACAAAAACTAACGAATTAATGTCTTTTATTATTTATGTTAGGCACAAAAAGGCCTCAGTCAAACTGTTTTGCATCTAAGGGGGAGATTCTTAATCAAACCTGATGATGCTCTTGAAGGATGAATTTAAGGCCTGTTATATGCCTTATTGAAACCTGAAAGTAATTTGCAGTATCAGCCTTAAGCTGTTCTATGTGTTGCATGTGTTGCAACAAAGGCAGTTTTGCTCAAGCTATTCAGTCTGCTGAACAGGCTGGACATAAACTGTCTACGCTGCTCTACACTGGTGAGCAGCTTGGGCAGTTTACAAGTGTTCTGTTCTTTGTGAACAGAACCTGTTCTTTGTGAACAGGCTAAACACTTTATGGAATGTGTTTCCAAGTCCTCATGTATTGTTTTTTACTGCAAGATCAGTTTACAAAGTCGAAGACAAAGTGGAAATCAGAACTGCTCAGCCTGCCCAAGCTGTTCTGCTACATGAAGACAAAAGGTTATTTGAAAAAGGGTGACAGACCTTTTTCTTATATCAAAATAGGCCTTTACAAGGAAGAAAAACACAAAGTTGACATTCCTTATTTGGTTAAAGGCAATGCAACAGTAGACAAAGTGAAAAGACAAAAGTTCTGCCCATATGAAGACAAGTCTGCTTTTCAGAAAAGTGCAGAAAAGGTTATGTTGTCTTTTCAACAAGACTTTACCTTTTTCATTCCGTCCAATGAAGAAGCTTCACTTAGATCTTCTGAGTGAATATAAAAGGAAACTTCCAAGGATTGAAAGTTTAAGCCAAAAAGCTAAGTGCTGAAAACAAGAGTGAACGTGCATTCAAAGTGTGTCTTTCATGCATGCAAGTCTGCTTGAATAAAACAGTGCTCAGTGTCTAAGCTGTTCTTATTCAAGCTGTTCCTCAGAGTCTTGTAAACACAGTGAGTGATTCTTAGTGAGTGTATTCATTGTAATTAGTTTATGTTAGTCTTAGACTAGTTAAACATACTGTTGTATCTGTCATCTCAGCTTGAACCTTTCCGCATTCAAGCTTGTTCGTAATTAACATTTGTTAATAATACATACAAACATTGAGAAAATTGTGTGTAGTTTTTAAAGTGTTGTATTCACCCCCCCCCCCTCTACAGCTTAAAGCTATATACTTGGGATATCTTTTGGGACCTACAACTGGTATCAGAGCAGGCTAGAGTGTGTGTCATTCTAGATCTCTCATTCTCCCAAAGTTTCCATGGACAACAGTGCTGCAAATTCCTCATACTATGACAATGGTTCAATGGGCAAACCTCCAAAGTTCAATCACCAGAACTTTTCTGGCTGGAAGTGCAGAATGATGCTCTACTTAGAGAATCTGGATGTACAACTACCAGAGATTGTAATGGAGGGTCCCTATGTGCCAACCTCTGTTACAACAATAAATCCTGCTGTTGAAGGAGCTGCTCCTGAAATCAGAACATTTGAGAAAGCAAAAGCTCAATGGTCTGATGAAGACAAAACACTGGTAGCTCTTGATGCAAAGGCCAGAAACAATCTGGTCATCTCTCTGCCTGATGATGTGTTAAAACAGGTTGAGAAGATGAAGACTGCCAAGGAGATGTGGGATACTTTGTGTACCGTCTATGATGGACCCACAATCACACTTGACAACAGGATTAATAATCTTGTTAGACAGTATGAACTCTTCTTTGCAAAACCAAAGGAGACTCTCACTGAAACCTACACAAGGTTTACTGCTCTTGTAAATGATCTCAAAGCTGTTGGGATCACCAAGGACAGCCTGACTTTGGTAAACAAGTTCTTGGATGTTCTGCCTGAAGAATGGAATTATTTTTCTACAATCTTAAGGAATTCAGGTACTATCAAAAGTATGGATCTTGTTAACTTATATGGATCCTTACTAAATGATGAGCAATCAAGGCAACAGAAAAGAAATGCCTTGGAAATATCTAAGAAAGGTGTAGCCTTTGTGGCTAATGTGAGACAACCTGTAAATCAAATAAGTGATGTGTTCACTCAACCTGATCAACAGGCTGATGATAAGGAGGAAATGTCTGATGAGGAAGACAATGCAGATAGTACTGAACTGGATGATGAGCAGATGATAGCCATGCTTGTCAAAAGGTTCAACAAGAAAAGGTTTGGAAGAAACATGCTACAAGGAAACTCAAATGCTGTCAAAAAGAAAGCATTTGACAAGACCAAAGCTGAGTGCTTCAAATGTGGCAAAACTGGCCATATAGCTGCTGACTGTGTGTCAAAAGCTGTTGGTCAGACATCCAAACCACACAAGACAAACAGGGATGATGGCTATAGGGTTAAGTACCTTATGGCCATGGCCAAGCTGAGGAAGTTAGAAAACTCAGTGGATTCTAACAGGCAAAAGGGACTAATGGTTGAAACTTGTGACTGGGAGGAATCTGATTCATCATCTGATGAAGAAGACAACAACTGTCTGATGGCCAACACTGATGTCCCATCAACAAGCAATTTCAAACAGGATCTGGCTGAAGCTGAAGCTTTCAGCAGCTTGGAGAACTGGAACCCTACAATGATGTATAAGGTACAAAATTTTATGGATTACAGTTCTGAAGAAAAAGTTAAAATGTTTGAATATATGCTTGTTGATCTAAAAGCTGCTGTTGAGAAGCATGCTGTTTTATTATCTGAAATCTCTAAGCTTAAAACTGATATCGAAACAAAGTCTAGTAAACTGGACAGCTTCCATAAGTTGGAAGCTGAGCTTAATGAATTAAAACACATCAATTCCATTTTACTGGAAGAAAAGAGAGAAACAGATATAAAACATGCTAAGCTTCAAAAGATAGTTGAATCTTGGTGCCAATCTGCACAAAAAGTCAGCCACTGCATAAGTCAGCAGATTCCTGCACAAATCCAAGCCTATCTTGGAGGGGATCTTGACACAGCAGCTTCCATTGTTGAGGTTAATAATTTAAAAGAACACTTGTCCACTCTTGGTGAGCTTCCAAACACTTTTATTCAAAAAGTGAATGGTAAATTAATCTCAACAAACAGGTTTGTCAGGCCTCAAAACATTGACAGCTCGTGTGAACCTAGCTCAAAATGAATGTTTCATCAAATAAGCTTGCTAAGTGCTCTGCTGATTCACACAAGCAAAAGAAAGGAAAGCATGTCCAAACTGCAGCTGTGGACACCAAACCTGTTGACAAAACAAACTTTGTGTCTAAAGCTGGTGTAAAAAGACATACTAATCCTTTTAATGCTGAACATTTTGAAAATAAGTTTTCAAAAGATAAGCAGTCTGCCTTTAACAAGAATAAGTCTCAGGTTGAAGGCAAACCTGCTGTGATTTCAAATAAGTTTTCAAATCATAGTGGTAAACTGGTTTTAAATGAGAATAAGTATCTAAAAACCAGAAATAATGAGTATGTTGATAGGCAACATCAATCACATCTCAGGAAGGGCAAAGGCAAAGTCATTGCTCAGCCTGAGAGATCTGGGAATAAGTTTCCTAAACCTGTGGAGATTCAAAAGCCAATTAAGCTTCCTATCTTTGATATCTGCCCTCCTAAAAAGAGGAAAGAAGAGACATGCAAAGCTGTGGCTATTGAACTTTCCACTCAAGCTGTTGATTCATCAAAAAGTAATAAGTTTGCTAAACCTGCTGATGGAATCAACAGAAATAACCCAGAATGTGTTTCTGAAAGGTCTTCTTCCAAAAATGCTAAAAGGATAAAGTGTTATAAATGTGGAATGAAGACACATCTGGCCAAAGACTGTCCTGAAACTGGGGACATGAGGCCTGCTGACTCTGATGCTTCCCTCACTGCTAACATAAACAGTGTTGGAAACACCTTAGTTAATGAGAGTGGTATTCAATCTGATACCATTCAAATAGGGAATATTAGAGTTGACATTACAAGTCCATCAACAAATGTTGATGAAGTAGGAGAACTCATCTCTGTGATGAGTTCCCCTAAAAGTATCTAATATTCTTCTTATCACTCTGTAGGAAAAACAACCATCCTAGGTTTGGTACTTGGACAGTGGCTGCTCAGGGCACATGACAGGTTGTAAGGACCTGCTGAGTGATCTCAGGCCTGAAAAACGGCCAAAAGTCACATTTGGTGACAATGTACATGGATCCACTGAGGGATATGGAACTCTTAAAGCTGGTGCTGCAGTGTTCAAAAGAGTAGCCTATGTGGTTGGGCTAAAACATAACCTTGTTAGCATAAGCCAACTGTGTGATGCTGGCTATAAGGTTAACTTTGATGAGCACCTGGGTTACATATTGGATCCCCAAGGCAAAGTTGTGTTGTGTGCTCAACGAAAGAAAGGTGTATATGTTGTGGACATGCAATCTGCTGATCCCACAACTGAAACCTGCTTCCTCACAAAAACAAATGCAGACTTAAATTGGTTATGGCACAAAAGGCTGTCACATCTGAACTTCAAGAACATCAACAAACTCTGTAAGAAAGAGTTGGTGACAGGTTTGCCTTCTATGACCTTTGTTAAAGATAAACTCTGCACAACTTGTGAGAAAGGCAAGCAGAGAAAATCATCATTTAAATCCAAACATAACTTCTCTATTGATACTCCTCTCTTTTTAATCCACATGGACTTGTTTGGACCTGTTAATGTCCCAAGTCTAGGAGGAAGAAGATATACTCTAGTAATGGTTGATGAGTTCTCCAGGTTCACATGGGTTATCTTCTTGAAGAGCAAAGGAGAGGCTACTAGAGAAATTATTGGATTTGTGAAAAAGATGGAAATGTTGAACTCTGCCCAAGTAAAGTAGCTTAGAAGTGATCATGGTACTGAATTCAGAAACAGTACTCTTGAAGATTTCTGTGAAGAGAAAGGAATTACTCAAAACTTTTCAGCTGTAAGAACTCCACAACAAAATGGAGTTGCTGAAAGGAGAAACAGAACTCTCATTGAAGCTGCTAGAACCATGCTGTGTGCATCTGGTTTACCTTCATCATTTTGGGCTGAAGCTGTTAACACGGCCTGCTTCACCCAAAACAGATCTTTAGTGGTAAAAAGGTTCAACAAAACTTCCTATGAGCTGCTCAAAGGGAGGAAACCAAATGTCAGTTACTTCCATGTATTTGGTTGTCCCTGCTTCATTTTGAATCAAAGAGATCAACTGGCAAAGTTTGAACCAAAAGCTGATGAAGGTGTGTTTGTTGGCTACTCTGCTATCTCTAAAGCCTACAGAGTGTACAACAACAAAATAAAGGTGATAGATGAATCTATCAATGTCACCTTTGAAGAGTCCAAGAATGCTACCACCAAAGCTGTTCCTGAATTAGTTTCAGGAGAGTTAAACTTTGATGATCTGATGCATTCAAACAGTGAAGAGGACTCAAAAGCTTCCACAACACCCAGTGTGGAACCTGTTAATCATGATGGGCATGATGATGATTATGTCAATACACCCTGTGTGAATAAGTGTACTGACCTAATTACAACTACATGTCCTGAACCTATGAATGCTGATTTTCCTGGCTCCTCTGCTTATATGTTCAACAGTGGTCAGTCATGTTCAACAGGTGAGCAGGCTCAAGACAACAGTGTGTCTGAAAATCTTGAGAGCTGTTCAACAGGACCTGCTGAAGCTGCTGATAATTCAGAAGAATCATCATTGAAGAATGATCCTAAGTGGATCAGATGTCACCCAAATGATCAAATAATTGGTGACATTAACAAAGGAGTACAAACAAGGTGAGACAGCTTAGGGAACTTCTGTATGTTCTCTAGCTTTGTTTCACTAATGGAGCCAAAGAAAGTGGATGAAGCACTAAAAGATGCCAATTGGATCACTGCCATGCAAGAGGAACTCAATCAGTTTGAGAGGAACAAGGTATGGAAGCTGGTCCCTGCTCCTAAAGGTAAAACTATAATTGGCACTAAATGGGTCTTTAGAAATAAGATGGATGAGCAAGGTCATGTCATAAGAAATAAGGCAAGACTGGTTGCTCAGGGCTATAGACAGGAGGAAGGAATTGACTATGATGAGACATTTGCCCCTATGGCCAGGCTAGAAGCAATTCGTTTGGATCTAGCCTATGCTGCTCATAAAAGCATTAAGGTATTTCAAAAGGATGTGAAAAGTGCATTTTTGAATGGTAAGCTGCAAGAAGAAGTTTATGTCAAGCAGCCTCCAGGTTTTGAAAATGAACATCATCCAGGTTTTGTCTATAAGTTGGACAAAGCTCTCTATGGTCTCAAACAAGCCCCTAGAGCCTGGTATGACACTCTTACTGAATTCCTTATGAGCAATGGGTATTCCAGAGGTAAAGTGGATACTACACTGTTCATAAAGAAGGTGAAATCTGATATTATGCTTGTTCAAATTTATGTGGATGATATAATATTTGGTTCTACCAATGAGCAGTTGTGCAAGAATTTTTCATTACTCATGAAATCTAAATATGAAATGAGTATGATGGGAGAACTTACTTTCTTTTTAGGATTACAGGTTAAACAAACCTCAACTGGAATTTTCATAAATCAAAGAAAGTATACCTTAGATCTCTTGAAAAAGTTTAAATTTGATCAAAGTTCTCTTATTAAAACCCCAATGGCAACCAATGTAAAATTGGATGATGATACCAGTGGCAAAGCTGTTTCAGTAACAGCTTACAGAGGTATGATTGGGAGCTTGTTGTACTTAACAGCTAGTAGACCTGATATTATGTTTGCCACCTGTTTATGTGCTAGGTTCCAAGCTGATCCAAAGGAATCTCATCTAGCTGCTGTTAAAAGAATCTTCAGATACCTGAAGGATACACCAGGTTTGGGTCTTTGGTATCCCAAAGACTCAAGTCTTGAACTAACAAGTTATTCAGATTCTGATTTTGTAAGCTGCATGCTAGATAGGAAAAGCACAACAGGTGGATGTCAACTCCTTGGTGGTAAGTTGATAAGTTGGTGTAGCAAGAAGCAGAACTCAGTGTCTACTTCTACTGCTGAAGCTGAGTACATTGCTGCTGGAAGCTGCTGTGGGCAGATTCTGTGGATGCAGCATCAGCTTGAAGATTATGGACTTGTGTATAGGAAAATTTCTATTCTGTGTGATAACACAAGTGCCATAGCTATTTCCAACAATCCAGTATTTCATTCAAGAACAAAGCATATTGAAGTCAGACATCACTTCATCAGGGATCACATTCAGAAAGGTAATGTGGAGGTAAGTTTTATTTCCACTTTTGTACACCCATCGAACACACACACTAAAACACACACAAATCTTCAAAAATCATACTTATAGTTCGAATCATGAGCTGAAATTTAATACATAGCATCTTATACACTAGATTTGAACGAATCCTCAAGAATATAACACATGCATTCATATTTGCAACACCAAATCTAAGTTTTGGTTCTTATAAAAACCGAACCAAAAATGTTCCCAAATTCAAATTTAAAGGATTTCTTACCTCAAATCTTTGCTTGCAGATGTTTTAGTTACTTGAATGCAAGTTGAATCCGAATTTCCAGCTTCAAATTTTAACTTTTGATGATCTTCAATTGCTTTAGAGAGAGAGCCGAGGGAGAGAGTAGAGGTTTTAGTGAGAGAGAGTGTTTGGTGAAAATGAAAGACAAAATTGGTGTTTTATTCCTTTTATTCACCACTTCCATCTTTGGGCACATTTAACCCCTCTACTTATCCAGTTCTATTAAATACTGATTTTATAAAATAAAAGAATTCTATCTTTTATTTATTATCCTTAATAATTTAATAATTATTTTCACTTAATAATTTAAAATTCTAAATTTCCATATAATGCAACCAAGTTTATAACCAATCCAAATTTCGTACCAACTTTCATAATTCAACTTAAATTACATTAATTTAAAATTTTATCTAATTAAACCTCAATTACAGTAATTTTAATTCTGAGGATGTTACAATATCATTTCCTAACTCCTAATTCTTTGCAAAACTCATTTTAAATTCATATTTCTCGTTCATCATTATTGGCAAGCAATCATTTAACACTTATGAAACTGTCATCGGTTAGATAAAACCGTTGCTATTTTTTTCTTTAGGGTTTTTTATATTTTATTTTTAATTTCAACATTTATAACACTATAAAAATTGTTACTAATTGATATAAGAACTGTTATCAATTTTTTTAGCATTGTACGTCATGCATTATATGTTAGATATCGAACAATGGTACAAAACGGGACTAGTACCGGTTTTCCGGTACCGAATACGGTACTAGCACCGATCCCGAATATCACAACTTGGTACGGTACTCGGTCTCGTATTTTCGTCTAATTCGGGAGTCCGGAAATCGGGACTCGGGACGGGTAGGTACGGTACTAGTCCCATGCTCATCCCTAGCTTGGAACACGAGTCTAACGAGGAAGACTCCGAGTCAGAGATAGAGCGAGTGCCTGCTACAGAGGCACGTATCATGAAGAAAGTGACTCGGTTACTACGTTCGGAAATGGCAGAAAGCCACATGAACACTCAGAGGTGGTTTCAGGAAATTCGTGATTTGATTACAGCAACGAGATCATCAGAGGGAGAAAATGTTCAAACGACTCCATCCGGGGAAAATAGGAAACAAGCTAACACTACTGGTGGGGCTAATACTCGAGGACCTGACCGTGTAAAATTTAAAGTGTTCAAAGATTGTGGTGGTAAAGAGTTTACTGGGGTAGCCAAGCCAATCCAGGCTATGGAATGGATTGAGCAGACGGAGAAGGCTTTCCGTATGAGTCGTTGTTGGGAGGTAGATATGGTAGAGTATGCCACTGGTATGCTCATCGGTAGAGCAGCGATATGGTGGAAGAATACATCAAAGGCTATAGGTGACGATCTAATTAAGGGTATGACATGGGAGCAGTTCTTGACTCGATTCAAGAAACAATTCTGTCCAGCTGATTTGGTGAAAGAGATGGGAAAGCAGTTTATATACATCTCCCAAGGTTCTGTTACAGTTTCTGAGAGTGAAGCACTGTTTAGAGAGAAACTACAGTTTGGATCGCATCATGTGCCTGATGAAGAGAGTCAGATTGAACACTTCATCTCGGGGTTGAGGCCTGAGATCAGAGAGTTCGTTGAGTTACAATATTTTCCATCATTCGAGGAGGCAGTTATGTGTGCGCGGAGGCGTGGACGTGCACTATCTCGACCTGACGCCACTTTGATGCCACCACCACCTCCAAAGAGGCCTAGGTTTGAGAACTCTTCTCAGCATCAGTCGGGATCACATGGGTATTCTTCAGGATCTTCAGCTCCGAGGAGACAGTTTCAGCAGGGTTTATCTCGATCATCTTCTGGTCCAGCTAAAACATCAGGATCATCACTTCCTTGAAATCGACCACAGCAGCACTCGGGATCTATAACACCTTGCCTTTTATTTGCATTTTTGTTTTTAAGTATTTTGAGCAATTTGCGTAAAATGATGTAATTTCGAGATTTAGTATAAATAGGAGTTGGGTGCTCCATTTTCTCACTTTTGCAAAAACCCTCTAGCAAATTCCAGAGCTTCTCTCTCTAACCCGAAACTTCTCTCTAGCTTTTCTCCCAAACCGACCGGCCAAATCTCGTGTTCTATACGTCATCGGAAAGATCTCGAAGAGTACTACTCGAATCTACCATTGCATGTGAGATTTCATACGGTTTTGAGGTAAGAATCGTCCTTTTCGTTTTCTGCACTTTCGGTTTTGAAGCTACGAATTCGAGTTTGTCATTCTAGGCGATTTAAAGCTGATTTTGTATGAGTTTTAGCTAAAATATGGTAGATTATGTATAATATAATCAAACCGAGGCTTGTTGCTTAGTTTATTTGTGATTTTAGGCTTGAAAATGCATGTGTAAAGCTGTAGCTTATGAACAAACTCGAGAATACGTAGAACAGACTCGAAAATAGATAGAACAGGCTCGAATAGGGCTAGATTCGAATCATAGATTCGAATCTAACCACCAGATTCGAGATGGCCTTCGAATCTAATCCCCTGTTCGAGTCTGGCTTCGAATCTGTCCCAGTTCGAGTCTGGCTTCGAGTTTGTTACTCAGATTCGAATCTGACTTCGAATCTGATACTCAGATTCGAATCAAGCCCCTAAATTTCGAATTTTAATTAATAAAATTTATGAACAACGCATAAATTAGCAAAATAATTAGCAAAATATTTAGCTAGAAGTTATGGCTTATAGATGTTGGAATATTGAGCTAGCAATATTAATTTAGCACATGTTCTGTAATATTGAACTTCAGATATTATACATAAGCTGTTTAGCCCAGCTGCGAGTCAAAGCCAGTGCCAGAATATATTAAAAGCCTAGATAAGCAAGAGCAAGCGTTATAAAGCAATTTAAAGCGTAAATAAGCCCGAGCAAGCATTTCAGAATATTTCAAAGCATTTTCAGTACTGTGAGTAACAGTTATTCTTGTTTACATGTTTTATATGAAATTGAGACATAAATTGCTTCTATGTGACTTCTTTGGAATTCAATAGACTTTTGTGAGTGAAGGCGAACACTGTGGTACAGGTGATGCCCAGCTTAGCCGGATCTTATATCTGATCTATTAATATGCATATTTATCTGCTATCTGTTTATTGTTCTGCATACTATACAGCAGGCCTTGTTTTAGCGTTTCTTTGTGCATCTCATAGCATTATATTAGCGAGCAAGCAATTCTGATGTTCACCACTATCCCTTGAGCATTATGCGGGTAGCTAGCCCCGCATCACAGATTGATCATCTGTCAGCGGTAAACCCATAGTGGTGGCATCTCCGTTCTGCGTGAAATGTCTCAATTGTGCAGCGTTCTTTCTGGGTATTAAGCAAATGAGCAAGCAAGCAAGCATAACAGCCTTTATAGGCATTTTCGCCTCATATTTTACATGCATTCTTGAATATCTGTTTACTCACTAAGCATTAGCTTACAGTTGCTATTCAAAATTTTTACAGGAAAAGGTAAAGAACAAGCTGGACCTTCTGCTTAGGTCTTTTATCTGATCAACTCAGAGGACTTAGCTCACTTTCAGTTTGTGGTATAGCTTTATGATGCCTTGGGTTCTGGGTAGCTACTTTTATTTATGTTGTGATGTTTTTTAGCAACTTAGTACTGTAACCTTGTAGCACGTGTAGTGCATGACTGATTGTAATATTTTATTTAGCTTTATGCATTTATTATTATTCCTGGGATAAGCAAGCATGTTTTGAAGCAAGGATGTGACAGGATGGTATCAGAGCATTAGTTTGAGGGATTCAAGTGTTAGCAATAACACTTGGACTCAAACTTTTAAGCAAAGATATTAGCTTCGCATGTCTAGGCTTTAACTTGACCTGAGATAGGCTTTGACTTTCCTTTAGGAATTGGGAAATGGGGTAGAATAGGAGTTATGCCTATTCTTATGCAAGTATTATTTATATAATTTCAGAACATGTCTGGATCTGATGAAGGAGCTGGAGGTGGACTCACTCCTGAACAGATCATGCAAATAATGCAAACGATGCTCAATGAAAACAATGAGCGTCAAGCTAAGTTCTTACAAGATCAGTTTCGTGCTCGTGATGAAGCCGAAACTAAGCGTAGAGAAGAACGTAGGAAACAACAGCATGATGACACTGGACGCCACAACGACGACACCGACGAGGAGGAAGCCCCTGTAGTCCCTCCTAAGGGCTGCAACTTCCGTTACTTTAAGGCTTGCGGAGCTCAACCTTTTAAGGGTGCTGCAAATTCGATCGAAGCGCTTGAGTGGATCACTGGCATCGAGCGGATTTTTCTCATTAGTGACTGTGCTGAAGAATCAAAGGTCAGCTTCGCTACAACACTGTTCGAGGGTGGCGCTGTTATGTGGTGGAGATCTCAGGAAAACATGCACGGAGCCAACTGGATTAAGTCCCTATCTTGGGATGAATTCAAAGTTATTTTCTTTCATCAGTACTGCCCAGCTGATGAAAAGAAGCGTTTGGAAGAGAAGCTGATGTCTCTTACTCAGGGAACCAAATCGGTGACTGAGTATGAGATTGAATTCATCCGACTAAGCTTGCTGTCTGACTATCAAGTCGCTACTGAAGAGCGAAAGATCGACCGTTTTCTGATGGGTCTGCATCCTGAATATCAGAAGTTCTTGAAGCACCGGGGATATACCAACTATGCTGACTGTGTTGAAGCTGCTCGAATTCTCGAGCAGGATTTTATTCGAGCTGGAGGAATTCCTACTTCCTCTATTAACCCGACATGTCCATCACCGCCCAAGAAATCGCGCACCGGAAGCTGTTCTGGATCTTCATCCAGATATTCTCAGCCACAGCAGTTTCAGTACCGACAGTTCAGCTCGCCTCCAGCACAGCAAACTCGATCATATGCGGTACATTCTGAGCCGAGGCAGTGTCGCCGCTGCCAGAAGTCACACATTGGGCGTTGTAACCCCAATGATGTGAGGTGCTATGTGTGCAATGAAATAGGACATAGCAGTGAAGAATGTCCTAACAAAGTTAAAGTTTGCAACAACTGTTTACGCCCTGGACATAATGAGCATGCATGTACGCATCCGTTCAGCATAATTTATCCGAGTGCAGAGCATCATCCGCGATTGCAGCAGCAGCAATACCGACCTCAGCAACAACATCAACAACAACAGCAAAGACAAAATCAACCGGCCCGGCATAGCACATCGCGAGGAGGTTCTAGTCGCCGTAACGAGCCAACTAGGAGTCAGAATCGCGCATTCCAAATAACAGCCGAGCAAGCGAAGGAAATACCAGATGTGGTATCTGGTACGTTTCTTGTTAACTCTATCCCTGCTAGAGTTATTTTCGATTCAGGAGCCAATCGCTCTTTTATATCAAGTGCATTTGCATCTAAGCTTGGAATTACTCCGACAACTCTGCCTGTTATATTTGATATCGAAACGGCCAGTAACGTGTGCGTGTCCACCGATAAAATTTACCGCGACTGCATAATTCTGTTAGATAATTGCACGTTCCAACTTGACCTCATTCCTATGGACTTTCACGAATTCGACGTCATCGTCGGTATGGATTGGCTTGATCATCATGACGCCAACATTGTCTGCAAGAAGAAGTTGATAAAGCTCACTACACCGGATGGCCGCAGTATCTGCATCTATGGTGACAGAAAGAAAGGTGACTTATGTTTAATTTCTGTAGTCAAAGCTAGGAAACATATAGCTAAGGGTTGCGTGTCATACTTAGCATATGCAATAGATGCTAAGTCTGAAAAGAAAACTTTAGCCGAGGTACCGATAGCCTCTGAATTTCCAGATGTCTTTCCCGAGGACATCTCTGGACTCCCACCAGACCGTCAGGTGGAGTTCAGAATTGATTTAGTACCCGGCGCGGCACCAATTGCTCGAGCCCCGTATAGACTTGCACCTGCTGAGATGCAAGAAATGATGAAGCAATTGCAAGAATTGCTTGACAAGGGACTCATACGACCAAGTTCATCTCCCTGGGGAGCTCCTGTTTTATTCGTTAAGAAGAAAGATGGGACTCTCCGGATGTGCATTGATTATAGGGAGTTGAACAAGGTAACAATAAAGAACAAATATCCATTGCCCAGAATAGACGATCTTTTCGACCAGCTTCAGGGAGCCAGTTACTTCTCAAAGATCGATCTTAGATCTGGGTATCATCAGCTCAAAGTTCATGAAGAAGACGTCCCTAAAACGGCTTTCCGTACTAGATATGGGCATTACGAGTTTCTTGTTATGCCCTTTGGCCTTACAAACGCTCCTGCGGCGTTCATGGATCTGATGAACCGCGTTTGTAGACCAATGCTCGATAAGTCCGTTATCGTCTTTATAGACGATATTCTCATCTACTCAAAAACCGAAGCTGAGCATGCTGTGCACCTTAGAGAGCTGCTAGAGTTGCTGCGCAAAGAGCGACTTTACGCCAAGTTCTCTAAATGCGAATTTTGGTTGCGACAGATACAATTCCTTGGTCATGTGATATCTGGTGAAGGAATCTCTGTGGATCCTTCTAAGATAGAAGCCATTCAGAACTGGGAAGCTCCCAAATCAGCCACTGAAATCCGAAGTTTCTTGGGATTGGCGGGTTACTACCGTCGATTCATTAAGGACTTCTCAAAGCTAGTCATGCCTCTTACATCTCATACTCGCAAGAATGTTCCCTTTATTTGGGAAAAAGCTCAAGAGAACGCATTCCAAACTTTAAAACAGAAACTCACCGAAGCACCTATTCTGGCCTTACCCGAAGGCAATGAAGACTTTGTGGTCTTCAGCGATGCTTCATATCAAGGGCTTGGGTGTGTTTTGATGCAAAGAGGCAGAGTCATAGCATATGCTTCTCGCCAACTTAAGGATCATGAAAAGAGTCATCCAACTCATGACCTTGAACTTGCTGCTGTGACTTTTGCGTTGAAAACATGGCGGCATTATCTCTACGGCACCAAATGTCAGCTGTATACGGATCACAAGAGCCTTAAGTATATATTCAGCCAGAAGGAGCTCAACATGCGCCAGCGACGCTCCATGGAACTCATCAAAGACTATGACTGTGATATTCTTTATCACCCTGGCAAAGCGAATGTGGTGGCCGACGCATTGAGTCGTAAATCCTACTCTGCTAAATGTCTCTATACCTTGACTCATACTTCGTTTTCATCTACTCTGATTGATGAAATTCTCGTTTCTCAAGCCGAAGCCCTAAAAGAAGAAAACCTCAACTCTGAGGACATGAAAGGGCAACTTCAGTTCTTAACCGATAGCCCTCGTGGCTTAAAGCTTTTCAAAAATCGTGTCTGGGTTCCCAAATTTGGTGATGTTCGACAGAAAATTCTTTCGGAAGCCCACTGTTCTAACTTCTCGGTACATCCTGGCAGCACCAAGATGTACAACGATCTAAAAGCCGAATATTGGTGGCCCGGTATGAAAAGAGACGTAGGCCAACATGTTGATAATTGTGTTACATGCCGATTAGTCAAAGCGGAGCATCAGCAGCCTTACGGCAGTCTTCAGCCCTTACCGATCCCCGAGTGGAAGTTCGATCACATAACGATGGACTTTGTGACGAAGTTGCCGACTACACGAAGACAGCACGACGCAATATGGGTTATCGTGGATCGCCTAACCAAAGTCGCACATTTCATTCCGATTCGCGAAAACTATTCACTTGAGAAACTAGCCAAGTTGTATATAGACGAGATCGTTACTCGACACGGAGTGCCTCTGTCTATTGTTTCCGATCGCGACAGCCGATTTACTTCGAGGTTCTGGACTGCATTACAAGAAGGTTTAGGCACCAAGATCAGAATGAGCACGGCGCATCATCCGCAGCCTGATGGCCAGAGTGAGCGCACAATTCTTACA
The DNA here is from genome assembly GCA_020465985.1 of Centrapalus pauciflorus. NCBI lineage: Eukaryota > Viridiplantae > Streptophyta > Magnoliopsida > Asterales > Asteraceae > Centrapalus > Centrapalus pauciflorus. The sequence continues at coordinate 23,091 of JAANYP010000447.1, read as the reverse complement.
CTCGAAGACATGCTGCGAGCATGTGTTCTTGAGTTTAGCGGTAGTTGGGATGACCACTTGCCGTTAGCAGAGTTTTCTTATAACAATAGTTACCACACATCTATCAAAGCCGCACCTTTCGAAGCCTTATACGGACGCAAGTGCCGAACTCCTACGTGTTGGCATGAAGCCGGTGAAGCACCAATCGCCGGTCCCGAGCTACTTCAGCAGACAAATGAAAAGATCCGAATTATACGTCAACGATTGGAAACTGCTCAATCTCGACAGAAATCGTATCACGACCGACGCCATAAACCTTTAGAATTCCAGAAGGACGACTATGTTGTATTAAAAGTCTCGCCGATGAAAGGTGTGTTCAGATTCGGCAAGCGTGGCAAGTTAGCACCACGATTCGTTGGTCCTTTCAAGATCATTGAGCGTATTGGAACTCAATCTTATCTGTTGGACTTGCCAAGCGAACTGTCCAACATACACCCCGTGTTTCACGTTTCACAACTAAGGAAGTGCAAAGAAGATGACAGAGAAAAGTGGGCCGATCATCTGACTTATAAGATTAATGAGAAGCTGCAATGTGACGAGCCTGAAGTCATTCTAGAGACAAAGATGAAGAAGCTGAGAAATAGAGAAGTAGCAATGGTGTTGGTGCAGTGGAGGACTTCTCACGGAATTTCTCAGACCTGGGAATCTGAGGAAGACATGAGAGTTCAATATCCGCATCTGTTTGAGCCTTAGGTACTTCGAGGACGAAGTGCAAGCGTGGTGGGCTCATACTATAACACCTTGCCTTTTATTTGCATTTTTGTTTTTAAGTATTTTGAGCAATTTGCGTAAAATGATGTAATTTCGAGATTTAGTATAAATAGGAGTTGGGTGCTCCATTTTCTCACTTTTGCAAAAACCCTCTAGCAAATTCCAGAGCTTCTCTCTCTAACCCGAAACTTCTCTCTAGCTTTTCTCCCAAACCGACCGGCCAAATCTCGTGTTCTATACGTCATCGGAAAGATCTCGAAGAGTACTACTCGAATCTACCATTGCATGTGAGATTTCATACGGTTTTGAGGTAAGAATCGTCCTTTTCGTTTTCTGCACTTTCGGTTTTGAAGCTACGAATTCGAGTTTGTCATTCTAGGCGATTTAAAGCTGATTTTGTATGAGTTTTAGCTAAAATATGGTAGATTATGTATAATATAATCAAACCGAGGCTTGTTGCTTAGTTTATTTGTGATTTTAGGCTTGAAAATGCATGTGTAAAGCTGTAGCTTATGAACAAACTCGAGAATACGTAGAACAGACTCGAAAATAGATAGAACAGGCTCGAATAGGGCTAGATTCGAATCATAGATTCGAATCTAACCACCAGATTCGAGATGGCCTTCGAATCTAATCCCCTGTTCGAGTCTGGCTTCGAATCTGTCCCAGTTCGAGTCTGGCTTCGAGTTTGATACTCAGATTCGAATCTGACTTCGAATCTGATACTCAGATTCGAATCAAGCCCCTAAATTTCGAATTTTAATTAATAAAATTTACGAACAACGCATAAATTAGCAAAATAATTAGCAAAATATTTAGCTAGAAGTTATGGCTTATAGATGTTGGAATATTGAGCTAGCAATATTAATTTAGCACATGTTCTGTAATATTGAACTTCAGATATTATACATAAGCTGTTTAGCCCAGCTGCGAGTCAAAGCCAGTGCCAGAATATATTAAAAGCCTAGATAAGCAAGAGCAAGCGTTATAAAGCAATTTAAAGCGTAAATAAGCCCGAGCAAGTATTCAAAGCATTTTCAGTACTGTGAGTAACAGTTATTCTTGTTTACATGTTTTATATGAAATTGAGACATAAATTGCTTCTATGTGACTTCTTTGGAATTCAATAGACTTTTGTGAGTGAAGGCGAACACTGTGGTACAGGTGATGCCCAGCTTAGCCGGATCTTATATCTGATCTATTAATATGCATATTTATCTGCTATCTGTTTATTGTTCTGCATACTATACAGCAGGCCTTGTTTTAGCGTTTCTTTTTGCATCTCATAGCATTATATTAGCGAGCAAGCAATTCTGATGTTCACCACTATCCCTTGAGCATTATGCGGGTAGCTAGCCCCGCATCACAGATTGATCATCTGTCAGCGGTAAACCCATAGTGGTGGCATCTCCGTTCTGCGTGAAATGTCTCAATTGTGCAGCGTTCTTTCTGGGTATTAAGCAAATGAGCAAGCAAGCAAGCAAGCAAGCAAGCAAGCAAGCATAACAGCCTTTATAGGCATTTTCGCCTCATATTTTACATGCATTCTTGAATATCTGTTTACTCACTAAGCATTAGCTTACAGTTGCTATTCAAAATCTTTACAGGAAAAGGTAAAGAACAAGCTGAACCTTCTGCTTAGGTCTTTTATCTGATCAACTCAGAGGACTTAGCTCACTTTCAGTTTGTGGTATAGCTTTATGATGCCTTGGGTTCTGGGTAGCTACTTTTGTTTATGTTGTGATGTTTTTTAGCAACTTAGTACTGTAACCTTGTAGCACGTGTAGTGCATGACTGATTGTAATATTTTATTTAGCTTTATGCATTTATTATTATTCCTGGGATAAGCAAGCATGTTTTGAAGCAAGGATGTGACAGGATCGCAGTCTCATATTTCGCGTGATTATTCTTTGTGTGGTGGGGGACACAAGAGAGTTGATTGTCCTACGTATCCGGTGATTTGTTATGAGTGTGGTGCCTTGGGTCACTATTCTAGCTCTTGCCCACGTCGCACTCAGAATCAGAGTGGAAGCCTGACATCAGTTCAGAGACCAGTTCTTCCAGCTTCATCGTCACAGAAGAAATCACAGGCACCTAAGGCCAAGGCACGAGCTTTTCAGATTACCGCTAACGAGGTACGTGAGACTCCAGATGTTGTCACCGGTATATTTCTTCTAAACTCCTTACCTGCTCGTATATTATTTGATTCTGGTGCGAACCGTTCCTTTGTATCTGCTATATTTGCACAACATATTGGTATAGAACCTATGTTATCATCTGCTCCTAATTCTATGGAGACCGCGAATGGTGCTGTTGTGTTATTATCCGAAATTTATAGAGGTTGTACCTTAAATCTTGAGGATCGGGATTTCTCTATCGACCTAGTACCGATGACTATCGGAGGGTTTGATGTTATTGTTGGCATGGATTGGTTGTCCGCCAATAATGCCAGTATTATATGCAAGAAGCGCGTGATTCATATCTCTGATGAGCATGGTAATATTATTCGTGTCTATGGTGAGCGTCATTTCGGTGATCTTGGTTTGATCTCGGTGATCAAGGCTCGTCGTCATATTTCTCGAGGATGTGAGACCTTTTTAGCTTATGCCATTGATTCCTCTTTGGTCAAGAAATTGGTAAATGATGTTCCCATTGCTTGTGATTTCCCGATATATTCCCTGACGAATTGCCTGGCTTGCCACCTGATACGCAAGTCGAATTTCGCATTGATCTTATGCCGGGTGTAGCTCCGATAGCCCGTGCACCTTATCGTTTAGCACCTGCATAGATGAAAGAGATGATGTCTCAGTTGCAGGAGCTTTTGGATCGTGGTTTTATTCGACCGAGTATTTCGCCTTGGGGTGTGCCGGTCTTGTTTGTAAAGAAAAAGGATGGCACCTTTCGGATGTGCATTGATTACCAGGAGCTTAATAAGGTGACCATCAAAAATAAATACCCCTTACCCCGAATCGATGATCTTTTCGACCAGTTGCAGGGTGCTTCTGTGTTCTCAAAAATAGATCTGAGATCGGGTTATCATCAACTTAAGATCCATGAAGAGGGCATTCATAAAACGGCCTTTCGTACCCGATATGGACATTACGAATTCTTGGTGATGCCATTCAGCTTAACCAATGCCCCTACAGCATTCATGGACCTCATGAACAGGATTTGCCGACCGATGCTTGATAAGTCGGTAATTGTGTTCATTGATGACATTCTAGTGTACTCTAAGTCAGAGGCCGAGCATGTCAAGCATTTGAAGCAGTTGCTGGAGTTGTTGCGCCAAAACAACTCTATGTAAAGTTTTCGAAGTGCGAATTCTGGCTTCAGGAGGTGCAGTTCCTCGGTCAAACGATCAGTGGCGAAGGGGTTGCAGTTGATCAATCAAAAGTGGAAGCTATTCTTAATTGGAAGCAACCTCGTAATGCCTCTGAGGTTCGCAGTTTTCTTGGTCTAGCGGGTTATTACCGTCGATTCATTCAAAATTTCTCGAAGATTGTTATTCCCTTAACTTTTACGACCCGTAAGAATATCAAGTTTGTGTGGAGTGAAGCTCAAGAGGAAGCTTTTCAGACACTGAAAAAGAACTTATGTGAGGCTCCAATCCTTTCTCTTCCTGATGGAAATGAAGACTTTGTGGTCTACAGTGATGCATCGATACATGGTCTGGGATGTGTTTGATGCAACGGGGAAGAGTTATAGCCTATGCATCTCGTCAACTCAAGGACAATGAAAAGAATTATCCCACTCATGATTTATAACTTGCAGCTGTGGTTTTTGCTCTCAACTTGTGGCGACACTATCTTTACGGAACTCGTTGTCAGCTTTATAACGATCACAAAAGCCTCAAATATATTTCCAATCAGAAGGAGTTAAATATGAGGCAACAACGTGCAATGGAGTTAACTAAAGTTTATGACTGCGAGATTCTTTATCACCCAGGTATAGATAACGTGGTCGTAGATTCCTTAAGTCGTAAGTCGTACTCTGGGGTGTTGTGTTGTGCTAATGCACGGGTATCAGCTAAAGATACGATGATTGATTATCTTATCAAGTTCCAAACTGAAGCTTTTACGGACGAGCATATTAAGTCTGAGCGCATGGTCGGTTATGTCGATCACATATCCCCAGATAGTCGAGGTGTATTGTTGTTTGACACACGAATATGGGTACCCAAGAGAGGAGGTCTTAGAGAGTTGGTTTTGTCGGAAGCCCATAACACCTGACTATCAGTTCATCCAGGCAGCACGAAGATGTATCGAGACTTATATGCGGATTTCTGGTGGTCGGGTATGAAAAGAGATGTTGGAGATTATGTTCAAAACTACACGACCTGTTTGCATGTCAAGGCCGAATATGAGAAGCCATATGGCTGCCTGCAACCATTAGACATTCCACAGTGGAAATGGGAAGTAATTTCTATAGATTTTGTAACTAAGTTACCAAAGACTCTTCGACTGCACGATTCCATTTGGGTAATTGTTGACCGTCTTACAAAGGGTGCTCGCTTTATACCGGTTCGAGAGAATATTCTATGGATCGATGGGCACAAATATTCATCAATGAGATTATTGCTAGGCATGGTGTTCCTAAGAAGATTGTATCTGATAAGGATTCTCAGTTTACTTCAAGATTTTGGCAGAGTTTTCAGCAAGAGTTGGGTACGCGTGTCACCCTTAGTACCGTGTTTCACCCACAGACGGATGGCCAAAGTGTGCGTACGATTCAGACCCTTGAAGATATGCTACGTGCCTGTGTGATTGAGTTTGGTGGAAACTGGGATGCACACTTGTCGTTGATCGAGTTTTCATATAATAACTCTTATCACTCGTCTATCGGCATGGCACCTTTCAAGGCCCTGTACGGTCGTAGGTGTCGTACCTCTTCTTGTTGGCGTGAGGTTGGTGAGAAACCTATTGGTGGTCCTGAACTATTACAGATTACACATGATAAGATTCAGATTACTGGAGAAAATATGAAGGCAGCTCAAGATAGACAAAAGAAATATGCAGACAAGAAGCATAGACCCGTTGAGCTTGAGGTTGGGAGTCTGGTTATGCTCAAAGTGTCACTTTGGAAGGGAATTATGCGACTTGGAAAACGCGGCAAGCTCAGCCCTCGCTTTATCGGTCCGTACAAGATCATTGAGCGCGTTGGTGAGCAATCCTACAGACTTAAGTTACCTCCAGAGTTAGCAGGAGTTCACAATGTGTTCCATGTGAGTTATCTGCGAAATTGCCTCAAACATGGTGAAGCGATGGTGCCTACGCAAGACATTCGGATTGATGAAAGGTTGAGATATGTCGAAGAACTTGAGAAAATTATCGACTCCAAAATCATCAAGTTGCGCAACAAAGCGATAGAAATGGTACTAGTCAAGTGGAGACACCACCGCGGTCCCAACTACACGTGGGAGACCAAAGCAGAAATGTTAGCCAAACATCCCAATCTATTCCATTCTGAATGATCTCGAGGACGAGATACAGCTAAAGGGGAAGAGATTATAACACCCGTAATTTTCGGTAATAATTTATACCGCTTTTCGTCTATTCAGATAAAAATATAGTTATTTTGATGAGGTCTTGGATTTAAAAAAAAAAAAGTAAGTAAGAAAGTCAAACCATCAAATCCATCTCTTCTCCCTCCCATCCCTTAATAATTTTTAATTCTTGCACACATCCTTGTTTCGCCATTCAACCAAGCAAAAAACCACCAACATCTTCTATAAAATGAAATAAATTTCTTCAAAAAAAAAATTTCATTGGATTGAAGATTGAAAAGAAAGCAAGAGTTGGAAGGATTTATAATTCTTAATGTTTTCTTCATCATCATTCTCTTCATTTTAACTAAAGATAAATTCTCAGTTCTTGTTCATTTTCATTATTTTAAGGATCAAGATTAAATGAAGCTTTATGACAGATATTAATTTTTTTATCATCATCTCTCTATTAAAAACCTAAAACTCCATCGTTGGAAGAAAGAAACTTCATTTTTATTAAAAGCTTAAAATAAAGGAATAGTCATAAAAATATAATCACAATCAAGTTTATAACTTTTTTTGTAACTCATTAGTTTGGGGTTATATAAATATGATATTTAATGTATTTAATTAGAATTGTTGGACAAACAATAAATTTTTGTTATATATACATTGGATATGAGTATATATATATACGTACGTACGTACGTACATACATACATACATACATACATACGTACGTACGTACATACGTACATACATACATACATACCTACATACATACATACATACATACATACATACATACATACATACATATATATATATATATATATATCTGTGTGTGTGTGTGATCTTTAATATCGAATCCAAATTATTGAAATTTTATTTAATTCTATTATAATAAATTTGTCTATTATAAAGTACAAAATAATAATTAATCAAGAAATGTTATAGACAAGTTTAATGAGTAATTGTATCATTAGAGATCGAATCTAAAGTTATCCTTATTAAAATAATGAATGGACATTTAGGTGATATATTTGGTGACCAACTTATAAATTTAATAATAGCGAAATTAAGTTATATTTTAATGTGTCAATAACAAACTCAACTATCAGTGTAGTGGGTTTTTGGTGAACGGGTTTAGCACTACTAAGTAGCACTACTAAGTAGCCGAGAGTTTGGTGATCGAAGAACCAGACTTTATTGCAGGCGTTGTGACTAACAGATTTACTTTCTTAAACGTGTATTATTGTTTGTATATGCTTTGATTACCTGATTATTACCTGTTTATTGCTGCCTGCTATTTGAGCCTTGGCTGTTTCATTTGATTATCATTATATTTGGAAGTTACCCCATATATGCATGCTATATACTTTACACGGCTGAGCTTTGCTACTTCGTGTGGCACGCAGGAAGCCGTATCTCGAGTCACACGACTTTGATCTCAGACGATACTTTGATTCTGTTTTGGGAAATACCCAGAACCTCTATTAGGGATTACAGACGATACTTGAAATCCAAATGAGCACTAACCTGCTATTACCATGTTATATGAACATCTACCTGTATATGACTGTTAATCTATTATTCATTGAGTCTGGCCAGCTTACCCCCGTTGTGGGGATATTATTTTACAGATTTAGACAAAGGTAAAGGTGCAGCGACATCCTGTTTTGGACTATGATCGATGACACCACATCATGGCATTGCTAGAGAGTTACTTTAGCTTTTTGGTCATTTCGGTACTTATTGGGTTTATATAGAACCCTTAGACTCTTTTGGCATGTACTCTATTAATAACTCTTAAGACTTAAACCTTATTTTGGCGACTTCGTAGTTTGACATTCCGAGGAATTAGCAGTGTCAAGCTAACAAGTTTGCATGTGATGTATTTTGATGATGTCATTATTATCCTTATGTTGTATTGACAAAGAAGAAAATTAGTTGTCCCGTATTTTGCTGATAGTTTATTTCAGATCTTGGATAAAAATTTCAAATAATTAGGACGGGTGTTTCATTTCAGTCCCTAAATAACTCAATATTTTAAAATTTTCAATTTTACCCTTACAAATTAATTTCACTCATGGTCCCTAATGAATCTATTTAATTTTTTTCTTTATACTTAATTATTTGTATATTTATAAATGTTTAATTAATAAGTAATATTTTACTTATTATTCTAAGAAATTATTTACAATTTATTTATGTATTATATATTAATAAGTTTCATACCTATTAATTTTATATATATATTTAGTTATTTCTACATTCATTCATTTTGAGAAAATAATTTATATTTTTATTAATTTACATTTTATAAATGTTTTCCAATATATTAATTTGTAAATATAATATATGTACATTAATTTTTATAAATTTTTAAATGCTATTAATGTTGTTTTGGAAATTCTAAACATGTAATATATGTACATTCATTTATAAATTTTAAAAATCACTTATTCTTATTTTATAGATTTTTATTGGTGGATTATTGTATATTCAACAAATGAAATAATGTTAATCAAATTGTATTATTTCAAATAAACTTTAACAAGTTTGTAATCGTTTTTAGCATTTTTAAAATTTTTATGGGTGTAACATATTATTTTTTCTAATGTTTGAAGAGTATAACATACTAGTTCAGTTATTAAATATGGATCATTTTTATTTTTATTTCACTAAGAACAAATTATAAGAAAATTCTAAATTATTTCTAATAAGTTTTTGATAAATTTAAATAAGATTTTCATAAAAACGACACTATTTTTCTAAAAATAAAACACGATTTTAATATTCTAAAACAAAACCTTATTTTATTACATTAAATAAATTTAAATTTTTATTTAAAATTATCAAAGGTTTTTTAGAAATAACTTAAAAGGTTTATCATACTTCTTTGTTTATAAAATAAAAATAAAAAAAAAAGAGAAAAAAGGTTAAGTAAAATTTATAGTTAGTAATTGAACAGATACTTTATATTATTCAAATTTAAAAAAGAATGAAATGATATACTAATAAATAATTTAGAATGCTAAAAAAATTACAAGTTTGTTAAAGACTATTGAAAATAATATAATTTTACATCAATTTATATGTAGAATGTTAATAGTTTAGTAATAAAAATTTATGAAATAAGAACGAATGATTTTCAAAATTTGTTAATGAATGTACATGATTTACATGTTTAAAAATTCAAAAAACAATATAAATAGCATTTAAAAGTTAGTAGGTGAAAATAAGAAGGATAAATTAATTAAATATATAGATAGATGAAAAAAAAATTTATAAACAAAATAAACATTTCCATAAAAAATAATGAATGTAGAATTAATTAAATATATGTTTCAAGTTAATAGGTTATAATAATAATAACAATAACAATATTATTATCTGAATGATGAAACTTATTAATATATAGGTAAATGGATGAATCAAATGTAATTAAATTCTTATAATAATAATTAACCATAATAGGTTCCAACATTCTCCCCCTTTGATGAAATAAGCCAAGTCATCATTTTGTCAATCTCAACTTCATCTCAAACCTTCTTATACTTTTTCTGTCAGACAGTCTCCAGTTGATTTTGGAAATGAACTCAACCATCAGTTTTCTGTCATTAGCAGTCAAAGCTGCCTGCTTTGTCTTCCTCTTCTTATCAGATGCCAACTTTCCCTTCAACCCATTCATCACCTTCTGAAAAGTCCCGTCACAAAATTTATTGAGTTCAACACTCCGCATCACTATTAACTTTTTATCTTTGTCTTTATACATAACTGCAGGATGCTTGACCATAATAACTTGATATTCTTCCAGATCTCCTGCAAACTTGATAACTCGATTTGGAGCTGTAATATTTATCTTCCTCATTCCTCTCTTGACTCCAATCTGTAGATCTTGCACAGACATTAATACCAGTTTGGTATGCATGAAATGAAAAATTGTCCTGAGTGTAAATCTACAGTATTCATTCCTCTTATTGTGGCACAGCTCATCAAATAAGTCTTCAATATCAACCAGATGCATATTGAACATGTCAACTTCGGTGAATGAATAGGTATTTATATCAACTCTTGAGACAGTAAAAGTAGGATAGAAGATCTTAACAAAATGATCTTTTTCAATCTTTATTAAATCAACTATCCTAAATTCAATTTTTACTTTATCCACGGTCTGAGTTTTATTCCGCAAGAAACTCGCATAATTCACAAGGTTCGGCATATTCGGCTCCAAAACTCTGAACAGTTTCAGCAACGTACAAGGAGCTTGCTTCTTGCAGAATATTCTTTTCTCTAAGTAATCTTCGAGATATGGCAGTTTATTCCTTTTCTTAATATACTTATCTGATTGTTTTGGATATAAGTCTAATGCTTTAACTTTCTTTTTACTGATTTCATCTTTGTTGAGCAAAGTAAGCATATCTCTGATTTCCTTTTGAACCACTTGCTGAGCTTCAAATCTTAGTCTGTGTTGCTTTTGTGATTCATCAGCCAGAATATATTCATTAATGAATCTTTCCATCACTTCAACTTCATTCAACTCAACAACCTTTTATGGAATAACATTTTCAACTAGAATTTCTTCAATCTCTTCTTTGACTTGAACCATAACCTCAGGCTTTTCAACCATCGGTGTTGGTATAGAATCTTTCAAAATTTCCTGAACCAATTATTCATCTTCTTCAATTCTTTTAGCTTGAACTGATATATCGGTTAAGACAAACATGTCATCATCATCTGATAATTCAATGTCAACTTCTTTCTCTACTTCACTCTCTTTTCCTTGAATCAACAATGTCTGCTTTTGAACCTCTTGAACATCATCATCACAATCATTATATTCCTCAAAATTGTAAATTTCTGACTGAATGTTTAAAGGAACTGGAACATCTTCATGAAGAATCAATCTCATCTCACTTTGAACATCAGCAGTTTTCTTTGAGCTTCCGGCTTCTCCTTTCTCTTGAGCTTCAGCCTCTTTCTCTGGATATGTAATCATCAATAAACACGTTGTTGGCTCATCAAGCTTCCTCCTCTTCTCCCCCTCATCAGGAGCATCATCGGAGTCATCATCACGCTCGTCATGCTTTTGTTTTGGCGCTGAAGCTTGAGCCTTATACGTTTGTTCTACAGTTGATACTCGTTCAGACAAATTTCCCAATGCTGTGATCACTGTACTTTCCAACCCCATCATGCGTTCTCGCATCTCATCAAACTGTTCAAATACAAAGTCACGTAGCTCTTCTATAGCCTGATTTGGATCTGGTTACTTCACAGTTTCTTCTGCTACAGATTTGCCCTTTAAGAACTTGTGGATATTTGTCATCTGAGACATGACTTCTGATAATTAGGCTGTCAAATGACTATTCACTCCGGCAACAGCAGCATTCAAAGCTTGAGTCAAATATGTTTCAGTAACAAAAGGGGAAAGAGTAACTACTGGGTCACTTAGACTTCCAGTTGACACGACAGTTGAACTTGCAAAAAGAACATCTGCGTGGCCAGTGCTCAGAGATGGCAGTGATGTAGCTCTGAATGGACTTCCAACCTCTACAAGTGACGGAGCAACAAATGCTTCCGTTACCGAGGTTGTTTCGGCAGTGACACGTAGTTCAACTGCACTTACTTCAACATATGAAGTAGACGCAAGTGTCCTAATGTGTATGTGTTCTAGACTTTGTGCATCAAAAGAAGTCGTACACTCGGGCGGATGTGTACTTATTTCAATATCCATCAAATCCAAAGGATTATCGGATAGCAGTTGAGCTTCATCCCGGTGAACAAATGAAACAGTCTCCTATTGAGAGGAGACTGAGTGGCCGGTGGGGTGTGCAGTTGTCAGTGGGATACTGACTTCTTCAATGCTAACTCCCTGTTGGGAGCTAACAGCATATGTGGTTGGGTCCCGGCTTTCTTGGCTGTGGACATCCCTCACACTCTGCCTAGCAATTTCTACTATATCAACTAACCCTGCACCTCCCTCATTATGATTAGGTCCCCCTTCATCGTCATCATCCTCCTCCTCCCCTCCTTCTGCAGCTCCCTCATTAATACTTGACAAAGTTCGTTCGGAATCGGAGCTGTCTGCTTCTCCCTCACCACCCCTCACTGAAACTTCTGCTCCCTCACTCACTTGTTGGCTTCCCTGAACTTCAGCCCCATGCTGAAGTTCCTCCTCTCCTACAACTTCTTGGTTAAGAAAACCCGGTTCTTGGGTCTCTATAGGAGCGTGATCTATTCGGTACAACCTTACATTCTCACTCTCCCGATTAGCATATTTCAATAACGCTTCTGGAATTGGCATTCGATGAATCTGGTACCTCGTGTAAGCTCATCATTACATAATCCGGTCATCGTTGAGAACTGGATCGTTTTGGAATATTTTTATTGCCCCTTAGAATGCCTCTGATAAGAATTTGGATGAAACGTTGAAGATGGAAAAATTTCTTGATCTATTTGTCGTCTTTGCTAGCACGACTTCCTTTAGATCCTCCAGATACACTGTGTGTAGTCATAATGCTTATTGAACGTGATGCCATGAAATATTCTGAGACAGTGTATGTTGCACCTGTCAATTCCCGTGTGCTTCGACGTCATGCACCGGTTGATGATGCCAAAAAGAGTGTACCATTCACCATTGATCCCATTTCTATGGAAATTCGAACTCTTTGGTAGTGGCTTTGAATATCCCAGACATATTAAATCATGAACCAATTCCTCATCTGACACGAAATCTTCAAAGTCAGCTAATTCTGGAAAATTCACTGTATCGATTCGTCGAGGCAGAAATAAATTATGTCTTAATCTGGCTAAGGTTATTTTGGTTTTGAACTGATTGATGGTAACCTTGAAATGATGGTTACCATCCGCCGGAACAAATTTCACAGTATGCCAGAATTGTTGAAGATAAACCTGAGGAATAGAGGGGTTGTATTGTAGAAGATATCCTAAAGGATGACCTTTGAGAATGTCTACAATAATCGGATGGCTTACTTTAATGAATTTGGTGTCAAGGCGATGGTTATTATCACGGAATGGTAAGCAATATTTTGGTCTAACAAGCTGGTTATCGGGAATGAGGGTAGACAGTGAAGGTCGGGTGACTGATGTGGATGTAACTGGTTTAGACACAAGGGTCTGGTTTGATAAAGAATGAGAATCAGAGGAATTTGAGGGTTGGGATTGAGCTTGAGAAGCCAATTGAAACCTATGAAAGTAATAAGCATGTTAGATTCAACAGTTAAACAAATGAAATCCTGCAAATAGAAAAATAAAACGTTTTGCTAGAAATTATAAAAATGTGTGCTTTTCTGTTTAAAGTATCGGGATTCCAGACAATAATATTAAGATATTATTGATAGGATTCCAAAGTCAATCTTTCAGAGACCAATGTTAGAAAAACACAGATTTAAAAAATTTCTTGAAAATGTGAATTTTTCTTAAAATTTTAAATCCCCAACACTTAGAAACTTTTTCACAAAAATTGAGAATAAAACTCGATTGATATGTGAAGATTCTCGAATAAAGAATGATTCATCTCGAAAAACAAAAGTATAGAACTCGAACTATGATGAATGTTCTCGAATGTATCTAAGGACCAACTCGAATAACACTAAAAACCAACTCGATCAAGTCTGATGGTTTCTCGAAGAACATGTAACTCAACTCGAATGAACCTGAACGTTGTCTCGAATGAAATTGAATATCGAGACCTTGATTAAAAAATTTCTAAGTCCTTAACTCTACTCAACTCGATCATCAAATACGAGTTTCTCGATTTAACTCTAAGACCAACTCGATTTACATATGAGTGAACTCGTCCTTGACTTGACAACTCAAATGAAGGTTGAATGACTCGAATGATGCAAGAGTCCAACTCGAATACAAACTTGAAAGGACTCGAATGACTTTTGTTATCGAGTTGTTTTGAAAAATATTCAAGTCCTGACACGCAACCAACTCGAATAACATTACATATTTCTCGAAACAACAATCAACCAACTCGAATGAAACAAACATGTTCTCGAGTGGTGTTTCACTCAACTCGCATGAGACTGAATGTATTCTCGATTACAACTTGATTCGAGAAAATGTTTTTCAAAATATTTCCAAGTCCACACACACTAATTTTCAAAAATTAGAATCCAGGGACATTTTCACTCTTTAAAAACATGAGTCCCACTCGAAAATTGATTTCAAATAGTTTTGTTTACTGAACATTGTTCAGAAACAACAATTTCTTTGCAAAAAATCCAATTTTCAGTGTATTATGAACTCGAAAAGTTTTAACCAAAAATTTCAATTTTCTGTTTGTGTGTTTCAAATTGATACTTGAAACTTGAGATTCAAGTACAAGATGTTAATCCGCAAACAAACACACATTTAATTTCAGATTTTGAACAACAAATTGTTAAAACCCATGAACACACCTTGATGTTCATATGAACACACACATGTCCCACTATGCACGAACAGATGCTGAAAATAGAACGTATAATACTGAAAAATAATACATGAAACTATGAAAATAACTCACAATTAGTTACTGAAATGGTGAAAAAAGCTGAATTATTTTGTGATTGTTGATGTTACTTCGTGATGAAGAAAGAAACTTTTAGAGAGAAGATGAACAGTGGTAAGTGTGTCGAAGAAATTGATTTGAATTTTGAATTTCAACTTTATAGTTGAAAATTTCAAAAATTCAAATTAAAATATACCCGGCCCATTTTCTCTTATTATTTTGTTTTAATTCAAGCCCATTTCACCAACACTAAAAAAAATTACCTTTCAAAATCAAAATCTAAAAAAAACACAACTAAAAGTAAAAAAAAAAAATTAACACCAAAAAAAATATATAACTACACAAAAAAAATTGAACAACAACAAAAATTTAACAAAACATCAAAAACAAAAAAAAAAATTAACAACAACGAAAAAATGAAAATAAAAATCATCAACACACCATAAAAAAAATTATCTAAAAAAATTAAAAACAAAAACATATTGCTCCCCCTTGATGTTTGCAATTCAGCTCCCCCTCAGATGTATATATCATGTTAAAATGTCTGCTCCCCCTACAAAAAAAAATCATATAAAAATTTATCAGATTTTCTCAAAATCAGAAAAAATAACTTTCTGCTCCCCCTGCACATGACAATCCAGATCTGTTAAACTCTGAAAAATTTAAACTTTAAAACTCATGAATTTAACATCAAATGAAGATCAAATTAAAAATTGTAAATTTAAAATTATAATTTGTAACTACAGAATGTTTAAATCTAACGATTCAACATACCCAACTTCTATACCAAAAAATTAAACCGTTTTTCATCTAATGTTTTGGTAAACAAGTCAGCTAATTGATATTCAGTAGGTTTAAAATATAATTCTATGTTACCATTTTCTACATGATCCTTAATAAAATGATACCGACAAGTTTATGATCAATGCAATTGATTACTTATCACCTTCCTTCGATCCAAGAATCAAGAACAACAATCAATAGGATTAAAAACCCTAGATGATTTTTCAATATTTCAAAAAAATATCAAGAACAGTTACGGTTTTTCAATTCTTTTTCAATCAAAAATCATCCCTGATTCTCTGATACCAATTGTAATTTATAATATATCAATCAATATCAATTGAAAACAATAAAGAACAAGATCAGAAGCACTAACCGAATGATTTGATTAAGAACAAAAGATTACATAGACGAATGTGTGAGAAACTTGTACTGTAGCTCTAATTGTATGGGCATATTAGTTTCTCTTCTCCACCGATGTGGGATGTTACATGAAACTGTGACAAAGTTTCAAAATATGGGCTATCATAGTAATTTTTAAAAGTTAGGGATGAAACCTGTAATTTGTCATAAACCACGGGAACCATTTATGTAATTTACTCTTATAATAATATTAAATAATAATTTAAGTTGGAATAACAATTGAATGGTATGGGAGTTATGAAAATTGGGTGTGGAGCAAGGAATCGTTTTACATATAATAATTATATGGAATTTACATCATGAATTGGCTATAATTAATCCAAGTAGTTAATAGTCAGTTACAAAACATTAAAACATTTATGACCTCAATCGTAATGACCTAAATAATATTATCTATTAAAAAACATTAAAGAGAAAGAAGTAATTGGTACTATCAAATTTTATATATTAATTAAAGAAATTTAAAGGAAAACAAAGTAAATAGTACTCTCATTTAGTACCTAGGACTCAACTTTATATATATACTAGTCATGTTGGCCCGTGCGATGCACCGGGCTAAATGATTTTTTAATTAATATATTATGTAAAGATTAGGGACATGTGATTGTTATGGTGTTACTAAATTAAATAAATAAATGATTTTTGTAGCTACTTCTTTTACTAAATAAATTAAATCAATGATGCAATATTAGACATAATTTAAATGTTATAAAAGATTGCTACCTACTCGGTAACTCATGTTAGTTTTATGTTATCAACTAAAATAAACTAACTAATAAAATAATTTATTTGATCTAAGTAATTATCATTATAACTTATACAATGAATTTATTGTTATTGGACTCAATTTATCAAATTAAATTACAATAGAATAATTTATTTTGATTTGAACAAATGATCATCATAGTTTATTATATGGAATTTATTAATATATAGCTCCACTTATCAAGTTAAATAATAAAATAATATATTTTATTCTAAATTATTGAATATTGTAATTTATTATATGTAGTTAAATTACTATAAACATGAAATCGTTTATGCTCAAGACTGTCATTGATTCATGTGCATTTGATATTTACAAATTGGAAAAAATATGAGACAAAAATATCTTTGATTATTAAAAAACATTTTAGTATTGTGTTGGTAATAATATTATATAGTTGTATATACCCTAAAACAAAATCATGTCATACAAAAGTGAAATTTAACAGCCACTATACTTGTGTTTTTTTCCAACATCCTGCAAGTTTAAAATATTATTTCTCAGAATAAAATAAGATTGACTCGGAAAATACATGTTAACATAAAAAAGTTCTCCATAATTCATTTTCTAAAACAACTGAAAATGACAAACACAAACGAAAGTGTGTAATTGATTGAAATGAATTAAAAAACAATAACAAATATACAACTGAGAAGTAGATAAATGGTAGATAAATTTTGTAATGAAAAGATGGATGATATCGACCATGACTATGTCAATGTTCGTTCTACACTCATGCTTCTTCATCCTGCAATGATAAAAAAATGTTAGAACGTAAGAATATGATATTTTTTTAAATTGATCATGCATCAAAGATAAAAATGAAAACAATAATGTCAAATTTTATTACGATTTTAGAGTGCCTAGATCCTATAGATAAAATGTAACAATCAATATGACATTTATGTGCAATAGGTTACGTTTGAAAATTTTGAGAGAATTTCAAAAGAATTGAGCAATCAGTATGACATTTATGTGTAATTATAATGTGTACAACATAGGTTATATTTGAAAATTATGAGAGAATTAAAAAAAAAATAGCAATTAATGTCATTTATGTGTAATTATAATTTGAACATGATGCATATATTAGTTACTTGAACCTATTAAAATTCAAGATTTATGCATTAATGTATTCTTTTCACATTTCATGAAATAAAAATATATTAATTTTAACTACAAATAATGCAATTAATTTTAAAGTTTTAAATTATATATATTTTAATTAAATTATTTTTAAAGGTGATTTGATTAGTTATATGCTTTCGTAAAAACTCTTTAATTAAATATTTCATAAAGTTTATATATAACATGTAATTGTATTAGAAGTTTATTTCAATACATTAATTTAAATGAATATTAATAAGGTTCTACATTGAATCTATGTAACTATAATTTAATGATAAATAACAATTCTATTACGTTATATTTATTTGTGTTCAAGTAATATTTATTTATATTAAACATGTTGTGTCAAAGTTGAGTCCATTTTATAATAAAATTTATACAACCGAGTTATTTTATGAATAATCTTAAAATTATTGATTATATATTTTATTAGTTTAATTTTTTAGTTAACTTGTTTTTTAAAGGGTATTTAAGGAATTATATACTTTCATAAAGAGTTCTTTAAAAAATTAAAAATTATATCTTAAAAGTTTTCTACAATGTGTAACTATATTTATAAAAAAAAATTATGTGTTACTTTAAATATATATTAATTATAAATAATATATTTAATCATAAAATTCTAAATTATATATTTTTTTGGATTAATTTGTTGATTAACTGGTATTTAAAGGCTACTTAATGAATCATATAATTCATAAAAGTTTTTAAAAATTAGAAAAAAAATGTTTCTTAAAGTTTAGGTACAACGTGTAAGTATTTTAAAATTTCTTATACATTAATTAAATACATGTTATTACATGAGATTTATGCTACATGACTCAACTTATCAAACTAAATTAAAAATAAACTAATTTTTTAATCTAAATATAAAATAATTATATTTTCTTATATAGAATTATCAATATACGACTCAACTTATCAAATTAAATAAATTAAATAATATAATTATGCATTATATATAAAAGATGATCATCGTAATATATTACATCGAATTAATTACTATAGACATGAAATCATTACCATTATTATGCTTTTATAAAGATTAATTAATGTATTTGTTAGAAATTTTAAATCTACAAAGAGTGATATTTCATTTTTTTTTTATCAATATACTATTTGCAAATAAAATTCTTAGTCTTTTATCATTTATAGAAGATTTATGAATTATGTTTTTTGGTAAAATAATTCGGTTATTAAAGATATTCAATTTAAATAAATAAATTAAAATACAACACAATATTTTTTTCCTCTTTGTTAACTTATTTAGGTATAAATAATAAAAGATGCATCTTACATATTAATTAAATGAAATAACGATTATTATATTCTTAGTATCTCATCTTATCTTTGTGGTGTTTTGAAATTAAATTAAATAAATAAATGATGTATATCATATGTAAATAAATGTTAGTTGACACATGTTGCGATGTTACTAAATTAAATAAATAAATGATTTTCATGACTATTTTTTGGTATTAAACAAATTAAATCAATGACTTAATATTAAATATTCCTATGATCTACTCGATAACCCATGTTATTTTTTTGTATTAACTAATAAATTTAATTATTTTGATCTGAATAAATTATCAGTATAACTTATTACATGGAATTTGTTGTTATATGACTAAACTTATCAAATCGAATTGAAATAAAATACACTATTATGATTTAAATAAATATCATTGTAGTTCATTATATGGACTTCAGTAATATATGCTGCAACTTATCAAATTAATTAAAGTAAATAATGAAATAATATATTTTGATATAAAATATGATCATTGTATTTTATTATATTGAATTGGAATACTTTATACAAAAAAATCATTTATGGCATGAGTCTTTATTGAAATGGACCCAACTTATCAAATTAAATAATAAATAATATAGTTTGATTTATTAATGATCATTGTAATTATTTAAATTGAATCAAAATTCTTAGCGTTGTCGTAGGATTTTCCATCCACCAAGCACTCACAAATTGTTTGTAACATGAAATGATGGAAGAATGTGAATGAACAAATTTAACTTTGTTATTTATAGATAAATGATTGACATTAATTCATAATTATGGTAAAATAAAAACATTTAATTGATAAGAAATATTAACCTTAGGATAGATGGAGGGTTTTTACTATTAAGGTAAAATTAATTAAATTTAAGCAACATTAAACCAATATTTAGTATCACATTAAAGCAATTCTTCAAGTTGGAAAAAATAGATAGTCTATTATTATTAACATATTTTTTTTTAAACTAAAACAATATTTAGTTTTGATTATATAAAGCAAATCGAAACTAATTATTAAAATTTTTGATTATATACATTTGTCTTAATGTTTTTGTTAAAAAAACAATCATAAGTTAATTGTCCGTTTACAGTTATCAAACAAATCACAATTATATATAGAAAACAAAAATACAAACTATTATTTAATAATATGGTTTTTGGTTTTAGAGTTACGGTGTGTTAAAAGATAATTTCCATATCATTAAGTCTATGTTCTATTTATATGAGCTTATGAAATTTATTGTTATATGACTAAACATATCAAATCGAATTGAAATAAAATACACTATTATGATTTAAATAAATATCATTGTAGTTCATTATATGGACTTTAGTAACATATGCTGCAACTTATCAAATTAATTAAAGTAAATAATTAAATAATATATTTTGATATAAAATATGATCATTGTAATTTATTATATTGAATTGGAATACTTTATACATAAAATCATTTATGGCATGAGTCTTTATTGAAATGGACCCAACTTATCAAATTAAATAAATTAAATAATAAATATAGTTTGATTTATTAATGATCATTGTAATTATTTAAATGGAATCAAAATTCTTAGCATTGTCGTAGGATTTTCCATCCACCAAGCACTCACAAATTGTTTGTAACATGAAATGATGGAAGAATGTGAATGAACAAATTTAACTTTGTTATTTACAGATAAATGATTGACATTAACTCATAATTATGGTAAAATAAAAACATTTAATTGATAAGAAATATTAACCTTAGGATAGATGGAGGGTTTTTACTATTAAGGTAAAATTAATTAAATTTAAGCAACATTAAACCAATATTTAGTTCTTCAAGTTGGAAAAAATAGATAGTCTATTATTATTAACATATTTTTTTTTAAAACCAAAACAATATTTAGTTTTGATTATATAAAGCAAATTGAATTAATTATTAATTTTGATTATATACATCTGTCTTAATGTTTTGTTAAAAAAACAATCATAATGTTAATCCGTTTCTAAAGTTATCAAACAAAAATCACAATTATATATTATACTATAAAAAATTAAAATAGAAAACAAAAATACAACTATTATTAAAATATGGTTTTTGGTTTAGACTTACGTTTGTTATAAGATAGATTTAAAATAAAATATAAAACACACAATAAAACTATTACTAAAATATGATTTTCGGTTTAGACTTGCATTTATTATAATATTATGGTAATTATTGTAAGTTCTATGACATATATATTTAGAAGAAAACATTATTCTACTTTTATATTTTGATTTTCATTCATCAAATAAGTTAAAACAAAAATAATTTTATAGTTTATGACAATTTAGGTTTTTTCATAGTTTCATGAAGAATTCATCAACCTTAATTTCGGGTAACTATAAAATTTAACGCAACAGAAACTAAAATTTACAGTATTTATTCTAATAAACAAAATCTAAATTCCATGATGGTTAACCAAAATCAATTTAAAAGAAACATCACTTCTAATAATTGATAAATTAGGTATAAAAATGTAAGTTAATCGTATGTGTTCACTTATACCTAATAAAAGTAAATATAAATTACCTCATCACTTTTCATATTTCTATGAAGTTTAGTTTTTAGGTCACCTTCTGTAAAAACGTTCAACACTAAGAACATATGTCTCTATCACCAATTTAGTATTCCTCAATGTTTTGTTGAAAACCACCAAACTGAAAGACAAACACGACGATGAAGATTGTTAATTTTCCACACAAAATGATGATCACACATTCTTTTCCGTTACAAAATTTAAAGAATCACAAAAATATAAAAAATTAAACAGCTAAACAAAAAATATGAATTCTTACTCTAAAGAGAGAGCGCAAAGGAAGATTGTGATAGTGTAGCTCGTATGGTCTCTTGTTTGTATGTATATTTCTTTGACAATTTTGTTTAGTTTTTTGGTTATAAATATTTTGTCATTCAAAAAAATAGTAATTGAGGAAAATAGATTGTCCTGTGATAGGAAATGAAAGACTTGATTTCAATTAATTGATAATTAATTCAATTTAAAAAATGATAAGTAACGGTCATTTGCAATTTAAGAGTAGTAATGTAGAACTTGTAAACATTTAATTCCATTCAAGAAAAAATAACTAAATAATTATTTATATTATTTATTTAAAATCAAAATTAAATCATTAATGCTCATATTTATTACATGAGACTCAACTTTTATAGATATATAGACTAGTCAAAATGACCCATGCGATGCACCGGATTGTTATTTTATTTTTTGTTTCAGATATTATGTATTTATAAAAAATTTATATTGTTCGGGTCACATTATAAACTTTAGATTGTACAACATATAGTAATTAGGCATAACTTTTTAGAAATAGCTGTTTTATAATTTTGAAAATACACACTTTTATAACTACGGTACAAAATTTTATCACTTGTTACTAAAATGATGTTTAAAAAATATTTTTGTCTCCCGACAATTGGAATAAAAACAACCATAAATCAAATATTATTTATTTAAAAAAATTACAAAAGCACAATACCGTAAATTATTGTACGATTTTTTAATAGATGCAAAGTTAAAGCTTAATATTAAATACAATGCCTCTTCTTAAAAATGAGAAGAATGAAAAATATGCACATTTTTGGATATGCTCTAAAAACCTCAAAAAATATTATGGTTTTTTTGTTATAGTATAAAAAACTTAAAATTTAAAATGAAATCAAGTTATATGTCATTTGGTTGCTTAATATGCAAACACTCAAGTTAAATATAGAATATAAAATTATTTTATTATTAAAATTCTAAACATAAAAATATAAAGAGCATTACTATCATTTATTAGATTGACTCGTTACATTTAGATATTAAACAAAAACTAACGAATTAATGTCTTTTATTATTTATGTTAGGCACAAAAAGGCCTCAGTCAAACTGTTTTGCATCTAAGGGGAAGAT
>JAANYP010000446.1:0-12526 GCA_020465985.1 Centrapalus pauciflorus | reverse complement strand
GTGACCAAATGGTTGCAATCAGCCACACACCATATAAAATAACTGGCCATTGCATGGGCAATTGTCACTACAAATTACAAAGTTTTACCTCATAAAAAGCATATGGTCACAATTTATAAAACCCTAGGGCCACGTTTGCATCATTTTAGGGTGACCAAAGCCCACAACAATACACCGTTGGGGACACGATGTGTTTTAAATCGACACACAACAAATAAAAATAAAAGTGCTCATTGCATGGAAAATCGTCCACCTACAAGTTTTACCAGTTTACCTCACTTAAAAGAGCATATGGTCACAATTTATAACACCTAGGGCCACGTTTGGCATACTTTTAGGTGACCAAAGCCCACAACAATACACTCGTTGTGGGACCAAATGGTTGCAATCAGCCACACACACATAAAAATAAAGTGGCCATTGCATGGACAATAGTCACACAAATTACAAGTTTACCTCACTTAAAAGAGCATATGATCACACTTTTTAACAACTACGGCCACATTTGACATAATTTTATGTGACCAAAACCCACAACAACACACTCGTTGTGTGACCAAATGGTTGCAATCAGCCACACAAAAATAAAAATAAAGTGGTCATTGCATGGACAATAGTCACACAAAATACAAGAGTACCATACTAAAAAGATCATATGGTCACACTTTTTAACACCTACGTCAACATTCGGCATAATTTTATGTGACCAAAGCCCACAAGAACACACTCCTTGTGTTACCAAATGGTTGCAATCAGCCAGACACAAATAAAAATAAATTGGCCATTGCATCGACCGTAATCACGCAAAATACAAGTTTATCTCACTTAAAAGAGCATATGGTCACAATTTTTAACACCTACGACCACATTTGGAATAATTTTATGTGACCAAAGCCCACAACAACATACTCGTTGTGTGACCAAATGGTTGCAATCAACCACACACAAATAAAAATAAAGTGGTCATTGCATGGACCATAGTCACGCAAAATACAAGTTTACCTCACTTAAAAGAGCATATTATCACACATTTTAACACCTACGCCCAAATTTGGCATATTTTTATGTGACCAAAGCCCACAACAACACACTCGTTGTGTGACCAAATGGTTGCAATCAGCCACACACACATAAAAATGAAGTGGCAATTGCATGGACAATAGTCTCACAAATTACAAGTTTACCTCACTTAAAAAAGC
Organism: Centrapalus pauciflorus; assembly: GCA_020465985.1. NCBI lineage: Eukaryota > Viridiplantae > Streptophyta > Magnoliopsida > Asterales > Asteraceae > Centrapalus > Centrapalus pauciflorus. The sequence continues at coordinate 11,327 of JAANYP010000446.1, read as the reverse complement.
ACAGTGTAACAATTTATAACACCTACGGCCACATTTGGCATAATTTTAGGTGACCAAAGCCCACAACAATACACTCGTTGTGTGACCAAATGGTCGCAATCAGCCACACACACATAAAAATAAAGTGGCCATTGCATGGACAATGGTCACACTTTTTAACACCTACGGCCACATTTGACTTTTATGTGACCAAAGCCCACAACAACACACTCGTTGTGTGACCAAATGGTTGAAATCAGCCACACACAAATAAAAATAAAGTGGCTATTGCTTGGACAATAGCCACACAATATACAAGTTTACCTCACTTAAAAGAGCATGTAATCAACATTTTTAACACCTACGGCCACATTTGGCATAATTTTATGTGACCAAAGCCCACAACAACACACTCGTTGTGTGACCAAATGGTTGCAATCAGCCACACACACATAAAAATAAAGTGGCAATTGCATGGACAATAGTCTCACAAATTACAAGTTTACCTCACTTAAAAGAGCATAGGGTCACAATTTGTAACACCTACGGCCACATTTGGCATAATTTTAGGTGACCAAAGCCAACAACAATACACTCGTTGTGTGACCAAATGGTCGCAATCAGCCACACACACATAAAAATAAAGTGGCCATTGCATGGACAATGGTCACACTTTTTAACACCTACGGCCACATTTGACATAATTTTATGTGACCAAAGCCCCCAAAAACACACTCGTTGTGTGACCAAATGGTTGCAATCAGCCACCCACAAATAAAAATAAAGTGGCTATTGCTTGGACAATAGTCACACAATATACAAGTTTACCTCACTTAGTCAACATTTTAATCACCTACGGCCACATTTGACATAATTTTATGTGACAAAATCCCACAACAACACACTCGTTGTGTGACCAAATGGTTGCAATCAGCCACACACACATAAAAATAAAGTGGCAATTGCATGAACAATAGTCTCACAAATTACAAGTTTAGGTCATAGTTTATAACACCTACGGCCACATTTGGCATAATTTTCGGTGACCAAAGCCCACAACCATACACTCGTTGTGTGACCAAATGGTTGCAATCAGCCACATACACATAAAAATAAAGTGGCCATTGCATGGACAATTGTCACACTTTTTAACACCTACGACCACATTTGACATAATTTTATGTGACCAAAGACCACAACAACACACTCGTTGTGTGACCAAATGATTGCAATCAGCCACACACACATAAAAATAAAGTGGTCATTGCATGGACAATTGTCACACAAAATACAAGTTTACCTCACCTAAAAGATCATATGTTCACACTTTTTAACAACTACAGCCACATTTGACAAAATTTTATGTGACCAAAACCCACAACAACACACTCGTTGTGTGACCAAATGGTTGCAATCAGTCACACAAAAATAAAAATAAAGTGGCCATTGCATGGACCATAGTCACACAAAATACAAGTTTACCTCACTTAAAAGAGCATATGGTCACAATTTTTAATACCTACGACCACATTTGGAATGATTTTATGTGACCAAAGCCCACAACAACACACTCGTTGTGTGACCAAATGGTTGCAATCAACCACACACAAATAAAAATAAAGTGGTCCTTGCATGGACCATAGTCACGCAAAATACAAGTTTACCTCACTTAAAAGAGCATATGATCACACTTTTTAACACCTACGCCCAAATTTGGCATAATTTTATGTGACCAAAGCCCACAACAACACACTCGTTGGGTGACCAAATGGTTGCAATCAGCCACACACAAATAAAAATAAAGTGGTCATTGCATGGACCATAGTCACGCAAAATACAAGTAGACCTCACTTAAAAAGAGCATATTATCACACTTTTTAACACCAACGCCCAAATTTGGCATAATTTTATGTGACCAAAGCCCATAACAACACACTCGTTGTGTGACCAAATGGTTGCAATCAGCCACACACACATAAAAAATAAAGTGGCCATTGCATGGGCAATTGTCACACAAATTACAAGTTTACCTCACTTAAAAGAGCATATGGTCACAATTTATAACACCTAGGGCCACGTTTGGCATAATTTTAGGTGACCAAAGCCCACAACAATACACTCGTTGTGGGACCAAATGGTTGAAATCAGACACACACACATAAAAATAAAGTGCTCATTGCATGGAAAATAGTCACACAAATTACAAGTTTACCTCACTTAAAAGAGCATATGGTCACAATTTATAACACCTAGGGCCACGTTTGGCATACTTTTAGGTGACCAAAGCCCACAACAATACACTCGTTGTGGGACCAAATGGTTGCAATCAGCCACACACACATAAAAATAAAGTGGCCATTGCATGGACAATAGTCACACAAATTACAAGTTTACCTCACTTAAAAGAGCATATGATCACACTTTTTAACAACTACGGCCACATTTGACATAATTTTATGTGACCAAAACCCACAACAACACACTCGTTGTGTGACCAAATGGTTGCAATCAGCCACACAAAAATAAAAATAAAGTGGTCATTGCATGGACAATAGTCACACAAAATACAAGAGTACCATACTAAAAAGATCATATGGTCACACTTTTTAACACCTACGACAACATTCGGCATAATTTTATGTGACCAAAGCCCACAAGAACACACTCCTTGTGTTACCAAATGGTTGCAATCAGCCAGACACAAATAAAAATAAATTGGCCATTGCATCGACCGTAATCACGCAAAATACAAGTTTACCTCACTTAAAAGAGCATATGGTCACAATTTTTAACACCTACGACCACATTTGGAATAATTTTATGTGACCAAAGCCCACAACAACACACTCGTTGTGTGACCAAATGGTTGCAATCAACCACACACAAATAAAAATAAAGTGGTCATTGCATGGACCATAGTCACGCAAAATACAAGTTTACCTCACTTAAAAGAGCATATTATCACACATTTTAACACCTACGCCCAAATTTGGCATATTTTTATGTGACCAAAGCCCACAACAACACACTCGTTGTGTGACCAAATGGTTGCAATCAGCCACACACACATAAAAATAAAGTGGCAATTGCATGGACAATAGTCTCACAAATTACAAGTTTACCTCACTTAAAAAAGCACAGTGTCACAATTTATAACACCTACGGCCACATTTGGCATAATTTTAGGTGACCAAAGCCCACAACAATACACTCGTTGTGTGACCAAATGGTCGCAATCAGCCACACACACATAAAAATAAAGTGGCCATTGCATGGACAATGGTCACACTTTTTAACACCTACGGCCACATTTGACTTTTATGTGACCAAAGCCCACAACAACACACTCGTTGTGTGACCAAATGGTTGAAATCAGCCACACACAAATAAAAATAAAGTGGCTATTGCTTGGACAATAGCCACACAATATACAAGTTTACCTCACTTAAAAGAGCATGTAATCAACATTTTTAACACCTACGGCCACATTTGGCATAATTTTATGTGACCAAAGCCCACAACAACACACTCGTTGTGTGACCAAATGGTTGCAATCAGCCACACACACATAAAAATAAAGTGGCAATTGCATGGACAATAGTCTCACAAATTACAAGTTTACCTCACTTAAAAGAGCATAGGGTCACAATTTGTAACACCTACGGCCACACACACATAAAAATAAGGTGGCCATTGCATGGACAATGGTCACACTTTTTAACACCTACGGCCACATTTGACATAATTCTATGTGACCAAAGCCCACAACAACACACTCGTTGTGTGACCAAATGGTTGCAATCAGCCACACACAAATAAAAATAAAGTGGCTATTGCTTGGACAATAGTCACACAATATACAAGTTTACCTCACTTAAAAGAGTATGTAGTCAACATTTTTAACACCTACGGCCACATTTGACATAATTTTATGTGACCAAATCCCACAACAACACACTCGTTGTGTGACCAAACGGTTGCAATCAGCCACACACACATAAAAATAAAGTGGCAATTGCATGAACAATAGTCTCACAAATTACAAGTTTAGGTCACAGTTTATAACACCTACGGCCACATTTTGCATAATTTTAGGTGACCAAAGCCCACAACAATACACTCGTTGTGTGACCAAATGGTTGAAATCAGCCACACACACATAAAAATAAAGTGGCCATTGCATGGACAATTGTCACACTTTTTAACACCTACGGCCACATTTGACATAATTTTATGTGAACAAAGCCCACAACAACACACTCGTTGTGTGACCAAATGGTTGCAATCAGCCACACACACATAAAAATAAAGTGGCAATTGCATGGACAATAGTCTCACAAATTACAAGTTTACCTCACTTAAAAGAGCACAGTGTCACAGTTTATAACACCTACGGCCACATTTGGCATAATTTTAGGTGACCAAAGCCCACAACAATACACTCGTTGTGTGACCAAATGGTAGCAATCAGCCACACACACATAAAAATAAAGTGGCAAATGCATGGACAATAGTCTCACAAATTACAAGTTTACCTCACTTAAAAGAGCATAGGGTCACAATTTGTAACACCTACGGCCACATTTGGCATAATTTTAGGTGACCAAAGCCAACAACAATACACTCGTTGTGTGACCAAATGGTCGCAATCAGCCACACACACATAAAAAAAAAGCGGCCATTGCATGGACAATGGTCACACTTTTTAACACCTACGGCCACATTTGACATAATTTTATGTGACCAAAGCCCACAACAACACACTCATTGTGTGACCAAATGGTTGCAATCAGCCACACACAAATAAAAATAAAGTGGCTATTGCTTGGACAATAGTCACACAATATACAAGTTTACCTCACTTAAAAGAGCATGTAGTCAACATTTTTAACACCTACGGCCACATTTTTAACACCTACGGCCACAACATAATTTTATGTGACCAAAGCCCACAACAACAAACTCGTTGTGTGGCCAAATGGTTGCAATCAGCCACACACAAATAACAATAAAGTGGCTATTGCTTGGACAATAGTCACACAATATACAAGTTTACACTCGTTGTGTGACCAGATGGTTGCAATCAGCCACACACACATAAAAATAAAGTGGCAATTGCATGAACAATAGTCTCACAAATTACAAGTTTAGGTCACAATTTATAACACCTACGGCCACATTTGGCATAATTTTAGGTGACCAAAGCCCACAACAATACACTCGTTGTGTGACCAAATGGTTGCAATCAGCCACACACACATAAAAATAAAGTGGCCATTGCATGGACAATTGTCACACTTTTTAACACCTACGGCCACATTTGACATAATTTTATGTGACCGAAGCCCACAACAACACACTCGTTGTGTGACCAAATGGTTGCAATCAGCCACACACACATAAAAATAAAGTGGTCATTGCATGGACAATTTTCACACAGAATAGAAATTTACCTCACTTAAAAGATCATATGTTCACACTTTTTAACACCTACGACCACATTTGACATAATTTTATGTGACCAAAACCCACAACAACACACTCGTTGTGTGACCAAATGGTTGCAATCAGCCACACAAAAATAAAAATAAAGTGGTAATTGCATGGACAATAGTCACACAAAATACAAGTTTACCATACTAAAAAGATCATATGGTCACACTTTTTAACACCTACGACAACATTCGGCATAATTTTATGTGACCAAAGCCCACAAGAACACACTCGTTGTGTTACCAAATGGTTGCAATCAGCCACACACAAATAAAAATAAATTGGCCATTGCATGGACCATAGTCACGCAAAATACAAGTTTACCTCACTTAAAAGAGCATATGGTCACAATTTTTAACACCTACGACCACATTTGGAATAATTTTATGTGACCAAAGCCCACAACAACACACTCGTTGTGTGACCAAATGGTTGCAATCAACCACACACAAATAAAAATAAAGTGGTCATTGCATGGACCATAGTCACGCAAAATTCAAGTTTACCTCACTTAAAAGAGCATATTATCACACTTTTTAACACCTACGCCCAAATTTGGCATAATTTTATGTGACCAAAGCCCACAACAACACACTCGTTGTGTGACCAAATGGTTGCAATCAACCACACACACATATAAATAAAGTGGCAATTGCATGGACAATAGTCTCACAAATTACAAGTTTACCTCACTTAAAAGAGCACAGTGTCACAATTTATAACACCTACGGCCACATTTGGCATAATTTTCGGTGACCAAAGCCCACAACCATACACTCGTTGTGTGACCAAATGGTTGCAATCAGCCACATACACATAAAAATAAAGTGGCCATTGCATGGACAATTGTCACACTTTTTAACACCTACGACCACATTTGACATAATTTTATGTGACCAAAGCCCACAACAACACACTCGTTGTGTGACCAAATGGTTGCAATCAGCCACACACACATAAAAATAAAGTGGCCATTGCATGGACAATTGTCACACTTTTTAACACCTACGGCCACATTTGACATAATTTTATGTGACCGAAGCCCACAACAACACACTCGTTGTGTGACCAAATGGTTGCAATCAGCCACACACACATAAAAATAAAGTGGTCATTGCATGGACAATTTTCACACAGAATAGAAATTTACCTCACTTAAAAGATCATATGTTCACACTTTTTAACACCTACGACCACATTTGACATAATTTTATGTGACCAAAACCCACAACAACACACTCGTTGTGTGACCAAATGGTTGCAATCAGCCACACAAAAATAAAAATAAAGTGGTAATTGCATGGACAATAGTCACACAAAATACAAGTTTACCATACTAAAAAGATCATATGGTCACACTTTTTAACACCTACGACAACATTCGGCATAATTTTATGTGACCAAAGCCCACAAGAACACACTCCTTGTGTTACCAAATGGTTGCAATCAGCCACACACAAATAAAAATAAATTGGCCATTGCATGGACCATAGTCACGCAAAATACAAGTTTACCTCACTTAAAAGAGCATATGGTCACAATTTTTAACACCTACGACCACATTTGGAATAATTTTATGTGACCAAAGCCCACAACAACACACTCGTTGTGTGACCAAATGGTTGCAATCAACCACACACAAATAAAAATAAAGTGGTCATTGCATGGACCATAGTCACGCAAAATACAAGTTTACCTCACTTAAAAGAGCATATTATCACACTTTTTAACACCTACGCCCAAATTTGGCATAATTTTATGTGACCAAAGCCCACAACAACACACTCGTTGTGTGACCAAATGGTTGCAATCAGCCACACACACATATAAATAAAGTGGCAATTGCATGGACAATAGTCTCACAAATTACAAGTTTACCTCAATTAAAAGAGCACAGTGTCACAATTTATAACACCTACGGCCACATTTGGCATAATTTTCGGTGACCAAAGCCCACAACCATACACTCGTTGTGTGACCAAATGGTTGCAATCAGCCACATACACATAAAAATAAAGTGGTCATTGCATGGACAATTGTCACACAAAATACAAGTTTACCTCACTTAAAAGATCATTTGTTCACACTTTTTAACACCTACGACCACATTTGACATAATTTTATGTGACCAAAACCCACAACAACACACTCGTTGTGTGACCAAATGGTTGCAATCAGCCACACAACAATAAAAATAAAGTGGCCATTGCATGGACCATAGTCACACAAAATACAAGTTTACCTCACTTAAAAGAGCATATGGTCACAATTTTTAATACCTACGACCACATTTGGAATAATTTTGTGTGACCAAAGCCCACAACAACACACTCGTTGTGTGACCAAATGGTTGCAATCAACCACACACAAATAAAAATAAAGTGGTCATTGCATGGACCATAGTCACACAAAATACAAGTTTACCTCACTTAAAAGAGCATATGATCACACTTTTTAACACCTACGCCCAAATTTGGCATAATTTTATGTGACCAAAGCCCACAACAACACACTCGTTGGGTGACCAAATGGTTGCAATCAGCCACACACAAATAAAAATAAAGTGGTCATTGCATGGACCATAGTCACGCAAAATACAAGTAGACCTCGCTTAAAAAGAGCATATTATCACACTTTTTAACACCTATGCCCAAATTTGGTGTAAGGTCTACGACTGCAAGATCTATCTAGACGCGGATCCGTTAACGAGTGCGGAATCCTCGTTGACGGTCAGACGGACAACTCTCAACCAACGGAAACACGGAGACTATTAGACGCTGAACGAACGACACACGAACGATCCTACGTACTAATTCTCTCCGAAACGGCACTCACCTAGCTGATAAACTCGAGATCGCCCCTTGCTTAATTCCTCACGAATTCTGCAAAAAGTCCACTAATTATTCGAGTCTATCCCTAATTATAGACCCTGATTCGAGTCTGTTGTGGGCCAACCTCGAATCTGGCCCAAGGCCCATTCGAATCTGTCCATCTGACAGTCTCGAATCTACCCTATTTTCGAATCTATGGTTACATTCGAATCTATCACAGATTCGAATGTCAACCCATATATAATTCGAATCTAGCCTTTTACATAAACAACTAAGTGTTGAACCTTACGATATTACATATGATTGAATTTATCTTTGTACTTTATGTTTGAACTTCTTGTAATACGTTTCATCAAGTTCAAACATACAAACACTAATAAATATCAACCATATATAAACATATATATCAAAACACTTGTTAATACTCAGAATATTACTTAAACCCTAATGCAGATCGATTAGACTGCTATGGTCACACAGGGTGTACCAACAGACTCCCCCTTGACGATAGCTTCTAATTATTTACATTACATCAAATTTAAGTACTAGAGCTATATATACTACTACCAGCATATAATCCAGCATCTATACAAACTTTAACTACCTTTTGGAACTTCCTGGCTTCAGATCTCCATGGTTCAGTAAAGAAGATAGGCTGATCATGAAGCTTCTTCAGGTCGTCCTTTGATAAGTTTATCAAATGCAGTGGATCATATACCTTCAAAATGACCTGCTCGTCTTGATCCTCCAAGATGGCTTCAGCAGTGTCAATCTCTAGGTACCACCACTTCATGTTGCTCAAAACGTTCTGTGGCATTGGTTTCATTGGGACTTTCTTTAGACACCTCACAGGTTTGTATTCCATCCTGGCCCATGGCCTACCTGTATGAGGATCTATTCTCGACTGATCCTCGACCCTCTTTCCGGTCCTTGGCTTGAGTCGCTCAAACTTCCCAGATCTTCCTTCTTTCCTTATGATTCTTGCCACAACCTCAGCGTACTGGTCATTACCTATATTAATTAATTCTTTCCAAGCAAGCTCCTTTACTTCAATCTTGGGCAATGAGTTAAATGCTTTTAGTGTTCACCTCAAGTATTGTAGTCCATCTCTTCTTTTCAAGATAAATAGCTGCAGTTCTTTGTCAAAGAACCAGCTTATAATGCCTCCTGAGAAGTTTCCAGCACCTGGAACTCTCATTTTCTTCTTCATCTTCAAACGCTCTTTCTTTTCCTCTTTCTTGAACCAAAGATTTATCAAGTCAGTTCTAGATGGCTCCTTCTCGGCCTCTTCAAGTTCTTTGTCCTCGACTGAGGCTACCTTGATATAGTCAATGTCAATCACATTATGATTTTGTCCTTCATATAGCTCCGTGATAGGTTGTGAATTGACAATAACCTCATTGACTTGATCGTCTTCATCATCCAACACTTCATCGTCTGATTTCCAGTCGACGACCTCCTCTGGAATAAACTCACCTTCCTCCAATTCTTCTTCTTCATCATCAAAGTTCATAAGCTCTTCCTCTATGTCTTTCAGTGCATCTATAATGTCACTGTCCAAAACCCTTGAGGAACCTGCTTCTTTTCCAGATCCTCCCTCTCCTCCTTCGGTACTAGGCTCCCCCTGAATTTGTGTAACTTGAGCTGCAGGAAAATCTACAGACTCAATCTCTTTATTTGCACCGGGATCATCGCCTTCAGTATCATCTCTTCTCTGCACTGATTGATCTCGGCACGATGTCTCCCCCTGAGCCTGTAAATTTTTCATTAACTGCTCAATTAGGGAGCGCATCGACCTTATCTCAGCAGACTGATCACAAACAAAGGTTTTTAGTTCTAAGTTCTCTTCCTGAACTTTTTCCACAATCTTCTTTAGATCGGCATTCTCCTTATCAAGATTTGCATTATGAGTCTGAATCTCACCGATTGCCTTTGTTAGGCCTAAGATCTGGATATTTTGGAAGTCAACTCGAGCTTTTAGCTGTTGAAACCTTTGATTGTCGGCGTATGAGGATGAGGTTGATGGGATGGATTGAATTGGAGTTGGAATGATCGGCGATGGGATGTATGGTTCATCATGAGGTGGTGATGGTGGAATGGTGGTTTGAGGGTCCTGAGGCTGAGGAATTTCAGTTTGTTCTGCTGAAGCTGAAGAGGATCCTTGCATGAACCTGTGACGTTTGGCCCGTTGCCTTTTCACTAGATGAGAAACTTCTTCTTCTTCGAAATCAGACTCCTCCAATTCCCTCTCCACTCGTCTCCTAGAACCACCTTCATTTATAATCAATCGTGAACCATAAGTTCCAATTTGAACAGGTGGTTCAGTCGATACTGACTCAGGAGCTTCAACCTCTAACTCCTCCATCTCTTCTGATTCGGTTGCAGATGATGACAAAACGTTATCAGCCTGCTCCGGCTCATATTCCTCAACATCACGAAATATGTCATCTTCATCTCCAGGCGGACTAAGCAGCTCACCTACTAATGCTGCTGCCACATCTTCATTTGCATTAGGACCAGAAGACCATATTTCCTCCAAAGTCTGAGCAAGCTGCTCAGATTCGGGGACTGCACCTGAAGTCCCTGCTTCTTGTGCCTGTGGTTGTTCACTTGTTGATGGCCTGGATGCCTGAATTTGAGTAGCAGGTTGTTGCTGTTGGCGTCGAGGATCACGCGGCCTAGCACGCGGCTGTTGTTGGCGTTGCGGTTGCTGTTGCTGTTGCTGTTGTTGAATATCAACTACCCCTGCCCAGTTGGCATCACCTGGGGCTTGAAATTCCCTGTCTACTAAAGCTCCGAACAAAGGACGAGCCACCGGAACCGCTAACCTTCCTCGATGTGAGGAACAATCAGCAAATATGCGTTTATCCATAACATTGACGCTCAAAGTGTCATCTGATTGTGGCAAATTTGGCAAGAAGTGCCTTATCAACATCATCACAAATCTTGGATACAGAAGGAATATTTCTCTTTCAGGAGCAGTAATCTGATGGATGAATTCCGAGAAAAACAACTGTGAGAAGC